>JARHVA010001857.1:2985000-3026973 GCA_037957365.1 Torreya grandis
CGGCTACTATGTTTTTAACCTCTATTAGTGCTCTATTTTTTAGGGTTTATTCCAAAGTTTTGTCTATTGGGTTTTGTCTGACCAATATGGATATCCTAAGGGCACATTATTTGTCTTAAACTTGCTCAGATTTACTCGACCAACAAGGGAGATATGAGGGTTGGAGTCATGTATTCTTACAAGTGATTTTATTATGTAATCTTATGTATTTTATTATTATTTTAATAACAATTCATCCTAAAGCGTTCTAATAGTTATTATGATATTAATTCTAATATCCATTTGAGTGTTATGAAACAATTGTAACCATAATTTTAACGTCTATTTAACTACCATCTAAAATATTTTTCTTTTTATTTTAAGAATTCAATAAAAAAACCATAATATCTTGGGGATACCATATATAAACAAGAGTCATATAGTGACTAGTCCTGCCATTAAATATTTTAATAATAAAATTGAATTAGTTAAATCTAGTTTGTAGACATGTACTTAACATGATACATGTCTCTTTTGTAGCTTCATGGTTGCTATTTTAGCCAAATTTTGTGGTCAAGTTGCCCAATGTTGTTAATATTTATTCATAACCTGTAAATGAGCTATGGTAGATGTCTTAGCCAAATTATTTGTTTAAGTTTACTAGCATTGATAATATTTATTCATAACTCATAAATGACACCCAATAGTTGTATTGGCCAGACCATGTGGTTAATTTTCCTAACATTATTAAAATTCATTCATAAAATTTAAATTGTAAATTATAAATTGTATTGGCCTCCAAAGAGGAATGCGTTCAATTGATAAAAGTGGTTTGGACTTTAGAGCTCTTAATTTTTACTTCATGTGGGGTAGTTGTGTCAGGGTAAAGAAAAATACTAATTGCTAAATTTGCTAATGATTTAAATGCTATCTAACATTCTAAAAAACCCTCCTGATCAGTTTGTCACACTTACCTACCATTAAATTTTTTGATATATTCAACATTAAATTCAAACATTTATTATATTTTTTTATTTTAACTTGTTCAATAATAATTATTATTTAGTATTAAATTTTAATAAATATGAATGGACTTTAAATCCCAATATAGTGTATTCATATCATATACCTAAACTTCTAAAAAGTATAATATATATATATATATATATATATATATATATATATATATATATATATATATATATATGAATGAAAATAGAAGTCATAATTTTGAAATATTTAATATAAATATATTGTAAATTATGTTATTTTATAAAAATTAAGAAAATTTAATTATGAAAACATTTGAATTTCATAGATTTTTCTACCACATATAAATAATAGATGAAAATATTTGAAGTTAATTCAAAGTAATAAATTTGAAATAATTAGGGCAAACATATTATAGATTACGATCTTTTGTGGAGAGTGAGTGAGTGTAATCACAAAAGCATTTTGAATTTCATAAATTTTTCCATCACATGTAAATAGAACATGTGAACCAAGAAATTTATGGACGTATTTGACTAAGGTATCATGAATAAAAAATTAGTGAAAGTTACCATGAATATGTTCAATAAATTTGTAATTATGTTTGAGCTCTCCTGCACATCAAAATGACCATTTCAAAAATTTAGATGCTTCCATAATCCACTCTATCTGATTAAAGGCATTTTTGATATTTTTTAGAGGCCAAACAAGACCATCTTAGGGTCCAAAATTACAATTTAGTAATTTTTTTTGGATTTTTGTATTTTTTAAAATTGTATATTTTAAGGATTGGATGTGAACTTCAATTGAAATTTCTCTGATAGGGTAACTTTAGAATTTAGAATATTTCATGAAATTTTTAGAGCTACACGCACTTGCATGGGAAACTTAATATAAATAACAACTACCAAAAATATATTTTTTTTAATTTTAGTTTTTTTATAAATTTTACATGTCAACTCCAATTCCAAGTTGAGGCTTATGTAAGCATGGTTTGGGTTTTTAATTATTTAAATTCATTCAATATGAATTATTATTGGTGGTTGTTTCAGATCTTGGCCCATTGATAATTTATTGTCTTGATAGTTTTTGAGTTCATTATCTGGTATCATAGCAAGGTTGAATCTTGGAGGAGCAAGAAATGGTGAGAGGATAAGGATGTATTACACAGATGAAATAAAATATACAAGAGATGAAGAGGTAAGTGCAAAAATTAATAGAGGTTATCACTAATCAGAGAAGAAGATAAGGTGGTGATGAAGTTAAGGAAGGCATAAATCATGATGAAGAAATTTATCAAGAAGAAGAAGAACAAGATCAACCACCATCAATGGAAGAGAGGATGGTTCTATATTTAGAAGAAAAAAATGAAGGAATAAAATTTGATGTTTCAGATTATGGAGGTAGTTTAAAACCAAAGAAGTTGATAGATTGTATGAATAACATGGAGAAGTTCTTCGAGTGGAAGACTATGAGAGAAGACAAGAAGGTAAAGTTTGCATGCATAAAGTTGAAATGTCATGTAATGATTTGGTGGGATCACTTGAAAAAAGAGAGATATAGAAAAGGTAAAGAGAAGATTAATTCATGGAAAAAGGTGGAGAAGATGCTGAGGGATAAATTTCTCCCTTTGGATTATGTGCAAACACTATACAAAAGATTTTAGAATTTGAGGCAAAAAGATCATAGTTTATAAGAGTATATATATATATATATATATATATATATATATATATATATATATATATATATATATATATATATATATATATATATAGTTTTATAATCTTTTTATATGAGTGGAGCATGATGAAACAAAGGATTATATGGTTTCAATATTTGTAAATGGTTTAAAATTTATTATTCAAGATGAATTAAGCATGTATAGAATACTTTTCATGTAGGAGGCTTATCAATTAGCTTTGAAGGCAGAAAAAAATTGATAAATTTTAAGAAGAATGTCTCTTCATCTAAGAAGGGACATATCCCCTCTAGTAAGGGGATAAAGTGGGTTTAATACCGCAATAGGTGGGTTAAATACCAATAAAGGTGAATCATCATGTGGTTTGGAAAGGCAAGATGAGAATAGGCTAAGGTTTCAATACCAATAAAGAGGAAGAGGGTTTTAGAGAGGATGAGGTTATGATGGTGTTAGAGGATAATTTATGAATTAACACATATCTTATGTTTTTTATAGATGTGGAGAAGAAGGGAACATAACATTTGAGTGTCTGCACTATCAATTTCAAGAAATGAGGTAAGAGGATCACCCAAGAGTGAATCTAGTTGAGGCTGAGATAGAAGAGCAAAATATTGAAATTGTATTAGTAGATATTGGAGAGAATCTCATGATGAGAAGAACAATGATTGATCCAAGGAAGGAACATGTGAAAAATAAAGAAGGTGTTGATGCATGGCTGTATTCAAATATTTTTTGAACAAAATGTACTTTGGGTGGAAAGGTATGAAAAGTAATTATAGATGATGATAGTTGTAAAAATATGGTTTCTAAAGAAATGATAGAGAAACTAAATTTGAACTTTGAAAAGCATCCTAATCCTTATTTGATCTCATGTTTTAAGAAAGAGAATGAAGTTAAAATAGATAAAAGGTGCTCAATCAAGTTTTCTATAAGAAAAACTTAGAATGATGAAATATGTTGTGATGTTATTCTAATGGATGCATGCCATTTGTTATTGGAGAGACTATGGAAATTTGATAGGAAAGTAATTCATGATGGAGAAAAGAACACATAATTTTTTTATAAAGGTCATATAAAGGTAGTTTTGTTACATCTTAAAGATGAAGAGAAGGCAGAACGCATGCTCTCTACTAAATAATTTATCTAAGATATGAAAGTGGTAGGTTGTTGTTATGTATTAGTAGTAAAGAATGAAGACACAAAAATAGTGCTAATACCAATATAAGTAACAAAAGCATTGAAAGAATATGCATATGTTATGCCTGATGAGTTATTAGATAATTTACCACCGAAGAGAGATATTTAACATCACATTGATTTCATTCCAGGATCAACTCTACCAAATCAAGTAGCTTATAGTATGAGTCTAATATAACATGCAAAATTAAATAAACAAGTTACTAAATTGTTAAGAAAGAAGATGATAAGGGAGAGTATGAGTCCATGTGCAACACTAGCATTGATAACTCCAAAGAAAGATAAAGGATGGAGAATGTGTGTGGATAGTAAAGCAATCAATAAAATTATAATCAAGTATATATTTCCTATACGTCATTTAGATGATATGATGGATGTGTTTGTAGGAGCAAAATATTTTACCAAGATTGATCTAAGGAGTGGTTATTATCAAATTCAAATCTGTGAAGGAGATGAGTGAAAAACTACATTCTAGAGTAGGGATGGCTTATATGAGTAGATGGTGATACCCTTCAGATTATCTAATGCACCTACTAAATTTATGAGGATAATGAATATAGTGCTACAAGAATATATTGGTAAGTTTGTTGTTGTTTATTTTGATGATATTTTGATATTAAATAAGACTAAAGAAGAACACTTATAACATTTGAGAATGGTACTAGATTTGTTAAGAAAGGAGAAGTTGTATGCAAATTTGAATAAGTACAGATTTATGTAGAATATTTTGGTATTTTTGGGATTTGTAGTTTTAGTAGATGGTGTGAAAATGGATGAAAAAAAGATAAAGGTGATTGTTGAATGGTCTATTCCAAAAATAATTATGGAGGTAAGAATTTTCCATAGTTTAGCAACTTTTTACAAAAAATGATTAAAATTTTTAGAAGTATTGTGACATTATAAAATTTTAGTTTCCATGGTTTAACACCTAGATGTCATTATAAAATGCCTTGACATATTTACTTATTAAATCTAATAAAATCATACAAATTTAAACAATACCTTAAGGTTTAGGTTTATTTAGGTCTACCTTAATATAATAAAATCATTGTGACCTACCTTTATGCATACTTAGAAATCAACACGTATTATAGAAATTCAAGATTAGATGATTCAAGAGGGTTGTCCCTCCTTAAATCATGTTAATCTTTTGTGAAGTGTTATAATGATAATTTCATATATTATATATACCATCTATATTTTGTGTTCCCTTGCATTGTACCTCAATATTACATCTTCACACCATTTATTTTGGGAGTTAATGTCTTGTGAGAATAAAGTAACATGTGTTTTAATTTTTTAAAAATCATAAATATTTTCATCCAAGCCAAATTGGTAGTGGTGGGGGATATAATTTTAATTAATTATAATATGAAATGATTTTTTCAAAAGATAATTTATATCTTGGATGGAGGAGGTAAAGGAAATGCTCTCTCTCCCTTCATTCACTAAAACTCTAGGGGTAGGGTTTCCTTTGTGGGGGCATAACTTTGAGAAGTACAACTCTCAAGGCCATGCATACTCAGGATGAAGAGCTTTGGGGATAGGACTCCTCTAGAAGATATCCTGGCATTTTCACGGTCTAGTCATGGAAGGATGGAGTGATGTTCTACTATAGTGGCTCTATGCTCACAATAGTTCACAATGGTTCTGTTTGACACGACAATAGTTTGTTGGGTTATGGTCAATGAATGATGACATGGAGGAGGTAGTTGTTGGAACTTGAAATTTTAGTAGTGGCTTTGGTATTCCATACCATCATGAAGACTAGGTTTCTATGTTTTTAATAGATAGGGGTTTGTTTGGTCATAGCTATAGTGGTAATAATGGTGGTAATTTTCCAGTCCTAGCATTTCATTCTTTGATGGTGCCATTTTTGGTGATGATGGTAGTGGATTAGTGGCATTGGCTACTATGTTGTTTACCTCTATTAGGGCTCTAATTTTTAGGGCTTATTCCTAAGTTTTGTCTACTGGGTTTTGTCTGACCAATATGGTTATCCCGAGGGCACGCTATTTGTCTTAAACTTGCTCAAATTTACTCGACCAATAAGGGAGATGTGAGGGTTGGAGCCATGTATTCTTACCAATGATTTTATTATGTAATCTTATGTATTTTATTATTTTTTGAATAATAAGTCATCCAAATCATTCTAATAGTAATTATTATATTAATTCTAATATCCATTTGAGTGTTGTGAAATAATTATAACCATAAATTAGAATTCTATTTAACCACCATCTAATATATATATATATATATATATATATATATATATTAAAACTTCAATCAAACAATCGTAATATCTTAGGGATATCATATATGAACAAGAGTCATATAGTGACTAGTCCTGCCATTAAATATTTTTAAGAGAAAATTGAACTAGTTAAATCTAGTTTCTAGACATGATACATGTCTCTTTTGTAGCTTCACGGTTGTTATTTTAGCCAAATTTTGTGGTCAAGTTGCCCAATGTTGTTAATATTTATTCATAACCCATAAATGAGCTACGGTAGATGTCTTAGCCAAATTATGTGGTTAAGTTTACTGGCATTGATAATATTTATTCATAACTCATAACTGACACACAATAGTTGTATTGGCTAGACCATATGGTTAATTTTCCTAACGTTGTTAAAATTCCTTCGTAAACTTTAAATTGTAAATTATAAATTGTATTGGCCTCCAAAGAGGAATGTATTTAATTGATAAAATTGGTTTGGACTTTGGAGCTCTTAATTTTTACTTCATGTGGGGTAGTTGTGTCAGGGTAAAGAAAACTACTAATTACTAAATTTGATAATTATTTAAATGTTATCTAACATTCTAAGAAACCATCCTTATTAGTTTGTCACACTTACCTAACATTAATTTTCTTGATATATTCGACATTAAATTCAAACATGTAATATATTTTTTATTTTAACTTGTTCAATAATAATAATTATTATTTAGGATTAACATTTTAATAAATATGAATGGACTTTAAATCCCAATACAGTGTATTCATATCTATACCTAAACTTCTAAAAAGTATAATAAATACATAAAAAATTATTTGAATGAAATTAAAAGTCATAATTTTGAAATAGTTAATATAAATATATTGTAAATTATGTTCTTCTATAAAAATTAAGAAAATGTAATTATGAAAACATTTGAATTTCATAGATTTTTCTGCCATATATAAATAATAGATGAAAATATTTGAAGAAAATTCAAAGTAATAAATTTGAAATAATCAGGGCAAATATATTGTAGATTACATTCTTTCGTGGAGAGTGAGTGTAATCACAAAATCATTTTGAATTTCATAAAATTTTCCATCACATGTACATAGAACATGTCAACCAAGAAATTATGGACGCATTTGGCTAAGGTATAATGAATAAAAATTTAGTAAAAGTTACAATGAATATGTTTAATAAATTACATTGGAAGTATATAATTTGATGCAAAAAAACTGATTGAATTTTTGGAGGCCATAATTTTTGATCCATAATTCTATTTGAGCTCTTCCACATGCTAAACTGATCATTTTAAAAAGTTAGATGCTGCCATAAGCCACTCCATTCGATTAAAGGCATTTTCAATATTTGGAGGTCAAATGAGATCATCTAAGGGTCCAAACTTATAATTTACTAATTTGTTTAGGATTTTTATATTTTAAAAAATTGTATATTTTTAGGACCAGATGTGAACTTTAGTTGAAATTCATTTGATAAGGTAATTTTAAAATTTTGAATATTTTAAGAAATTTTTAGAGCTGCACACACTTGCATACAAAACTTACTATAAATACTAGCTGCTAAAAATAGATTTTTTTTAAAAAAATTTGTACATCAACTCCAATTCCATGTGGAGGTTTAATTAAGCATGGTTTGGGTTTGTAATTAGTCTAAGTTATTCAATACAAATTAATACAGATGGTTGTTTCAGATCTTGGCCCATTGATAATTTATTGTCTTGATAGTTTTCAAGTTTATTATTTGGTATCAGAGCAAGAATGAATCATGGAGGAGGAAGAAATGGTGAAAGGATAAGGAGGTATTGCAAAGATGAATTGGACTATAAAAGAGCTGAATAGGTAATTGTAACAATTAATAGAGGTTAACACTAATCAGAGAAGAAGATAAGGTGGTGATGAAGCTGAGGAATACATAGATCATGATGAAGAAATTCATTAAGAAGAAGAACAACAAGATCAACCACCATCAATGGAAGAGAGGATGGTTCAATATTTTGAAGGAAGAAATGAAAGAATCAAATTTGATGCTCCAAATTATTGAGGTAGTTTACAACTAGAGGAGTGGATAGATTGTATGAATAGCATGGAGAAGCTCTTCAAGTGGAAGACTATGAGAGAAGACGAGAAGGTAAAGTTTACATGCATGAGATTGAAAGGTCATGTAATGATTTAGTGGGATCACCTGCAGAGAGAGAGAGAGACAGAGAAAAGGTAAAGAGAAGATTAATTCATGGAAAAAGATGGAGAAGAAGTTGAGGAAGAAATTTCTTCCTATGGATTATGTGTAAACATTATATAGAAGATTTTAAAATTTGAGGCAAAAAGATCACAATTTACAAGAGTATATATATGAGTTTTATAAGCTTTCTATACGAGTGGAGCATGATGACACAAAAGAGCATATAGATACAAGATATGTAAATGGTTTGAAATTTACTATCCAAGATGAATTAAGCATGTATATAATACTTACATGGAGGAGGCTTATAAATTAGCTTTATATATATAAAAAACAAAATAGACAGTATTTAAGAAGAACGTCTCTTGGCCTATGAAGAGGTAGATCCCCTCTAGTAAGGGGACGAGATGGGTTTGATACCAATAAAGGTAAATCATCACATGGTTTGGAAAGGCAAGATGAGAATAGGTTAGGGTTTCAATACCAACAAAGAGGAAAAGGTTTTTAGAGAGGATGAAGTTACGATGGTGTTAGAAGATGGTTTAAAAATCAGTGCAGATCTTATGTTTGTTATATATGTGGAGAAGAAGGGCATAGAGCATTTGAGTGTCCGCACTATCAATATCAATAAAAGAGGCAAGAGGATCACCCAAAACTGAATTTATTTGAGACTAAGATAGAAGAGCATAATATTGAAATTGCACTAGTAGATGTTGGAGAGAATCTCATGATGAGAAGAGTAATGATCACTCCAAGGAAGGAACAAATGCAAAATAAAAAAGGTGGTGATGCATGGTTGCATTCAAATATTTTTTAAACAAGATGTACTTCAGATGGAGAGGTATGCAAAGCAATTATAGATGGTGGTAGTTATGAAAATATAGTTTCTAAAGAAATGATAGAGAAACTAAATTTGCATTTTGAAAAGAATCCTAATCCTTATTGGATCTAATGTTTTAAGAAAGGCAATGAAGTTACAGTAGATAAAAGGTGCCTAATAAAGTTTTCTATAGGATAAACTTATAATGATGAAATATGGTGTGAGGTTATTCTAATGGATACATATTATTTGTTATTTGGGAGACTATGGCAATTTGATAGGAAAGTAATTCATTATGGAGCAAAGAACACGTATAGTTTTTGGAAAGGTGGTACAAAGATAGTTTTAATACTTCTAAAAAGGAAAAAAAGGCAAAAAACATGCTCTCTATTAAAGAATTTATCCAAGATATGAAGGTGGTAGGTTGTTATTATGTATTAGTAGTAAAGAATGAAAACACAAAAATGGTGCCAATACCAATAAAAGTAATAAGATTTTTGAAGGAATATGCAAATGTTATACCTAATGAGTTATCAGATGATTTACCATCGAAGAGAGATATTTAACATCACATTGATTTGATTTTAGGATCAAATCTACCTAATCAAATAACTTATAGGATGAGTCCAACATAACATGTAGAATTAAATAAATAGTTTACTGCATTGTCAAGAAAGAAGCTAATAAGGAAGAGTATGAGTCCATGTATAACACTAGTGTTTCTAACTCCAAAAAAGATGGAGGATGGAGAATGAGTGTGGATAGTAGAGTAATTAATAAAATTACAATCAAGTATATATTTTATATACCTCATTTAGATGATATGATGGATGTGCTTGTAAGACCAAAATATTTTATCTAGATGGACCTAAAGAGTGGTTATTATCATATTCAAATTTGTGAAGGAGATGAGTGGAAAACTACATTCAAAACTATGAATGACTTATATTAGTGGATGGTGATGCCTTTTAGATTATCTAATGCACCTAACACATTTATAAGGATGATGAATACAGTGCTATGAAAATATATTGGTAAGTTTGTAGTTGTTTATTTTGATTATATTTTGATATTCAGTAAGACTAAAGAAGAACACTTACAACATTTGAGAATGGTATTAGATTTGTTAAAAAAAGAGAAGTTGTATGTAAATATGTACAAGTTTATGTAGAACACTTTGGTATTTTTGAGATTTGTAGTTTCAACGGATGGTGTGAGAATGGATGAAAAAAAAATAAAGGCAATTGTAGAGTGATCTATTCCAAAAAGCATTACAAAGATAATAAATTTCCATGGTTTATCAATTTTTTACAAAAAAATTATTAAATTTTTTAGTAGTATTGTGGCACCAATAACAGATTGCATGGGAGGGAAAGAATTTGTATGGACTAGAGCAGTTACAAAAAACATTGAATTTTTGAAGAAGAAGATTATAGAAAGATAAATTTTAGCACTACCAAATTTTAATATATTATCTGAGGTTGATTGTGATACTTCATTTGTGAGAATTGGTGCTATGTTGAGTCAAGACGAAAAGCCAATAGCATATTTCAGTGAGAAATTAAATGAGGTAAGAACAAAGTATTTTACTTGTGATATTGAACTTTATGCAATTGTACAAGCATTACGATATTGGAGGAATTATTTAGTGCTTAAGGAGTTTATCCTATTTACAGATCATGAGGCTTTGAAGTATGTGAATACACTAAAGAAGTTGAATAGTAGACATGAAAAGTGGGTTTTTTTCTTACAAAGGTATACTTTTTAATTGAAACATAAATTGGAAAAATAAAATAATGTGCATTGAGTAGGAGAGTAGCATTATTAACTGTTATGGTGAGTGAAGTTGTTAGATTTGAAGATATCAAAGAATTATATGATACTGATCCATATTTTGGTAAGGTAGTTAAGTAGTGCAGGAATCCATTAATATGTGGGACAAAAACTAATCATGGTGAGTATCTTTTACAAGAAGGTTATCTCTTCACAGAAAAATAATTGTGCATTCCAGTTGGGTCTCTACGAGACAATATAATAAGAGAATTACATAGTGGAGGTTTGGTTGGGCATTCTGGCAAGATAAAGACAAGAGATTTGGTGGGAGAAAGTATTTTTAGTCAAATATGAAGATAGATGTGACAAGGTGTGTTTCAAGGTGTAGGATATGTTAGGTGGCTAAAAGACATGCATAAAATATTGGACTATACATGCCATTATCGATTCCAAGAGGACCATAGATAGATTTGAGTATAGATTTTGTATTGAGATTACCAAGCACACAAAGAGGTAATGATTCAATTTATGTTGTTATAGATAGATTTTCTAAAATGATTCATTTTATTGCATGTAATAAAATTAATGATGCAACTAGAGTTGCCAAATTATTTTTTAAGGATATTGTGAGATTGCATGGTGTGTCAAAAACTATTACTTTAAATAGGGACATGAAATTTTTAAATCATTTTTGGAGGAATTTATGGAAGAAGATGGGTACTAAGCTACAATTCAATAGTGCATATCACCCATAAACAGATGGGCAGATTGAAATTATGAATAGGAGCTTGAGAAATTTGTTGAGATGCATAGTAGGAGAGAAGCCCAAGCAATGAGACTTGGGTTTATCACAAGCTAAGTTTGCATATAATAGTTCAGTGAATATATCAATAGAAAAATCACCATTTTAAATTGTTTATGAGAAAAATCCTATGAGTATTTTAGATTTGGTACAATTACCAATTACAGATCGAATTAGTGATGATGTGGAAACATTTGCAGAGCATATGCAGTGGTTGCAAGGAGTAACAAGAAAATTATAGGAAAGTAATGAAAAATATAAAGTATTAGTATATGTTAGAAGAAGACCCAAGATATTTGAAAGATAGTTTGTAATGGTTTAATTGAGGAAAAAAACATTTTCAAAAGGCATGTACAACAAGTTGAGTACAAGAAAATTGGTCCATGCAAAATTGTAAAGAAAATCAATGACAATGCTTATGAGATCAGTTTACCATAGAATTTTGATATCTCTCCAGTATTTAATATTTCATATTTATATGAATTCCATGGACAAGATGGTGAATGTGATGAAGATGAAGAATTAAATTGACAGCAACAGGTTCTTAAGAAAAATAAGGAAAAGATAGTGCAAGTTTTGGATATGAAGATAGTGAGTACAAGGTAAGGGAATTATAACAGGTATTTGGTACAATGGGAAGGATTGCAACAAGAAGATAACACTTGGATTATAGATTAGAAGCCAAAAAGGACTAACAAACAAAAGTTGTAGTAGTACAATCAAGGCAACTCACAGGTGCTGAGTTGTTTTCAACAAGAGAAGAATGATGCAGAAAAATTAACCAAACTTCTAGATACCACAACTTTTGATCTGTAGCTCTGTTTGAGCTCTTCCACATACCAAAACGACCGTCTTGAAAAGTTAGATGTTGCAATAAGATAATTTATCTACTTAAAGACATATTTATATTTTTAGGAGGCCAAACGAGACTATATGAAGGTCTGAAATTACAATTTAGTAAATTTTTCAATATTTTTGTATTTTTAAAAATTGTATATTTTTAGGACCAGACGTGAACTTTAGTAAAAATTGGTCCGTTAGGCTAATTTTAGCATTTAGGATATTTCAAAAAAAAAATTAAAGCTATACATGCTTGTATGCAAAACTTATTATAAATAGCCGCTGCCAAAAATATTTTTTTTAAATTTATTTTTTTTTCAAATTTTGCATGTCAATGCCAATTCTGAGTTGAGGCTTATTTAAGCATGGTTTGGCTTTGTAATTATTTCAAGTCATTCAATATGAATCAATATTGATGATTGTTTTAAATCTTGACTTATTAATAATTTATTGTCTTTATATAATTTCACAATTTTTTCATAAAAAATTAAAAATTGTCTAATAATTTAAGTACATAATAAGCATACAATTTCACAAATTTTTTTAATAAGAAGTTAAAAGTTGCTTGTACATCTATACAAATACAATACTATGTTGAATTGATTAGAGATTCTTTTTATTATGAAAATATTTTATTATTAAAATTTATAATTGATAAATAAAGATTGTAATTTTTATTATAAATATTTATTAGTAAGAATTATTTATAACATGAATATATTAATTATATTATATAATTTTAAATATTATAAAATATTTAATAATTTTAATTATTTTAAATTAATTAAAAATATTTCAAACCTTTTATTCAATCAATATGATGTCCTCCCAACCAACCAATCAACATAGAATAAATAATTTTAAAATTATTTTTATTAAAAAATAAAAAAGTTTAAATATAATGTAAGTAATCAGGTATACACTCGTTCCTATCCGTGACTCGGTAATGTGAAGAGGGGTAAAACATTAATCCATATAATTAAATTTGAGAGATATATGTAAAGTGAGGTCCCCATGGAAAATGGGCCTTTTTATAAATGAAAGATGTGATAATGAGTGGGAGTGAGACGTGTTGTAGTTATGGTGCCTTACATTTTATTAGAATGTATTATTATATTATATGGTGTGGAGTATGGTGATTTCTTAAGAGCGAGATCATCAATTATTTGGGATTTAGTTATTCAACATTATTTTTCAAATGTTATTATATTTTAAAATAAATATTAAAGATATTTTTTATATTAATTATAATTTTGTAAATTATTTGATTGCTTATTTAAAATTTAATTTTATATTTGATATAATTAATTAAAAATATTGATCGTATTTTATAATTCAATTAAAAAAACATATGATCATAAAATTTAGTAGAGTAAAACTATTATGACTTTCACTTAAATAGATTTTATTATTTATTTTTTTAAAAAAAGAAGGAAATATAAAAAAGAGATAACATAAAAAATATACAATATGAATTTCATGAGAATATATCATACATTTAAATTTTTTATAAATTAATATAAAAAACATTTTATATAAATGTGATAAATTAATTTATTGTAATCTAATATATATAATATAATTAATCAAAAATCATATATAATAATCATCTAAAAATGATGTCAATAATATAAATAACCAGGGACACACTTCTCTTTAGCTCTGTAATTAGAATAAACATAAAATGTAAATCCATATAATTAACTTTGAGAGATAAATAATTACTTTAACATAACAAATAATTAAATTAATCGAAATTAATTAATTTACTCATGTAATATTAAAAGGTAATAACAGGAGTGTGCAAGGTGAGATCCTCACCGAACAGGGGCCTTTTGTAAATGGAAGCTTTGATAAACCAACCAAAATAAATACAAATCCAATTATTAGATTTCATATTTTGTTAACAAGAAATATTTATTTTTGTTGTTTTTTATTTTTATTGTTCTAAACGGATATAGTTAACAATTTCTACTATAATGCATGCAGATAATGTATGCTTGTGCATTAAAAAAAAAAAAATCCATTCAAATTTTAGATTGTCCTTGGTGCAAAAATATCCCAAAAAGTTTCTTGATCTTGATACAAGGATTTCATGTTAACCGACCAAGAACAGGGATTTTGATAGGAATGTTTTAGTGGATTATGCCATGCCAGAGCCTCTATTGTGCATTGATTGAATATTTTGGAATTAGTTTACAGAGAATAGTAACAAATGCTCTCAAAACTATGGATTTGTGGATAGTTTGCAATGAAATGATTAGAACCAACAGAGTTGATTCAAATAAAGGATATACAGATTGTCATAAGAATAAGAATTCTTTAAATGTCAGATTGTACATACAAAATCAATTGTGACCCAATACTAACATAGAGACAACCCTTTTAATAAATTTCTGAATTAGCAAAACTTTCCGGAACAAGTTCACGTGGAAATTATTTTGACATCTATCTGATGCCACAACTCCTTAAATGTGAACTGCATAATAGTGACCCAACAAAATCAATTAAAATAGAGACAACCCTTAGTGCTTGGCAATAGTTCATAAATTTCCTAAGTATAAAAATTTTCAGGGAAAAGAAATTATTTTGGCATCTGTCTGATCCATAAAGCCTTAAATGTGAACGCATAATAGATCTATATTTCTATATGAAACACACACAAAAAAAAAACAATTGTAAATACAATATTCAAAATTACTACATAAAATTACAGCTTATAAAATTTCTAACACCGCATAAAATCCAATAGCCCTAAACGTTCATCAATCAGGATACTTGGAAATACTGTTACATGTATTATTCAAGTCACCTAGGTCTGATTGTTAATCCAGTCAGTACAGTAAATCCCGGAGTTCCAACAATGGATGCCGCAACCGTTGTGATTCGTGATCCACACACGTTTAACCGTGGTCAGGGTGTTCACCAATACCAGACCCATGCTAGCGAGTAGAGACACTCATAAACAATTCTTTTGACATGAAACTCTGACTTTCAAAGACTGCGACCATTACAAGGAGGCATTACATACAAGTATTGTTTCTGACATTTTTTCTTCCATTATCGCATGACAAATTTCAAACCAGCGGTTGTCTTTTTACCTGTAAAACTTATTCATGCTTAGGTACATGATGCAGTCTACAAAATCCATCCATAATAAAATATAATAAAAAAAATCTGCACAAATTCTCACGAATTCAGACTGCTTGTATTTTAATTTTTTTGAAATTATAATCTATTTAAAAAATCAATCCTTGTGGTTGGTATTGATTTGAATGAAAAAAATATAAGGTAAATAATATATTTTGAATCTCCTCTCGCCCCTCTTCCTGCTCTCCACCCGTCCAACGTTCTCCCTGCGGCAAACAGTAACAACGATCTGCTTTGGAATGTACGACGATCAAGAGGCGAGTAGCCAGGGAATACTTCGCCCACCTGTAGCAAACAGAAATGACCAGGGGATCCTCCGGGGTTCGCGACGGCTGACAGGAGAAAGAATGCAGGTGAACCATCAACGGAGCGCAGATCTGAGCGTGGCCGTGGTTCTCCAAACCCCAAATCGTTTGCTACCACTCTGTTAGGAAAGTCTTCCAAGTAGCAAAGGGTACCCCCTGAAACCTACTTTTTTAAACCCCCTCTAAACCCCTCTGTTTCTTTTGATGACAAAATGGAGGAGGAAATTATTAATTTTCAGGGTTTATTCTCCTCAAGAGGAGTTATCTGCCGATTCAACAACTTCTGGCTATCCCTTCCCGAGCTCCATGCATGGTTCTCAAAGCAATGGCAACCACATTTGATAGGGAAGTTGGAAATATATCCCAATGCCAAAGGGTTTTTCTTGTTATTGTGTTTGATCTCGTAGAAAATAAGGAGAAGATTCAGGATTAAGTCTAATTTTGGGATCAACACATTCTACTTATTAAACCTTGGTTTTCAAGTTTTAATTTTATTATTGAATCTTTCACAATCAGACCCATCTGGGTCCGTCTTTTTTATCTCTCCTTTCACTTTTAAGGAGAAGCTCGCTTAAGGGCCATGTTGTCTCCAAATCTTACACCCTAAAAGAGGGTTGTTCAGGCCTCCTCTAGATTTGGGCAACGTTGGGACATTTTCAGCCCTGTGGGGGTGCCTATAAGTGGAAATAAACCTCTAGATTGAAAGGGCTAGCTCTCTGTATTAACTTTTGTGCAATACAATCTGTTGAACCAGCTTATTTGGATGAAAAGGGTTAGAAATTTGCATAAATGAAAACCCTAGTCTAAAATGGTGATACACCAAAAGTTATTATCCACATGTATGCCCTATACTTTTGCACAGTGCAACAGAATGCAAGCTTATTCTTCAAGCTCTAGAAGATTCCAACATAATTATTTCAATGTAGAGACAAAATGAATGAGATCACACAAGGTAAGTAACTAGAAAAACAACCTGTATAGCCCAGAAAAGGGTTACACATATGCTAAATCTCATACAGCTAGAATGCACTCTACCTGACTTGTTGGATCAACTATTTCCTCAAAAGCATGAAGGACAGATAACAAAAGGATAAAACATCACTCACTGTCACTTTGTGTTTCTTGCATGCCTAGGCAAATGCCCAGAACTTAGAAAGAAAACAAACTTATGATTCTTTGCTCAAAGGCAAGAAAATGGTAAGACATTCTAGCAGGGCTTCGTCGTACTATCTACAAATGATATAACAATAGCCCAAGGTTCTTATTTATGTGTGTGTGTGTGTGTGTGTGTGTGTGAGAGAGAGAGAGAGAGAGAGAGAGAGAGAGAGAGAGAGAGAGAGAGAGAGAGAGAGAGAGAGAGAGAGAGAGAGAGAGAGAGAGGGAGGTCCTTTGCGCCAAAGAGAGGAATCAAATATGTTGAAAGTCATTATCCTCAGCTACAACTAATTTTTGCCAATGATGCTTATTAGGGCACTCTGATTAATCTGTTTCATTTTCTTGAACGCCATGTGCTCGCCCCTCTGAAGATGCTTTCCAACTACTTCTCCTTGGCTTGTCGATTTGTGCAATGGCATGGAAAATGTCACATTCATTCAGTTTGGATTTGTCCTTTCCATTTGATTGGTCCTCAAGGAATGACTCAAATCATGGTTTTGCATCATTGATCAACCATTTGATCAAGCTCATAAGCTAAATAGTTCCAAAAATTTGATTTGCTTCTATCTAGACCCTTTTGGGTTTTTTGAATGACTGCACTTATAAAAATCATAAGTTAAGCACTTACTTAAACCCGATTTACATCTGCATACCTATTCAGGTTTTTCTACCTACTTTACTTATAAAACCTCATAAACAAAGCACCTTAGGAAACCCGGTTTGCACTGCCAAGACCCTTTCAAGTTTTCCAAGATCTTATAAAATTCATAAGTCAAACATGTTGGGAAACTCAATTTGTATTGACCCCAATGGCTAGTTATCCACCTTAGATTTGACGTCTTGCAACATGTCATGCATCGACCCAATGGCTAGTTTCCCACCTTAGATTTGACATCCTATGACACATCATCCATTGACCCAATGGCTAGTTGCCCACCTTAAATTTGATGTCATGTGGCATGTCATGCATCAACCCAATGACTAGTTGCCCACCTTATATTTGACGTCCTACGTCGACCCAATGGCTAGTTTCTTGTTTTAAATTTGACATCCTGTGACATGTCATGGATAATTCAATCTAGTTTATTGCTCGGGCAATGGCTTGACAATTTTTCTGAAGTAATTCCTTCGTACAAAAGTTTAAAAGAATTCCTTCAAAAAAATTTCTTTTGGGCTTTGTCTAAGCCAAAGGTCCCTTTGAGAAATTTTCCCAAAGGACACTTGGAGGAAAGTGTCCTTCGAAAAAGTTTTGAAGGATACCCGAGGTGGAATAAAAGCCCCTTCAAAAAATTCCAAAGGGCATTTCCAACAGAAATGGCCCTTCAAAACTTTTTTGAAGGACACCCTTTGAGAAAAAGGCCCTTCAAAAAAAATTTCGAAGGGTATATTGGAAGAACGTGTCCTTCGAAAAAGTTTTGAAGGACACCTGGGCCAAAAGGGATCCTTTGAGAAAATTAATGAAGGGCACTTGGACCAAAAAATGTCGCTTCAGAAAAATTCCAAAGGGGCATTTGAGAAAGGGCTAAGGCAAAAGTGCCCTTCGAAAAAGTTTTGAAGGGACACTTAGACAAAAAGTGCCCTTTGAAACTTTTTCGAAGGGACACTTAGATGAAAAAGTGCCCTTCAAATTTTTTTTGAAGGGTCACCTGGACAAAATAACTGCCCTTCAAAAAACATCCAAAGGGACCCTTGAGGGAAAAATAAGGTAAGTGAAGTGCCTTTGAAAAATTCTGAAAGGCACTTCGAAGGGAAGCGATCCTTTGGAACTTTATTGAAGGGCACTTCGGGGTTAAAGCAAAAAGGGGGTTAAGGCAAAAAGGGGGCTAACGAAAAGTAAGGCCAAGGGGAAAAACAATGAAGGGAAAACATAACAAGGAAAAACAAAAAAATAAAGGTTCGAACACAGAAAATGAGTAAGGAAGAATGAAAACCAGCTGAAGAGAAAACACAAACTAGCTATGAGAAAAAGGATCAACATTCTGGTGATTTCCAAGGGAGACATGCCTGCTATGTCCAAGACCAGCTACCTAAATCTTTCCATTGGGCATGGAGTCACACAAGACAAATAAAAGCCAAAAAGAACAAAGCTATGGCTAAGAGCAAATATAGGAAAAACACAACAAATCAAACACAATGAAAGAAAACACCTATGCTACAAAGCACTTAAGGAAAACAAAGAAAACACACAACAAAAAGTATTTACAAGACATGGCAAGCAAGGTCTATATGAAAATCTTCAAGTGGATCCCATTCACCAAAATAGGCAACTCTTCTCCATCCATCTTGGACAACTGAAAGGAGTTTCTATGCTTGCACTTGTTGATGATGTACAGACCACTCCATAAAGTATCAAAATTTGTATGTCTCCCTAGTTTTGCCCTACCCTCATCTCATTACAAGACTAAGTCACCTTATTTTAACACTCTTTCCCTTGTCCTTTTGTCAAAGTATTTCTTCATGAGAACTAGATGGTGTTCCAAAGCTTTGTGTGCATCATCTCTTACCTCCTATAGCTGCATTAATTCTATCAATCTAACCTCCATGTGAGTGTTTTCAAGTAATTCTAGCTATTGTGCAAGTTCCAAGGTAGGGAGATCTTGTGATATGGAAAACCTAGCTTCTCTCCCATAGACAAGTACAAAGGGAGAATTACCAATTGACTTCTTGGGAGTGATTTTATCTACCCATAAGGCTATCTTCAACTTGCTATGCCATGCTCTTTGATTGGTTTCCAATGTTATCTTGATCATTTTGATGAATTTTTTATTGGTAGACTCAACGAATCCATTACCTTGAGGGTAGTAGTTGGATGAAGTACTCAAATGAACCCCACTCTTTTCTACCTTATCAAAAGTTTTAGCACTTATGAAGGAAAGTGCATTATTCAAGATGATGACATGAAGAGCTCCAAACCTTATCACAATGCTATCATAGATCTCTAAGATAGCATTTTCATTTGCCTCCTTTAATGCAACAACCTCTACCCACCTTGTGAAGTAGTCCGTAACAATCAATATCCATTTGTGTCTAGCACTTGATGAAGGTTTTATCATTCTAATGAAGCCAAGGTCCCATTACATGAAAGGCTGGTCCACTTGAACAAGATTCAATGGAAGCATTGTAATTTTTGGTTTGCCAAAAAAGAAAGAACATTGAGAATAAACCTTAACCCAATGATAAAAGTCCTTAAAAAGACTAGGCCAATAATAACTAGCTCTCATTATCTTTGTAACTATTTTTTTAGGAGAGAAGTGACCACCATCTGCTCCATTATGGAATTTTTCTAGCAACATATCAAATTGATTATTGTTAATGCATCTTAACAATACATTGTTCACATCCCTTTTAAAGAGAATGCCATCCACAATATAATAAGGAATAGCTTGTAGCCTAAAATACCTCATTTGATATTTGTTTAAGCCATTGGGACACTCACTGTTTCAAAGAAAACTAATGATGTCTTGTGTCTAACTTTGATTTTGTATTTGATTAGCTGGCTAGATTTGAATTTGATTGACCAAATCTTTCTTCTTTGGCTCTTGAAAATTAGATGCTAAATGTTCACACAAACCTCTTCCTCTTAACAAGTTGGTTATCTTAATGTCAATGCCATATTCCATCACTTTTGTGATCCATCCTACTCTCTTTTCATTGAGATCCTTGCTTAGGAGGAACTCCTTGGTGCTAGGATGGGAAACCATCACATGAATCTTATTGTTGAAAACCATATACCTAATTTTTTTTAATCCTCTAATGATGGTTAGGGCTTGCTTCTCCAAAAAATAATATCTTACTTCATACTCCTCTAATCCTTGGCTGAAGAAAGCAATTGGCTACTTAACATATTCATCATTCTTTTGTATAAGCATAGCTAAGATTGTGTCAAGGTTAGCAAATGCATAGAGTATAAAATATTTATCAAAATTCATATTTAAGAGAGTAGGAGATTCTACAATTTCTCACTTGATTTCTTCAAAACTACTCTTACCTTCCTTTGTCCAAGTAAAATCCTAGTTCTTTTTTAGCATGGCTATGATAGGATTTACCACAGTTGCAAAGTTTGGGATAAACCTCCTTAAAAAGTTTATTTTCCCTAAGAAGCTTTGCAGCCCCTTCTTGTGTTGAGTTAAGGACAAGCCTAGAATAGCTTCAATCCTTTTGGGGTCAATAAATAAGCCTTGTTTTGAAACAACATGACCCAAAAACTTACCTTTTGTGAATAGCAAAGATGCTCTTCTTTAGATTGAGGGATATGCCATACTCCATACATTTCTCAAACACTTTCCTTAGATGTCCCATATGATCATCATCATCTTTTGAAAAAAATGGTTATATCATCAAGGTAAAAAAGCAAAAACTTATTGATCAAACCTTTGAAAGCCATGTCCATTGCCCTTTAAAATGTAGCTTCAGCATTGGATAAACCAAATAGTATATTCTTGTAGGCAAAGGTCCCCCACTTGGTGGTGAACGTTGTCTTGAATTGATCCTCTTCATTTACCAATATTTGATTATAACCTGAATAACCATCAAGAAGTGAGAAATGTTGAGAACTTGAAACAACTTGCAGAATTTGTTCCATGGAAAGGAGTTGATAATGATCCTTGAGAGACACTGTATTTAGATGAAAAAAATCCACATAAAGTCTGATTTCTCTATTCTTCTCCTTTTGAACCGGCACAAGGTTGGCTACCCAAGTTGAGTGCTTGATAGAAAAGATAATCCTAGACTCAATTAACTTGGTCAGCTCTTTCTTCATGAGTTCTTCTATTTTGGGATTGATAGGTCTTTGCTTTTGTCTTATTGGTTTAGCTCCGGGCTTCAGCTCAATAGTGTGACGGGCTAGACTTGGATCAAACCCTTTCAAGTCCTTGTACTCCCAAGCAAAGATGTCATGAAACTCTTTGCATAATGCAATAAAAGCTTGCCTTTCCAGCTGAGAACATAGCTTGCCAATCTTCAAAAGTTTGTCTTTGAAAATCAGAACCCTCTCATAGTTTTTCTCCTTTGTTAACATGCTCATTCTTTGATTCTTATTTTGATCATCCTTATTGAAGACACTCTCCAAAGTAATCAACCCCTTGGGTATTTTATTTGTCTTCAGCTATATAATTTTCGCATCATAATGATCATGTAACCTTTTTTGATTTCTTAAGGAGAAGCTTGCCTCATTTTTCAAGAAGTGTGTAATGTGTTTATTACTTTCAAACACATGCCATGACACTTAATTATCTAGAATGGAAGGTCTCAAAATGATCTTTATATGATATTTATCCTTCTCCTTTGCTACATCAATAGTTGAGTCAAAATGTTCTCCTATTACAACCAATCTGTCATCATGTTTGTTCAAGTCTCTTGGTATGGGCTGTATATTGAAGGCATCAAAGTCTTCAAGTAGATCCCATATCCTATGCTTGTAGGACTTAATCAAGGTTTTTTTTTTTGTATCTTGACTTCTTACTCGATGAATAACTAGCTCACTATCTCCATAGACTTTTAAATTCTTGATTCCTCTCCTCTTTACCTATTTGAGACCATGATCTAGGCCTTAATATTCTACCATGTTGCAAGTGTAGCTGAAGTGAAACCTATAACAAGAGTAGTAATGATTCCCTAATGGATAAATTAACATGATGCCAGCTCCTGCACCTACTTTGTTCGTTGAACCATCAAATAACATTTCCCACATGCCATTAAGTTCATAATCCTCATTAGTGAGTGAAGGAAATGGAAAGCTCTCTTCATGCATACAATAAACTCCAAAATCAGTCTCCTCAATGAAAGTGTAAGTATCAAGGCCATGTGTTTTAGTGCTATGCTTGTCAAGATAAATATCATAAATAGCTTCAAGAGAGGAAAATGTTTCACCATCCATGACCATTTCCTCTTCCTTGTTGATTAGACAATTCTAATTTGACATTGTCTCCAAGTATGGCTCAATGTGAAACCTTGCTAAGGGCTAAGTTCTTATAGTTACCTTGGTTCCATACCTTGTCTTGAAAGCTAGAAAAGATGAATCAGCTGAAAGGTATCCTCCTATCTTGGTTGTGAAGTCCCTTGACAAGTATATAGAAAAGTGTAATAGAAGGTTCACTACACAATGTCTTGCATGAGGGAAGCTTGGGAAACCACGTAAAAATACATTCAGACCTTTGATGAATCCTACCGTCTTGGTTGGAGTCCCATCTAGCTATACCACACCCTTGCTATGTGTCTCATATTTCAAACCCAACTTATTAGCCACTACTTTAGGCATGACGATAGTGTTTGCTTCTCTACCCACAATATAATTGTGGACCAACTTGTCTCCCATAATGAGTGTGAGATAGAAAGGTGGAGGATTTTCATCCTTGGTTGAGGGCTCCAAAGGATGATTTGGAAAATTTGTTAGAGCCACACCATTGTGATTTGAAACTTGAGGAGTCACATGAATACTTGCCAGCTGCTCTTGTGAAAGCTCTTTTTGACCAGCTATATGCAATACTTTCTAAAGGGATATACTTGCCTTGGTGATCTTCAATGAATCAACAATGTTTAGAGAGGGAAACTTCACCTTTTCTAGCATTTTTGATGGTAAAGAGGGAGCTTGAGTCTGTTGCATTACAATCTTGGCAGCCCCACTTGCATTCTAGGTTTGTTGGGAAACATGACTTAAAATAGGTGCAACACTTTGATTGAAACTTGGTGGCCTTGGAGAGGCATCACTTGGATCTACCCATGGTTCTTGGCCTTCTCTCAATGATCTCTTCTTATCTCTTTTATTGGATACAACTGACATGCCTTGATTTGACACAAAATCATCTTTTGCTTAGAAATTTATCATTCCCACACTAGGGTTGCTACCTTCTCCATGACTATCCCTTTGGCTAGGACATGCTTCTTTTGTTGTCATGTAGGGAGTAGTTTCCTCTTGTGTTGTCAATGCATGGTTGGTTCCTCTATCATCAAGTAGAAACTGACCTTGAGGCTACCCCCATTGGTCCAAATGATCCTCTCCTTGTACTGGTTTACATGTACTAAAACAACATCCTTTATGGAAGGAGTAAAATTTTGATTATATGTATTGAGATGCCTATTGTAACCGTGTTGATTTAGTCCTCTCCTTTGATAATTGTATTGGGATGGAGCTTTATATCCTTGTTGAGGATAATACTTTGCATTAGGAAAAACACTTACCTGATATTGAGCTTACTTACATGGAGGTTTCAATGATCTAATTTCTTCATCCTTTACCACAACATTATCCACCTTCTTGGAAAAGGCTCATGCCTTCACATTGACATTAAGAACTTGTGACATGCTTGGAGATTCAACTAATTTGTGGGACAATAAAGGCATGGAAATTCTTAGAAGAATTTTTTTAGCCTAAATTAAGCTATTCTCAGCCTTAATTACTCACTCATATGCACTTGGAAGAGTGAATCCTCCCATTGACTGCAACATAATAATAACATCAGTACCAATCCCTTTGAGGTATGTTGGGAACACAAATATAGGAGGAGGTCTCATGAATGGTGGAAGCCTATACCATGTTCTTTGGAATCTCTCATTAAAATCTCCCATGGATTCATTTGGACCTCTTCTTATTACATTCAGCTGATGTATTAGTGAAGCATGATCACTCTTATTTTTAAATCTTGTCACCAATAGATCTCCAAAGCCATTCCAACTTGTATTACAACCCCCTTCCAATGTTCTATACTAGTCAAATGATTTGGCTTTTAAAGACATAACAAGTAACCTAATGGCTATGTTGGCCCTAGTAACATTATGAAAATTGCAAAAAATAGAGATATCTCTAATATGTTTAGATGGGGTAATAGGACCATCTCCATTTAAACTAGGAAGACTTTTAGTAGCATTCTAAGGGATGGGGTGATGCAGGAGCATCTACATACATTTTCCTACAAGACATGGTTAAGTTGGGATTAGTCTTCATTATATGCCTGCAAGCTCTAATCATGTTTAAATTCAAATTCCAGTTATTATATTTTCCTCCACAATGTTGTATAAGGAGGAGTAATTGTAATTATTAAAAGTAAAAAGAGTGGGAAAGGTAAAAGTCAACTAAGAATCCCATGTTAGAAGCTTGTGGAATAAATCAAGGGAGGTGGTTGAAATCCTCCAACCATAGGCTATTTGTTATTAAATAATTTTTCAACATTAGAATGTTGGTTGAGAAAATCTCTCCTATTTGTTGTCTTTGAACCCAAGCTGGAGTAAGAGGAAGAGAGAGACAAAGATGCGTGATGAGGGCCTTTGAAGTCGTGGTCGGAGACATTTTTTACTTTTCATTTTTAGGCCATGGGCGATGAACTAGATCACAGACGTGTTCACCTATTTGAAAGGCCATTGGCATTAGAAAGAGACAGAGAATGGATCATGGTATGGACTGAAGTAGTTCATGTGCTTGTTGATGAAGTTCATTGACCATGTACACAGGAAGATACATGTGGAGGTATGCTGAGGCAGACCTGAGCCTTGGGGTTGTTGAATCTTAAGGTCTGAGCCATAGAGATGCCTGTGTAAATTCATGAGATCATGACAGGTCCTAGCCCGTGAAGATGCTTGTAAGGCAATGAAACCAGAAATCGAGTCGAAGTAGAACTCGTTTGGAGCAGACTCGAGTCTATGAGGCTCATATATCCATTCTTAACAACTCTCAGTTCTACATATTTTCTAGTAGCTCTATGCAGTCGACTCCCTCAAATGGCTCCCAGAGTCAATCCAACCTGTATAGTGGTGTAATATTTGAAAAACTGGCATTCCCCTTGTTGAGAGGAGAACTGACACTAGTGAGCAGGGATCCTAGAGACAATCCTTCTATTCGATACAATTACCATTCTCACCCTGAAGATCTCTAGAGATGTGTACAAGGGGTTAAGGTGATAGCCAACACATGCAAGACAACTTTTATACAAATTTTTTCATATAATGGCAAGTCCAATGGCACAAGTGGGTTGCGTTTCATTGGGTCAGCTTTGCCCAAGAACAAATTGAATGATGCGGCCATGGGCAAGTTCTACAGGGATAATCTGAACACAATGTGGCATTTCCATGGAGGGTGTGATATTGGTTCTGTGATTGACGAATGGTATAAAGTGAAAGGTGTTGATGGGCTGAGGGCTATGGATGGTTCCACTTTGACGGATGGTCCAAATGAGAAATGAATGAATGCATATTCAATAAAGAGTTGAGGTGTCTGTTGTATGTAAAACAACTGCAATTGGATAAGATGCAGGGCTGTATCCGAATAAAGAGCTGAGTCAAAAGACATAGATGTCTATTTATATAGCCTTTTGACCAAATATGTGGAAGGATCTATGGAGACACATAGCCGAGCTTATGGCATAGTGGTATGTGCCCATTTGGTAGGCCGAGTCCAAGCCAAGTCTGTAAGTTGTTTATACAACTATTCTGTAAATCTGCTAAATGTACCAGATAGATAGAACATGGAATGAAAATCATTGTAGAGCATTTTAAAGTTGATTTTAGGTGAAGATTAATATGAAATGTGTGATATGCTAAGATGAAGAGGGTATAGGCTATAGTTTGGGGCAGTCATTCAGCAGGGACCCCTAGCAAAGTGCACCAATTTTGGTATCAGAGCTTGAAATCTCTTGGGATTTGGTAATTAATCAAGTTTGCTAATAAGTTGTTGCAGGATTGAGAAAAGGATCAACATGACAAAGTGCTAGAAGACCTTGTTGAGGAAAGGTATGAGTAACCTTGATATTTGATTTGAGTTTATTGTGTTTAAGAAGCAAACAGGTGAAAAGGAAGGATTAAAGCCATTGAGGCTTAAGAGGAGAAGAAGCCAAGGGAAGCTTAGTGAAGAGCCAAGAGAAGCTCTAAAAGAAGAGCATAGTGAATGCTCAAGAGGAAGATCCAAAGCAAGGTAAGCTTGGATTTGTGAAATTATTGATATTTGGTTAAAGTAGTGTCATATTGCAGACCAATGACTCAGTGTGAAGCTCAATAAAGCCATTAAGGAAGATCAAAAGACTAGGATACAAAAGGCCTAGGTGAGATCAAGGAGATTGTCAAAAGACCAGTCAAAGAGAATGGCTTGGGTTAGACAAGTGGACCTAAAGGGATCAAGAGACCAAGGTGGAAAAGACTTGGGTGAAGATCTCAAAAATGGAAATATTGCTGAGACAAGAGCAAAGCAGCAGAGTACATGAGGGCACCAAGAAGGAAGCAAGCATCTGGAAGAAGAGAGGTATGAATAGTAATGGAATTAATAAAGAGATTGATAGTTTGAAAAGAGATATGAGTCTTGGATGCATATGGACAAGCAAGCATGGGTATGGCCAATGAGGAAGAGGATGAAGTGGCCAATAGATCTCCTAGTGAAGAGGAGAAGAAGGCAAAATGATATTTCCAAGAAGAGAGATGCCTATAGAGGCTTGAAGAGGATGAGTAGGTTGCCAAGTGAGAAACAAGAGAAAGAAGTTGTGAATAAGGTTCTCATTGTGGAGAACAAGAGAAGAGAAGAAAGAAAAGATGAAGTGCCAGGAAGAGCACTTGAAAATATGAGAGTGTTGGTGAAGAGAGCACTCATAGGGACCTTATGGTCTCTTGTTTTTATATCTAATGTTGTCTTTTCATGGGTAATTGTAGGTATAAGTAGCCTTGTGAAGGTCAAAAGAAAGGCCTTGAAGAATGAAGAGATTGGTGCAAGAGAAGACACCAACTACACAAGTGAATGTGTAGGAGAAAAGAAAAAGTCTGCTGTTGTTGATAAAGAAGAAGAGATGCATTGATTAATGCATGAGGAAGGTGTTGAGGAGCCCTTACAAGCAAGAGAAGAGATAGAAGATGAAGATGACTTCCATGATGCCATTGAATGCCAAGAAGAGGCAAGAGAATAGTCAAGAATAAAGGAAGAAGAAAGTATAAATAATCAAGAAGCTATGCAAGTCAAAGAACTAATGGAGTAGACCATTAAGGAGGTAAAGGTGAATCCAAACATAGATTTTTCTTATTCTTATAAGCATGAGAATATTGATATGCATGTTAGAGAAGCAAAGGGAAAGGTGAAGTTTCCAATTAACCATGGATATGTGATGCCTAAATGGTGGAAGAAGCAAATACAAAGCACAAAGGAAGAGAAAGATTGCTGCATGGATCAAGCTATCAAAGAGGTAAATGAAGTGTTAAGACCTGATTTTGATTGTTATTGTGAGCATGAAGATGTTAATACACAGGTTAGAAGAGGCAAGAGGAAGATGAAGTCCTCACACAAAGCAGTCAATCATGGATACATAGTGCGTAAGTGGATGGTGAAGCACACAAGCAAGTAACAAGTAAGAAAGCAGGCAAGTTTACCTTATAAGATTGATTTTTATCATATTCCTAATATGAATATAGATGTGCAAGAAAATAAAAGGACAAACAAAGTTGGTTTTTTAGTATTGTCAAAAGAGCATGGTTATAGGATGCCTAAATGGCTTGTGAAGTCAATTGATAAGAGAAAGAATCAAATGTGGGTGCCTAAGAAGGCAAAGAGAGAAGATATGAGTGTTGAGACAGCAACACCAAGAAGTCAATGGAAGAAGATTGAAGGTGATTGCAGCAACCAAGAAAATGAAGATGAGATGGTGAGTATGGAAGAGGCATTCCATGAAGACAGGATGCTTGAGAGGTATACCAAAGAGGTAAAAGGTACACAAATGGTTTATGATGCTATTTTTGAATCATTTAATGATCTTTTCATGAGAAATGAAAGATGGAAAGTAGCTATGTGGACTAATATGCAGCAAGGAGAGAATTCCAAATGTTTGGTTAATAAGGAAAGAGATGAGTATGCAGCAAAGCAATGCCTCATTGAAAACAAAGAACAAACAAGATGGCTTCAAGCATAGATTGAAAAGAGCAAGGAGACACAAGGTAAGGATACTGCAATTGTTTTTGATGAGTATATTGAAGAAGTTGGTTTATGTGAAGACAAGCTAAGAAAAGATGAGATAAGAGGTAAAGGACAAGTAATCCTTGTGAATGAAGGACTCAAGTTTGATGAATAGAATAGTGAGATAGATGAGATCTTACTAAAGGAAGAGTTGAGAATGTTGGAGGAGCTGTTTGGTCATTCAAGAGAGATGAATAAAGGTACAAGCCATGGTGAAGACACCATTAGTAAGAATGAAGCAATAAAAGAGAAAACCCAAGAGGCAAGGGCAGTTTTGGCCAAAGAGCAGAAGAGTGGAGGCAGCCAAGAGACTTTATGGTCTCAAGTTTTTACTTCTAACATTGCCTTTGATGTTTTGTATGCAGGTGTTAAAGTTGTGGAGATGAATGAAGTCCATAGTTCAATGGACAAATTTTTGAACCAAGAAGATCAAGAAGATCTAGAAGACATGTATGAAGATGAAGAAGCATGGAAGTGGGAGATGGCAGCTGAAAAGGAAGTGATAAGAAGAACATACCAAAAAAGGAAGAAAATCAAGAAGATGAAAGACAAAGACTATCAAAGACAAACATCAGCATTGGCATTCACAACAAGACCTTGGGATCCAGGCATAGAGTGAAGACTATAACATTGAGGAGCTATCTCATTTGAACTAAGGTTCAAATTGTTTCTAGAGGGAGAGTATGATGCAGGAGCATCTACATACATTTTCTTGCAAGACATGGTTAAGTTGGGATTAGTCTTCATTATATGCCTGCAAGCTCTAATCATGTTTAAATTCAAATTCCAATTATTATATTTTCATCAACAATGTTGTATAAGGAGGAGTAATTGTAATTTTTAAAAGTAAAAAGAGTGGAAAAGGTAAAATTTAGCTAAGAATCCCACATTAAAAGCTTGTGGAATAAATCAAGGGAGGTGGTTGAAATCCTCCAACCATAGGATATTTGTTATTAAATAATTTTTCAACATTAGAATGTTGGTTGAGAAAATCTCTCCTATTTGTTGTCTTCGAACCCAAGCTGGCGTAAGAGAAAGAGAGAGACAAAGATGCATGATGAGGGCCTTCGAAGTTGTGGTAGGAGACATTTTTAACTTGCCATTTTTAGGCCATGTGCGATGAACTAGATCACAGATGTGTTCACCTATTTAAAAGGCCATTGGCATTAGAAAGAGACAGAGAATGGATCATGGTATGGACTGAAGCAGTTCATGTGCTTGTTGATGAAGTTCATTGACCATGTACATAGGAAGATACATGTGGAGGTATGCTAAGGCAGACTTGAGCCTTGGGGTTGCTGAATCTTGAGGTTCAAGCCATAGAGACGCTTGTGTAAATTCATGAGACCATGACAGGTCCTAGCCTGTGAAGATGCTCGTAAGGCAATGAGACCAGAAATTGAGTCGAAGTAAAACTCATTTGGAGCAGACTCGAGTCTGTGAGGCTCATATATCCATTCTTAAAAACTCTTAGCTCTACATATTTTCCAGTAGCTCTATGCAATCGACTCCCTCAAATGGCTCCCAGAGTCAATCCAACCTATATAGTGGTGTAATATTTGAGAGAGTAGCATTCCCCTTGTCTAGAGGAGAACTGATGCTAGCGAGCAGGGATCCCAGAGACAATCCTTTTGTTCAATATAATTACCATTCTCACCCTGAAGATCACCAGAGATGTGTACAAGGGGTTAAGGTGATAGCCAACACATGCGAGACGGCTTCTATACAAAAATTTTCATATAATGGCAACTCCAACCGCACAAGTGGGCTGCATTTCATTGGGTCGGCTTTGCCCAAGAACAAATCAGATGATGCAGCCATGGGCAAGTTCTGTAGGGATAATCTGAACATAATGTGGCATTTCCATGGAGGGTGTGATATTGGTTATGTGATTGACAAATGGTATAAAGTGAAAGGTGTTGATGGGCTAAGGGCTATGGATGGTTCCACTTTCAAGGATGGTCCAAATGAGAAATGAATGAATGCATATTCAATAAAGAGCCGAGGTGTCTGTTGTATGTAAAACAATTGAAATTGGATAAGATGCAGGGTTGTATTCGGATAGAGAGCCGAGTTAAAAGACATAGATGTCTATTTATATAGCCTTTTGACCAAAGATGTGGAAGGATCTATGGAGACACATAGCCCAGATTATGGCATAATGTATGTGCCCATTTGGTAGGCCGAGTCCTAGCTGAGACCTCGCTGAGTCCAAGCCAAGTCTGTAAGTTGTTTATACAACTATTCTATAAATCTGCTGAATGTACCAGATAGAACATGGAATGAAAATCATTGTAGAGCATTTTAAAGTTGATTTTAGGTGAAGATTAATATGAAATGTGTGATATGATAAGATGAAGAGGGTATAGGCTACAGTTTTGGGTAGTCATTCAGCTAGGACCCCTAGTGAAGTGCACCATGGGGTCATATATAGGAAGTTCTATTAGGTTTTGGGTATTAAAAGTAGGTAAGGGTTGATGCCTATCCATGTCTTTCTTGATTGTCTACTTCTTGATTTTTAGTTTCTTCAACCTCCTCAAACTCTTATTCCTGTTAAAAACCACCATACTTAGGCTCTCTAAGCATTAGGAATGGTTCAGAATGCTATTCATCAAAAAGAGCTTCAGCTAGAGGTTCTTGGTCAAATATCCTAGATGACCTAGTGAGGACCATGAAGTAAACTATGGGAAATTTGATCTAAAACCAGGGATTCTCACCCTTTGGAGTTACCAAATGTTGTATTTTATAATACAAATAATTATTGTCGAGACCAACATTCACTTTGACATGAAAATAACAAAGAATTCCATCACACTAAATGTGTTAAAACTATTATCTCCAAATCTTGCACCCTAGAATAAGGTTGTTCTAGCCTCCTCCAGATTTGGGCAATGTTGGGACATTTCCAAGCCTGTGGGTGTGCCTATAAGTGGAAATGAACCTCTAGGTTGAAAAGGCTAGCTCCCTATATTAGCTTTTATGCAATAAAATCTTTTGAACCAATGTATTTGGATGAAAAGGGTCAGAAATTTGCATAAATGAAAATCCTAGTCTAAAATGGTGATATGCTAAAAGTTATTATCCATATGTATGCCCTATACTTTTGCACAATGAAACAAAATGCAAACCTATTCTTTAATCTCTAAAATATTCCAACATAAATATTTCAATGTAGAGACAAAATTAATGAGATCACACAAGGTAAGTAATTGGAAAAACAAACTATATAGTCTAGAAAAGGGTTACACATATGCTAAATCTCATACAACTAGAATGCACTCTACCTGACCTGTTGGATCAAATCTTTGCTCAAAATCATGAAGGACACAGAACATAAGGATAAAACATCACTTTTTTTCACTCTATGTTTCTTTCATGCCTAGGCAAATGTCTAAAACTTAGAAAAAAAATAGACTTATGCTTCTTTGCTCAAAGACAAGAAAATGGCAAGACATTCCAATAGGGCTTCACCATACTGTCTATGGATGATATAACAATATCCCAAGGGTATTATTTATAACAAAGAGAGAGAGAGAGAAGGAAGGTCCCTTGTGCCAAAGAGAGGAATCAAATATGTTGGAAGTCATTGTGTTCAATTGCAACTAATTTTTGCCAATGATGCTTATTAGGGCACTTTGATTGATTTATGTCACCTTCTTAAACACCATGGGCTCACCCTTTGAATATACTTCCCAACCACTTCTCCTTGGCTTGTTGATTTGTGCAATGGCATGCAAAAGGTCAATTTCATTTAGTTTGACTTTGTCCTTTTCTTTTGATTGGTCCTTAAAGAATGACTCACATCATGGTTCTATGCCATTGATCAACCATTTGATCAAGCTCATAAGCTAGCAGTTCCAAAGATATGATTTAATTCTATCTAGACCCTTTCAAGTTTTTTGAATGACTTCACTTATAAAATTTATAAGTCAAGCACTTGCTTAAACCCAATTTGCATTTGTAGATCCATTCAAGTTTTCTTGCCTACTTTAATTATAAAACCTTATATGAAAAGCACCTTGGGAAACCTAGTTTGCACTGCCAAGACCCTTTCAAGTTTTCCAAGCTCTTCTACTTATAAAATTCATAAGTCAAATATGTTGGGAAACTTGATTTGTATTGACCCCAATAGGTAGTTATCCACCTTAGATTTTATGTCTTGTGACATGTCATGCATCAACCCATCAACTAGTTTCCCACCTTAGATTTGATGTTATGCAGTACGTCATACATCGACCTAATGGCTAGTTACCCACCTTAAATTTGACATCTTAAATCATGACATGCATTGACCCAATGGATTTTTTACCACCTTAAATTTGATGTCCTAAAACATGTCATGCATTGACCCAATGGTTAGTTGCTTGCTTTAAATTAGAGGTCCTACGACACATCATGGGTAATTCAATCAAGTTTATTATTCGAGCAATGGCTTGACAATTTTCTTGAATTAATTTTTTTAGACAAAATTTTGAAGGAATTCCTTCAAGAATTTTGCTTTTGGGATTTGGCTAAGCCAAAGGTCTCTTTAGGAACTTTTCCCGAAGGACACTTGGAGGAAAATATCCTTCCAAAAAGTTCTAGACACCTAGGGTGGAATAAAAACCCCTTCAGAAAATTCCAAAGGGAATTTTAAATGGAAATGAGCCTTTGGAACTTTTCTGAAGGAAACCCTTTCAGAAAAATGCCCTTTAGAAATTTTTTTGGGTATCTTAGAATAAAGTGTTCTTCAAGAAATTTTTGGACACCCAGGCCAAAAGTGACCCTTCAGGGAAATTATCAAAGGGCACTTAGACAAAAAAATACCCCTTCAAAAAAATTTCAAAGGGACATTTGGGAAAGGGTTAAGGCAAAAGTGCCCTTCGGAAAAGTTTTGAAGGGACACTTGGGAAAAAAGTGCCCTTTGGAACTTTTCCAAATGGAAACTTAGATGAAAAAGTGCCTTTCAACATTTTTTCAAAGGGTCACTTGGACAAAAGAAGTGCCCTTCAAAAAAATTCTGAAGGGACACTTAAGGGACTAATAAGGTAAGTGAAGTGCCTTCAAATTTTTTTGAAGGGCATTTCGAAGGGAAGCGACCCTTTAAAACTTTATGAAGTGCATTTTAGGGCTAAAGAAAAAAGGGGGCTAAGGAAAAAAGGGGGCTAAGGCAAAGCAAATCCAAGGGAAAAAAATTAAGGGAAAGAAGAACAAGGAAATACCAAAACAACAAAGGCTCAAACATAAAAAATGAGCAAGGAAGAATGAAAACCAACTGAAGAGGAAAAAAAAACTAGCTATGAAAAAAAGGGTCAATATTCTAGTGATTTCTAAGGGAGACATGATTGCTATGTCCAATAATAGCTACATACATCCTTCCATTAGACATGAAGTCACGCAAGGCAAACAAAAGCCAAAAATAACAAGTCCATGGTAAGAGAAAATACAGGAAAAACACAACAAAGCAAACATAAGGAAAGAAAACTCCTATGTTATAAAGACCTTAGGGAAAATAAAGACAACAAAAGAAACACATAAAAACAATTATTTACAAGACATGGGCAACAAGGTCTAGAAGCAATAATTCAAGTGGATCCCATGCACCAAAATAGGTAGCTCTTCTCCATCCATCTTGGATAGATGAAAGGAGTTTCGTTACTTGCACATGCTGATGATGTAAGGACCACTCCATAAAGTACCAAATTTGTATGTCTACCTGGTTTTGCTCCATCCTCATCCTATTGCAAGAGTAAGTCACCTTCTTTGAACACTCTTACCCTTGTCATTTTGTCAAAGGATTTCTTCATGAGAACTTGATGGTGTTCCAAATCTTTGTGTGCATCATCTCATGCCTCCTGTAACTACATTAATTCTATCAATCTAACCTCCATGGGAATGTTTTCAAGTAATTTCAGCTATTATTCAAGTTCCTAGGTAGGGATCGCTTGTGATATGGATAGCCTAGCTTCTCTCCCATAGACAAGTACAAAGGGAGAATTACCAATTGAATTATTAGGGGTGATTCTATCTTCCCATAAGGCTATCTTTAGATTACTATGCCATGCTCTTTGATTGGTTTCCAACATTCTCTTGATGATTTTTATGAGGTTCTTATTGGTAGACTCAGCCAATCCATTACCTTGAGGGTAGTAGTTGGATGAACTACTCAAACAAACCCCACTTTTTACTGCCCAGTCAAAATTTTTAGCACTTATGAAGGAAAGTGAATTATCTGAGATGATGACATGAGGAACTCTAAAACTTGTCACAACGCTATCATAAAACTCTAAGATAAAATTTTCATTTACCTCTTTTAATGCAACAACCTCTACCCACCTTGTGAAGTAGTCCGTAGTAGTCAATATCCATTTGTGTCCAGAACTTGATGGAGGGTTGATCATGCCAATGAAGTCAAGGCCCCATTGCATGAAAGGTTGGTCCACTTGAACATGATTCAATAGAAGAGCTGTAAGTTTTGGTTTACCAAAATATAAAGAACATTGAGGACAAACCTTAACCCAATGATAATAATCCTTAAAAATATTAGGCCAATAATAACCAACTCTCATTATCTTTGCAACTATTGTTCTAGGAGAGAAGTGACCACCATTTGCTCCATTATGGAAATTTTCCAATAGCATATCAAATTGATCATTGTTAATGCATCTTAGCAATACATTGTTCACATCGCTTTTAAAGAGAATGTCATCCAAAAGACAATAAGGAATAGCTTGTAGCTAAAATACCTCATTTGATATTTGTTTAAGACATTGGGACACTCACCATTTTAAAGAAAACTAATGATGTCTTGTGTCTAACTTTGATTTTGTATTTGATTAGCTGGCTGGGTTTCAATTTGATTGACCAAAGCTTGCTTCTTTAGCTCTTGAAAATTAGATGCTAAGTGTTCACACAAAACCTCTTCCTCTTCACAAGTTGGTTATCTTAATGTCAATGTAATATTCCATCACTTTTGTGATCCATCCAGCTCTCTTTTCATTGAGATCCTTACTTAGGAGGAACTCCTTGGTGCTAGGATGGGAATCCATCACATGAATCTTATTGTTGAAAACCATATGACTAATTGTTTTTAATCCTCTAATGATGGTTAGGGCTTGCTTCTCCATAAAATAATATCTTACTTCATACTCCTCTAATCCTTGGTTGAAGAAAATAATTGGCTGCTCAACATCTTCATCATTCTTTTGCATAAGCATAGATGAGATTGTGTCAAGGTTAGAAAAGGTATAGAGTATGAAATCTTTAGCAAAATTCAGATTTAAGAGAGTAAGAGATTATGTAATTTCTTGCTTGATTGCTTCAAAACTACTCTTACGTTCCTTTTTCCAAGTAAAATCGTGGTTCTTTTTTAGCATGGTTATGATAGGCTTTACCACAGTTGTAAAGTTTGGGATAAACCTCCTTAAAAATTTTATTTTCCAAAAGAAGCTTTGCAGCCCCTTCTTGTGTTGAGGTAAAGACAAGCTTAGAATAGCTTCAATCTTTTTGGGGTCAATAGATAAGCCTTGTTTTGAAACAACATGACCCAAATGCTTACCTTGGTGGACAACAAAGATGCACTTCTTTGGATTGAGGGATATGCCATACTCCCTACATTTATCAAACACTTACCTTAGATGTCCCATATGATCAATATCATCCTTTGAAAAAATGGTTATATCATCAAGGTAAACAACCAAAAACTTATTGATCAAACCTTTAAAATCCATGTCTATTGCCCTTTGATATGTAGCTCCAGTATTCGATAAACCAAATGGCATATTCTTGTAGGTAAAGGGTCCCCTAATTAGTGGTGAATACTGTCTAGAATTGATCCTCTTCATTTACCAGTATTTGATTATAACTTGAATAACCATCAAGAAGTGATAAACATTGATAACTTGAAACAACTTGTAGAATTTATTGCATGAAAGGGAGTGGATAATGATCCTTGAGAGACACTCTATTTAGATCGTGAAAATCCACACAAAGTCTGATTTCTCCATTCTTCTTTCAAATCAACACAATGTTGGCTACCCAAATTGAGTACTTGATAGGAAAGATAATCTTAGACTCAATTAACTTAGTCATCTCTTTCTTCATGAGCTCTTTTATCTTGGGATTGATAGGCCTTTGCTTTTATCTTACCGATTCAGCTCTAGGATCCAACTCAAAGATGTGATGGGATAGAATTAGATCAAAAGCTTTCAATTCCTTGTACTCCCAAGAAAAGCTGTCATGAAACTCTTTGCATAATGCAGTAAAAGCTTGCCTTTCTAGCTGAGAACATATCTTGCCAATCTTCAAAAGTTTGTCTTTGAAAATCAGAACCATCTCATAGTTTTCCTCCTTTGTTGACATGCTCATTCTTTGATTTTTATTTTGATCATCCTCATTGAAGACACTCTCCAAGGTAATCAACCCCTTGGGTATTTTATTTATCTTCAGCTATATAATTTTCTCTTCATAATGATCATGTAACCTTATTTGATTTCTTGAGGAGAAGCCCTGCCTCATTTTTCAAGAAGTGTGCAATGTTCTCATGACTTTCAAACACTTGCCATGAAACTTCATTATCTAGAATGGAAGGTCTCACAATTATCTTGATATGAGATTGATCCTTCTCCTTTGCTACATCAATGGCTAAGTCAAACTGTGCTCCTATTGCAGCTAATCTATTAGCATGTTTTTTCAAGTCTCTTTGTATGGGTTGTATATTGAAGGCATCAAAGTCTTCAAGTAGATCCCATACCCTATGATTTTAGGACTTAAGAAAGGGGTTTTTTGCTATAGCTTGAATTCTTACTTGATGGATGACTAGCTCACTATCTCTATAGACTTTCAAATTCTTGCTTCCTCTCCTCTTTTCCCCAGTGGAGACCATGAACTAGGCCTTAATATTCTACCATGTTGCAAGTACAGCTACAATGAAACCTATAATAAAAGTAGTAATGATTCCCTGATGGATAAATTAACATGATGCTATCTCCTACACCTAATTTTTCCCTTAAACCTTCAAAGAACATTTCCCACATGCCATCAAGTTCATGATCTTCATTGGTGAGTGAAGGAATTGGAACATTCTCTTCATGCATACAATAAACTGCCAAATCAGACTCTTAAGTGGAAGTGTAAGGATCAAGGACATGTGTTTTAGTGATGTTATTGTTAAGATAAAGATTAAAAATAAACTTCAAGAGGGGAAAATGTTGAACCATCCATGACCATTTCCTCTTCCTTGCTGATTAGATAATTATGATTTGACATTGTCTCCAAGTATGGCTCAATGTGGAACCTTGCTAAGGGATGAGTCCTTATAGTTGCCTTGGTCCCTTACCTTGTCTTGAAATCTAGACAAGACCAATCAACATAAATGTATCCTTCTATCTTAGCTATGAAGTTCCTTGACAAGCATTTAGTAAAGTGTGTTGGAAGGTCCACCACCACAATGTCTCTCATGATAGGGAATCTTGGGAAACCATGTTAAAATACTTTCAGACTTTTGACTAATCCTACAATCTTGGTTGGAGTTCCATCCAGATGTAACATTCCCTTTTTATGTGGATCATAGTTCAAACTTATCTTATTATCCACTAATTTAGGCATGACGGTAGTGCTTACTCCACTATCCACAATACAATTGTGGACAAACTTGTCTCTCACAATTAGTGTGAGGTAGCAAGGTGGAGAATTTTCAACCTTGGTTGAGGGATACAAAAGATGATTTGGATAATTTTTGAGAGCCACACCATTGTGCTTTCAAACTTGAGGAGTCACATGAATGCTTACCAACTTCTCTTTCTAAATCTTTTTTTGACTAGGTATATGCAAGACTTTCTAAAGGGATATACTTGCCTTGGTACTCTTCAATGAATCAAAAATGTTTATAAAGGGAGAATTTCACCTTCTCTAGCATTTTTGATGGTAATGAGGAAGATTGAGTCTGATCCATTGTAATCTTGTTAACCCCAATTGCATTTTAATTTTGTTGGGAAATATGACTTACAATAGGTGCTACACTTTGATTGACACTTGGTGGCCTTGGAGAGGCATCACTTGGAGCTACCCATAGTTCTTGGATTTCTCCAAATTCTCTATTCTTAGCTATTTTATTGGCTAAAAATGACATGCCTTGATTCAACACAAAATCATATTTTTCTTAGAAATTTATCATTCCCATTCCTGGGCTGCTACCTTCTCCATGACTATCCCTTTAGTTGGGACATGCTTCTTCTTATTGTCATGTAGGGAGTAGTTTCCTCTTATGTTTTCAAAGCATGGCTGGTTCCTCTATCATCATGTAGAAACTAACCTTGAGGCTACCCTCATTAGTCTAAATGATCCTCTTCTTTTACTAGATTTTGCATGTATTGGAACAATAGCCTTTATAGTAGGATTAGAATTTGGATTATATGCATTGAGCTGCCTATTGTAACCTTGTTGATTTTATCCTCTCCCTTGATAATTGTATTGGGATGGAGCTCTATATCCTTGTTAAGGATAATATTTTGCATTAGGAGGAGCACTTGCTTGATATTGAGCTTGCTTGAGCTGAGCTCTCAATGATATGATTTCTTCATCCTTGTCCACAACATTATCCACCTTCTTGGAAAAGGCTCTTGGCTTCACATTGGCATTAGGAACTTGTGACATTCATGGAGCTTCAACTAAATTATGGGACAACAAAGGCATGGAAACTTTTAGAGGAAGTTTTCTAACCTAAATTAAGATATTTTAAGCCTCAATTGCTAGCTCATATGCACCTGGAAGAATGAATCCTCCCATTGACTACAACATAACAATAACATCAGTACCAATCTCTTTCAGGTATGTTGGGAACATGAAGCTAGGAGGAGGTCTCATGATTGGTGGTAGCCTATACCATGTTCTTTGGAATCTCTCATTGAAATCTCCCATGAATTCATTTGGACCTATTCATATTACATTCAGTTGATGTATTAGTAAAGCATGATCACTCTTATTTTCAAATCTTGTCACCAATAGATCTCCAAGCCATCCCAACAAGAAATGTAGCCCCATTCCAATGTTTTATACTAGTCAAGTGCTTTGCCTTTTAAATACATAACATGTAGACTAATGGCTATGTTGCCCCTAGTAACATTATAGAAATTATAGAAATTAGAGATGTCTCTAATATGTTCATATGGGGTGATAGGACCTCTCCATTAAAACTAGTAAGACTATTGTTAGCATTCATAGGAATGGGGTCATATGTAAAAAGTTCTATTGGGTTTTGGGTATTTAAAGTAGGGAAGGGTTGATGCTTAGCAATGTATTCTTGATTGTTTATTTCTTGATTTTTAGTTTCTTCAGCTTCCTCAACATCTTCTTCTTCCTCTTCAAAACCACCCTACCCAAGCTCTCTAAGCACTAGGAATGGTTCATGATGTTGCTCCTGAAAAAGAGATTAGCTAGAGGTTCTTGGTCAAATATTCTAGATGACCTCATGAGGACAATGAAGTAAACTATGGGAAATTTGGTCTAGAACCAAGGATTCTCACCCTTTGGAGTTTCCAAATGCTAAATTTTAGAATACAAATGATACTTTTCAAGACCAACATTCACCTTGTCATGAAAATAACAAAGAATTTGATCCAATCGAGCATGCCAAATATTTTATCTCCAAATCTTTCACCCTAGAAGAGGGTTTTTCAAGCCTCCTCCAGATTTGGCCAATGTTGGGACGTTTCCAAGCCTATGGCGTGCTTATAAGTGGAAATGAACCTCTAGGTTGAAAGGGCTATCTCCCTGTATTAGATTTTATGCAATAAATCTACTAAACTAGTTTATTTGTATGAAAAGGGTTAGAAATTTGCATAAATGAAAAGCCTAGTCTAAAATGGTGATACACCAAAAGTTATTATCCATATGTATGCCTTATACTTTTGCATAATGTAGTAGAATGCAAGCCTATTATTCAATCTCTAGAAGATTCCAAAATAAATATTTCAATGTAGAGACAAAAGAATGAAATCACATGAGGTAAGTAATTACAAAAATAACCAGTATAGTCCAAGAAAGGTTTACACATATGCTAAATATCATAGAGATAGAATGCACTCTACCTGACCTATTGGATCAACTCTTTGCTCAAAATCATGAAGGATAGAGAACATAAGGATAACACATCACTTGTTGTCACTGCCTGTCTCTTACATGACCATGAAAATGTCCAAAATTTAGAAATAAAATAGACTTATGCTTCTTTGCTCAAAGGCAAGAAAATGGCAAGACATTCCAGTAAGGCTTCACCATACTATCTATGGATGATATAAAAATATCACAAGGGTTTTATTTATAGCAGAGAGAGAGAGAGAGAGAGAGGAGAGAGAGAGAGAGAGAGAGAGAGAGAGAGAGAGAGAGAGAGAGAGAGAGAGAGAGGAGGAGAGAGAGAGAGAGAGAGAGAGAGAGAGAGAGAGAGAGAGAGAGAGAGAGAGAGAGAGAGAGAGAGAGAGAGAGAGATTCCTTACACCAAATATAGGAATTAAATCCATTTGAAGTCATTATCCTTCGTTGTAACTATTTTTTGCTAATGATGCTTATTAGGGCACTCTGATTGATCTGTGTCACCTTCTTGAATACCATGGCCTCACCCCTTTGAATATGCTTCCCAACCTCTTCTCCTTAGCTTTTCAATTTGTGTATGGCATGGAAAAGGTTGATTTTATTTAGTTTGGCTTTGTACTTTATTTTTGATTGGTCCTCAAGGAATGACTCAGATCATGGTTCTACACCGTCGATCAACCATTTGGTCAAGATCATAAGCTAAGTAGTTTTAAAAACCAATATACTTTTGTCTAGACCCTTTCAAGTTTTTTGGATGACTTCACTTATAAAAATCATAATTCAAGCACTTGCTTAAACCTAATTTTCATCTACAGACCCATTTGGGTTTTCTTGCCTACTTTACGTATAAAACCTT
>JARHVA010001858.1:0-332500 GCA_037957365.1 Torreya grandis
CATGTGTCCTTTATAGGGGAATCATCATTATTAATCACATTAAAACTCATTGATTTTATGTAATGCAATATAATTCTTCTCTTTTGGTCACTAACTCATCTCATTTCTTCTCTATCATCACATACATCATATTGATAGATTTAACTTTAAACTACACCCATCATCAATATTATAAAATCATCATATTATCTTGGCCTATATCTCTCCCTTATATGTTTCCTTACTTGGGATATGTCTAAATATTATGACCTTTTAATATTATCATCATCATGTTATGGTTGATTCCCCTTTAGAATGTGTCAACAATCATGACCACACCATCTTCACTCCTTATAAATGTGTTCTTACAAGGGGAATCATAAATATGTAGCTCATTGATAACTTCAAATTATACTTCATCATCTATCTTGTATATATATAATCTTCAAATTATACATTATCATCTATCTTGTATATATAATCCTATGCCCTTGTCTATCTATCTCATACCACCTATCATCTCTTCTTTAAGTGACTATCTGTCTCATTCTTCCTCACATGTCCCCTTGACAAGGCATCATATCTACTAACATCATATACTAAAATTCATTTATGACATGGATTTTATTTTAAATACCATTACTCCATCCACTCCACTTCACTCATAATTAACTATAAAATAGGTTTAAAATGTATTCATCTAAGTCATCTTGCTTCATTTAACATAACTAATATTACTATTAGTTGACACTAATTTTCCTTATCTAATTTATCCTACTAATTTATCCACTTCCTAGACATTTATATAGCATACTCTTTTTAAATGTTTATTAATTAAATTAATAACCTTATTCATCCCTACTAATCAATTAATTTATCCTAAATCCTCACTATCCCATTCTAATCTCCACTGATCTATTATTTGTGTATTTTAAATTCCCATGGCCCACCTATTATCCTCTCTCTCTCTCTCTCTCTCTCTCTCTCTCTCTCTCTCTCTCTCTCTCTCTCTCTCTCTCTCTCTCTCTCTCTCTCTCTCTCTCTCTCTCTCTCTCTCTCTCTCTCTCAAATTTTTATTAATTAAATTAATAACCTTATTCATCCCTAGTAATCAATTAATTTATCCTAAATCCTCACTATCCCATTCTAATCTCCACTGATCTATTATTTGTGTATTTTAAATTCCCATGGCCCACCTATTATCCCCCCCCCCCCTCTCTCTCTCTCTCTCTCTCTCTCTCTCTCTCTCTCTCTCTCTCTCTCTCTCTCTCTCTCTCTCTCTCTCTCTCTCTCTCTCTCTCTCTCTCTCTCTCTCTCTCACACACACACACACACACACACACACACACACACACGCTACTTATATGTTCAAATTACAAAAATATAAATGTAATAGAATTAAATTTCCAATGCATTGTTTCAAATGATTCATCTCATACTCTCAACTCTAGTTTAACTCTCTTACTCTTAATTCTCATAGAGAAAATGAAAATAATGTATGAATTCCATCCATATATAACATAAATGCACATAATATTCCAAATTCATATGATAATTATTGCATATTAGAAAAGAATTAAATTCTTCTCTTACACCTCTCCCTAGTGAAAATGGAAGTGATAATAAATATGATATTTAACATACAAATGAATATGAAAATGGGAGTGACTATGAACAATATTTCATTTATGATAATGAATGGAATAATAATGATTCTTATGTAGATAGTGAAGAAGAAAATTCATTGTGTGTTTATCACTCTTCTCTCACACTTCCTCTCAAACATAATGTACTACCAAATTTTTTTCTACTTCTATGCATGATTCTATTTCAAATAATGCACATGTTAATGATAACATCACATTCTCTACTCAATTAGAATTTTATTCACTAAAAAATAAAGATACCAATGAATATCCAAAGACACCCCCTACTATAATATCACCTATTTATCACTCTTCACCTAAAGAGAATGGTAGCTCACATACCTCCACTAAGGTCCAAGTTATCATTCCTCCAAAGGTTCAAGTGACCACACCCTATCTCTATGATCCAATTACTAAATTTAGCATTACCATGGCTAAAATTAATGATAAAATTCAATGATTAAATGATATACTTCAAGATGCTAATATACCATCCCAATAGATTATTTCTTTTTTGCATATAGTAGGTGAATTACAACACCAAGTACATCTCCTTACCTTAAAAAACAAGTCTTATAAGTCTTAGATGGATTCTAATGATTTACATGGTAACCCTCTTCTGAAGACATTTTTAAAAGCTTCATTACCTAAGTGTTTCCAAATACCGTCATTGCCTCACTTTGATGGAACTGGAGATCCATTCGTACACCTTCAATCCTTTTGGAAGGATTTTCCATCTCATGTGAGTCCTTTGATTCTACTAAAATTGTTTCAATAGACATTAGTAGGAGAATCACATAATTGGTTGTTTCATCTACTTCCTATTGGCTCCTTTCACACATATTATGACTTAGAGGAGGCATTTATTAGATATTAAATATAAAACATAGATCCTCATGCTACATATGAGAAACTTGCCACATTGCATCAAAATACTTTAAAGTTAGTTAGTGATTATATCTTACAATTCAAATCTCACATGTTAATATTGATCTATAAACCAAAACATTTAGATATTAAACATATATTTATTAATGGGCTTCATTAATCTCTCCTCAAGCATTTATTATATTAGATAGAGTCCTCCTTCAAGAACTTATGCTATATAGTTCTAGCCTTGGAAAGGAAATTAGGATTGATTAAGGAAAATTAAGTTGATTGAAATAATCTATATTTCGTGGTAGTACCTCCATATATAGATATTAGTACACAACATCCACCATGTCCTAAATAAGATAGGAGACCACGATTAGAAAACCAACCTATTAAGAAGAAAGAGCCAATCTCTAGAATATAATGTATAGTATGTCTTACAGAGAACATTAGCAAGGCACAACTACAATTTGATTCAAAGTGAGAAATCCCATGTCATATTATCAACACTATTATATAGGAGGATAATCAAATTAACTTTTACTCATCAATGAGATCCACATCTCTTACATAGATAGCCGCATCAATCCTTTTATAGCTATCATCGTATCTGTGGACACAAAGATAATGATTGTTATAGACTTAAGGATTAAATTAATAGATGTGTTGATAATGACATCATAGAATTCACATAGGGGGCACTAATATCTCTTCCATCATGGATTCCTAGACGTCATTCCTCCATGATTGAGTCATCCTAGGATATTCCTTCACCAAAATCATCAATTACTCATCATGAGAGTAATGTAGCTTGTAGGATAGAGCCTCATAAGAAATATCCTATTATACCTATTTAGAAGGTTTGGAAACCAATAAAATGAGATTATCATACATATATCACTACAATCATAGGAGTACATAGTGTAATTATATATACATATTCAACACAATCACAAGCACCACAACAGAGTACCGCTCTAGAGAGATATTCACTACAGTAAAGTTTTTTGGGTCATGTCTCATGTAGTAACCTACTATAGTTAAGATTAGATAAACCCACATCATAGAGTATTTCTCTATAGAGATATTCACTATGATCAAGTTTTTTACATTCTATCTCATGTAGAAACTTGTTATGATTGAGATTAGATGAGCCACCATCATAGGTTTTTGCTCCATATCAACCTATCACTCAGTCATATGCATGATAATAGAGGCCATAGGGTACTATTTCATGCAATAACCCACTATGATCATTTCTATATGAGCCTTCTTCATAATAAAACTTTATTTGCAATTTTTTAAGGTTACATTTGGTAGAGTCTCCATACATAACTACAGTTAGTGCATAGAAGATAGTACTAGATACAACATATGTTCCTACATAGAATGAGAAATATGGGCACTTATTCAGTTGGCCATTAGGGTTTAGATAGATATATGACATAGATTCATATGAATATTAGTTCATAGCTTCACTTCACAAGGCCATGATGGAACCAAAGGGCTAACCTTTGTATTCTTGAGCCACCTACTCATAGGGATTGGACACATAGTCCAAACATTGATTATCACACACATGATTACATATCTTCACTTAGTGGGTGATGATCAAGACAAAGGACCAACCTTTATATTCTTGAGCCACTCTTGGGGAATTGAGCATAAAATTCTCTCTTACATCCCTTTTTAATTGTAAACTAACATTCTTAGTTCCAAAAAATCATCCTTAAGGCAAACCAAATTATCCAAATCTTGATCTTACCAATATCTCATTTTTGTAATCTTGAACCAATTCACTTTACCAAATCAATATATATATATATATATATATACAAAAAAAATAATGTTTTTTACTTACATATGATTCAAAATCAAAATTAACATTACACTCGAACAATCAAACCTAACATCACACTTGAACATATAATGAATAATCAAATCACATCCCAAAATGCCATCTTACCAAAAGATATGAAACCTCAACATCAATGTCAATTCAACTATTTATAATCAGCCATTTGCAATAAATATACTGATTTATTTCAAAATCCATAATATAATACACTTGAGTCAAACAAAAAAACTAGTATCCATATATATATATATATATATATATATATATATATAAAGTTTTAAAAACATATACATCACATCAAATATAATCAATCATGAATGGGCATCATACCCTCACTCTCAGTCTCACTCTCCCCATTAGTATTGGTCCCATAATCAAATCTACCACTCAATGGCCATGCACCTCCTCAAGATCCTAAATGCATTTTATGATGACTCTCTCAATTTAGTATCCAAACATGCTCCTTACATAATTATACATAATGCCTCTGAAGCTCTATGTATTCATCCATAATCCTAGTACTCACTAGTAAAAAACTGGGTGGGGGCATCTTATGCCTATCTAGCTCAACCTTCAACTCATCTCTCTCTCTCTCTCTTGATGCTCTAACATATATATCTATTTCTATAGTAGCTCTATCAAATATGAACATAAACATTATCTATCACTATCACTCATTTTATCAAACCCTCCTTACTACATCATTAGGAACATTCCATGTGATCTCTTAGAGTGTTGACTCAATGATGGTCTCCTAGAACCCATCATCTTCACTTCTTGCTCCAGCTTGTGCTTCATCCTACATACCTTCCACTCCACTGACACATAAAGTACAATACTAAATTGTATATATTTTTTCAAATAAAACTAAAGCACAAACTTGTACATAATTCAAATAAAATTACCACTTATCTCCCATCATTTCAATCGACACAAGATCGTCATACTCAAGAGCATCCCCTTCATTAATGGGATAAAATAGAGCCCATCGATGCCTTGACAACCATGTGGTATATGCCTTTAAACATCTAACATCATCTACATCTAGAATATATATAGCCACATCTCTCACATCTAAAGTTAATGGTACTAACTCAAGCTTAGTAGGCCTCGCATGAGTTCCTACCCTCATTAGTGCCTATGCACTACTCACCCACACCCATGTTGTTGGGGTCACATCTTGTGGTACCCCAAATTGTCTAGTCACATGGTCATACTAAAATAACTCATACACTACAACCTAGTGGTCATGTAACCAATAATTGATCCTCATATACTTTAATTATACTCCATCCTTGGCCCACCTAGGAAATCTTCTATATGGCCTCCATATAATGCCATTGAATAATAGTCTATCTAACACCAATCAATAATGATCCATATTAAGAGATCAGATAGATGGTATACTCATCCATCACTCCCCAAATGGTTATGGAGGTGCCCACCTCTCCCTTAATAATCTTATTAGCCACACAACTGCTATGTGCTCATAAGCTCAATAATGCAATAGCATTACTACACTCAATCTACCACTAAATTCCTCTTGGGTAAACCTATAAAGATCCATGTGTAAGTGGTAAAGAATATTCCTACTCCATGATAACATAGTTCCATACATGTCAAAACTATGAATAATCTTATGCATCTTATATGCAATCAATAGTCCATTCCTATCCACAACAACAAATGAGGCCAAAAACATGCCAACCACTTCTATAGGTATAGAACACTAGACTATACTATAACTAATAAGAACACATCACTATCACCGCCTCTCTAATGTATACCTAAAGGTAGACCAACAAAATAAAAGGATGCATGATCAATAACATCAACACCCATGTCATCCTATAATGTCACACACTAACCACTAATTGGCAAATTTAAAATGCAATACACATCCTCTAGAGTTACAATAATCTCCCCTATAGGAAGATAGAAAGTATATGTATCTACATTCCACCTCTCACATAAGGCTATAATAAGATACCTATCCCTCTGCACTATGCATAGGTCACACACATGACCTAGCACTATCCTATCAATCATAGCTCTCTCATTAATAGACAATGGAAATAGCCTTAATGTCTCTATCACTTGGCCCCTTTAGAACTCTCTCATCTTCACCTCACCCTAAAAATATAAAAAATAACATATATATCAACCCATAATGCCAAATCACTAGCCAAAAAAAACAAAAAATACCCAAGCAACATTTTATAAAATCAATCCTTTAAGACAATAGTATTGTGTATAGGACAATAGTGTTGGGTACAGGACAATAGTGTTGGATAAGAGTGTTGTAACCTAGATAGTAGCATTAGAACCTAGATAGAAGCACTAGATATAGGATAAGAGTTTTATAACTATTCAAAATTTTCTTAGGGAATTTTAAATAGTTCAAAAACATCAAAAATAGGTTTTAAAATAGATCAAAATCATGCATTTTAGTTACTTACCAGGCTAACATCACCACTAACCTCAATCTAGGCTATCAGCTACTCAAACTAGGTCATAGTAAATGATCTTGTCATTAATATATCTCTCACTCCAAAGTTATAAATATGAAACTAGTCAATACTTAAATGAATCAAGAATCAATCCAATTTTTCTATATCAAACAACTTTTTTTTAAAAATCAAAACACCATTTTTACCATAAACAGAACATGGCAACTCTATTTTTCAAACAATTTCTTTCAATAAAATCATGACAATGATACCTTTAATATCATGTTATCTTCACTTTATTATTAATTATTTTTCTTAACATGACATGCACATCTCCATATTATTTTTATACTTAGACACACATCTTGATTATCACTAATCAAAACTTGTTCCAATTTCAAACAATTTAATCTAATCAATCAAATAACTTCTCAATCAATTCAAACCATACCCACTTTGTTTCTATCATTATTCCACTAGTCATCACTTTTGGCTCAACCTTCTATATCATAAATCTCATACCTCTACCCAAAAGTGGGGAATGATTCATACTATTCCTATTCCTAAACCTACCCAACATGATTATCCACTCTCATAGATGGATACACCATGGTTCTCACACATCCAGTATTTAGATTATCATATTTAGCTCAAATTGGTCAAAATATTCAATGATTAAAATTATATGGGTCACTTAACATTACTCAAGATATTCAAAGGGATATATCTTTAGCTTATAAATACATAGACTATTCAGATATAGTAGTTTAGATCATATGGATCCATAATGATTTCAACTTATAGGAACATAGACTATTTAGATATAATGGTTTAGATCATATGGATCCATAATGATTTTAGATTATAAATAAGCATGATATTAAAATATAATGGTTTAGATTATATGGATGCATAGTGACTTTGATGTATATTTAGACTCAGATACTAGATTTGGGGGCATGTACATTACTATACATCTAACACATACAACTACCTACAACATGACATAGTTATAGGACCATATAACATATTATAAGCATGGTGTAGATCACATTATTTTAATCAATAATTTTTCACATGGGGCATATAATGATAGGTCATATCACATTTGGTTATATGTATAATGGAATTATATATATGCATCACTCACATACCAGATTTGGGGGCATGGTACAGATGTTCATGTTCTTCATCATCTAGGATTATATAGATATAATGTCAAGATATGACATTATCTTCTCATATCTTTACCATATTTTTATATTACACCTATATATACATAGGTTATCACCAAATTAGACCACATATCCATCTGTAGTGGTTGGTCCATTATACTACCCAGAGCTAGACTACATGAGTTTGTATAAGACAAAGGACAAACATTGGTTTTGGGCCTCTAAGCATTTCTCAATTCTAATCCAAATATTTAAAGTGGGGAACATGACATATTTTTATCTCATAGAATAAAAATTCTATACACACTTTCTATATTACATGATTTTATGTGGGATAGAGGGAAGACATTGGTTTTGGGCCTCTGAGCATTTCTCACTTTAGTCAAATTCAACACAGGGGGAAAACTTTACCATAATTTTCCATGTTACATATATTCCAATTATAGATTCAGTATAGGGGGTATCAATTTTATGTATTCCTTATTTTTCTAGGCATTATTCAACTCTCCAGACACTTCTTTAGTTAGGAAGTGAGTTGGACCCTTTGTAACACATTTATCTCCATGCAAGTAAGTTTAATTATGTATTTATTTTATTTATTTTACTATATTACTTCATTTATGTTGTCACTTGGATTTTAACCCTTTGAGGATATTCCTTATCCATCCTCATATAAGTGGTACAATGGAATCATCTCACTTGTTGTGGGTAGTCTATTTGGTGAGATGAATATCTAGAATGAAGGGCTAGCTCCCTAGATATGCCTTGAAATGCTTTCACCTATACTAAATGACTACTTATGGAGAAAAGGGATAGATTTGGAATGAAATGAAACCTATTATATAGGGTTATGCACCAATATTTTTACCATAATAATATTTTACTCCATTAATTTGAGACAAGGCATACAACACTAATTTAAGAGTCCTAAAGTGCATTAACATTAGTATTTCAATATGAAGGTGCCATATATGAAGAATATCCAAGGTAAGTGGAAATATATATAATTTTGTAAATGATAAGATTTATTTGTACACTTAATAACATTTCCATACACTCGACAACACTTCATATGACTTTCTATGCATGGAATCACTTGCATCAAACATGAAGGATTGAGAGAGAGCAAGGATAAATGAATATCTCTTAACCATTCACTATAAATCTCTTCAAACACTTTAAAAATATGATATATGAAATAAAAAATAGATTTAATTTATTTTATAAGGAAATTACAATGTCAAAACTAGTAGGGCTTCACCATACCTAGTGTGGTATTCCATTACAAAGGCCAAAATGGGAGCTCTTATAGAAATTGAGAGAGAGGGGGGAGAAGAGAGAAGTTCAATGGTCCTAAGGACACTTGTTAAGATGAGAGAATTATTTAATTATTAATGGGAATATAATATGGGACAAATCATGTAAGGTTAGGAAACAAAAGTGTCAATTCAAGGCATAATAAACTACATGAAGTGTGACAAGAACACTCCTTGACTAGCTCAAAAAAATTGCCTTCATGATTGGCCCTGCTTGAATGACTCATAACTAATTAGGGATAGGTATAATGATTTATATGAAGGGGGATTATATTATATATTACAATCTATTCATTTATTTTATTCTTTGTCCTTTATAATCACCTAAAAAGGAGTTATCATCATCTGCAGTCTAAATAACCTCTATTTCATGCACCTTCTACACTTGTCCTCAAATTTGGATTCAATTTATAATGAAAATCCATGGGGGGAGTGGATGACAAGTTTAAATACCATACATAGCCTTAGAAGCATCATGAACACCTTATAATCACTTTACTTGAAGATTTTCACCCTTCTCACTAGCTTATCCAATATGCCAGTTTTGGTTTGCTAAGATGAAGTTATTTTTTTTCACACTTTAAAGTTTTTATAAGGCATTAAATTAACATGGGTAGTTATCAAAAGTCTAAATATTCCTCCTGAAGTTGGTTTAATCCTCAAACTCTTTCTAAAACTAGAAAAACATAAAAAAATGGTGAAAAATGCCATGTTTCTCACCCCATCCATGCAAGTCTATACAGATAAAAAGCATGAGAGGAACATTGAGTGACTCATTTACAATTTTTAGTAAATTTAATGAGAAAAATATTCCATATTATCTTTCTAACTCTATTTTCACAAACTGGTCACTTGTAAGGTTTTAGACCTGTTTGGCCTCTTAAGGTTTGTTTATAGAGTTTTAACATTATATTTGAAAATAAATACCACTAATGTGGTTTTTAGGACCCATAATAACTTTACAAAAGTCCTATAGCCTCCATATAATACCTCATGAAAGATATGAGCATTAAAACTTGACCTGTCAAGCTTATTTTCCCCTTTTCCTGCATGCTTGAGTTGTCTTTGAGCCAAAAATGGCTTCCTTAGGGCTTCATTCGAATATAAATATTTTTAACACATATTTTATGTCCCCATATACATGCTTCAATTCATGGTAATGATCATCTCATGCTAGAGTTGTGAATGATTCCTCATTTGACCATAAGATTAAATCTTACCTAATAGGCTTCACAACAACTTAGAGCTCAATCTAACTTTAAATGGTTTTCCCTACATCCAAAAGGATAAAAAACCTCTATAGTGACCCCATAAACATGAATTTATGGGTTATAAATATCACTCCACACTATAAATGAAGATGGTTCTCTATTTGGCTTCTAGGCCTTAATGTGTTTGACAAGCCTACTTGCAAACATTGGTGTTTAGACCCTCTTTCTTAGTTTCATCCCTTAGTGAGGTGTCCATTTTTTTATGTGTGTAAATATCTCACATATTATAACTAGGTACCCTTATCCTCTAGTTCATATTTTATACCTAACTTACCAGAACTTGCCAATCTTGTATAAGGGGAAGTACCTGCTATTTAAGACAAAATAGGGGTACTTCTCATATTTAATCATCAAAAATAACGATTATATAGGCTTCATAGAGTGTAAAACATGTTTTTATAAAAAAATTATTCTTTAATATTAATATTAGACCTTCCAAATTTTCAAAAACCAAGATAGACTCTTTCTAAGGTAGACTGTATGCATAGAATTTTTATAAGGGTTTTGAGTTACTTGTTTGGGCTCCTATCTTTACTTGTATTCATTATAATATATCTATGTATAATATCATATCCATGATATATTTTCTCAAATTTATATTCAAACACTCTAACCCCTCAAGCACACTTCATACTCTTGAATTTACAAGACCGAGTCTCCTTTATGACTATATTTTACTATGATAGTAACACTTGTAGGTGTTATGCATGATAGTTAGGCATTAAATAAAATGTATAATCCTCAATAAAGTTTTCCAATAAAAATTACATCAAGTTTCTTACTCCACTTCACATTATTTGGTTTGAAAACCTTCAATACCAGTCAAGACTAGTTGACTGAGTACCCTGCCTTGCTGTGCTTTTTACTTTGGGGACTCTACTTATAGGTGACAAACACATGTTTTGACTTCAAAATAGTATATATGACCTCCCATGATCTAATATATTAATTTTTAATTATTTTTAACCTATATTATTCATTTTAATGCTTTAAAACACCTTGACACACTCCTTTAATCTCACTACCTGTTGACTGGCACACCTTGTAATTTAACCCTATTGTAGGTGTTTGTAACCTCTTGAGACTTGGGTATGATGTTTAGATATTAATTTGGAGACATGGGAACGACCTATAATATATTAATTCTAGTGATTCACCATAGATGGGCTTAAATACCACTAAAATACCAAGCTTATCTCATTGTTTACTTGTAGGTGGGCTTTTTGGGTAACCTATATGGACTGAAAGTGGGTATAGGGGTCCAAACATAGATTATGAGTGCATTTGATGATTTATTAGGTCAAAAAATTTCTTTTTAAAATTTAAAACCATATCCAAATGTTGACAAGGTCAATATTTACAACTTTTGGATGGAGAAGCTCTTATTAGACTCATATATGTAGATGATAATGCCTAAATTTAGTGTTTTTTAGGCAACTTGTAAGATCTAAAATTTCATCTTCTCCTTACCCTCTGACCCTCATATTTTTCATGGATAATATATATTCTATAATATTTAACAATAACCTATTTTTATGATTTATAAATTCTTTACAATATGTTATAGGGTGTCTAGAAGAACCTCTAGGACTTCTATTTTCAGGCTTTAGGGATAGTGGGTCTAAACTCAACCATATCATATTTTGAATGATTTCCCACCTCAAGTTACAAACATAACCAATAAAATGAGTATTTCATACCATTATTAACACAATATCACTCCAATTAATGGTTTATCATGATTCAATCCCCCATATGCCACCTGAGCCTACTATCAAGGGCCACCTGTAGCTTGTACTTCAGTGTATATAGGTAGTAAGGTGTAAATATGGATAGTAGCATTGTAATTGGCCTCCACTTGAGTTATAGTCCCATATCAAGGATTAAAAATGAATTTTTTACATTTTCGAGGACCTTTATCACTTCCATCAATTATTTTCAACATGATTTTTCTTTTCAAACACCTGTAGGTAAGTTGTTTATGATAGAGTAGGTGAGAATGTGTTATATGACTACTCAATACCTCTTTATTGCATCGAATGAAGTCTTTATTAACCATTTAATGTTTATAAAGGATACACAAAGATCTAAAAACCTTAAAAACACCTTTTTAAACCCATTTTATAGGCCGTATTCACTTATTTCACCATGGTTATAAGCAAATATTGATCAAAAGTTGACTGTAGCATGCTCCATGACTACACTCATGAGAATTAATATGAATAATTGAAATTAAAGGTGAATTAGGAATAAATATAACCTTTAAATAATAAAAATTTCACTAATATAACCCCATAAATCCATGAACAAGCATATAAATTTGTAAATGGTGAAAACATGCCTATCATTCCACATAAGACCAATTTGTAAACTTGAGATGATTTTCCCATCAAATAAAATTGAAAATTAAAAATAAGAATCATAAAAAAAATAAAATGGGGGAGTCCACATCATCTAAAACTAATATCAACAACTGATTTATACATAAATTATCAAACCAATGCAAAACCTATAGGGTATATAGATTAGTAGGTAGATTTGAAAGGTCAACTTATTAGGAATGGTTCATAAAGATTAATATACCATTAGTATATATAAAAACATTGAATATAGTATAACTAATTTTAGAATATACCCCTAAAATAATTTATATTTAAACCTCTTGTGTTGACCATATCGAGTACAAACTTGTAGGTCACTTTTGCTTGCTAATAAGGGTGAGAAAAGGAGAAGAATGGTTTTAGGACAAAAATGGCACTTCCAAAGAAATTAAAATGTGTAACTAATATTGGGTAAGTTTAATATACATACCATGATATTAATCCACATGACACACTTCCCAATGAGTTTTACAAGTTCCATTTTCTTCTCTTTTCTTAAGAAATCTACCCTTTTTGTAAGGAACCTACCACTTTTTAGTTTTTTTTAGTTAATTAAGACATATAAGGACACATGAATGTGAAATCACATTTTATAACCTTGACACTTCCTAATAAATTCATATAACTCATTAAATTCCCCCTTTTTGACCTTAGAATGACCAAAAGGACTAAAATGACTGAGGACCAAAGTTAGTATAACATCAATTGACATTAATTAACCTATAAAACAATTTTTTACATAATTTTAGACCCCCTAAAACACCTAAATGTCAATTTTTTACATAGGGGTGCCCAAATTTTACCTAAAGGTCAAATTTTGTCAATAATTTCATTACATCACTAGAATAAAATGGGTCAAATTTATAAACCCTAAATTGGGAAATAAACCACACATATCATGTATTTTCATAGTCCTTTCATATGAGACTCTAATTGGAGAGTATGGGCCTTGTTCACTTTTATCCATGTATTTTGTTTTACTTATCGTGGTCTTGTTTCTATCTTGAGTCACCTTTTTACTCATTCCCAGTCATTCGTAGACTTCTAAGACCTAATTCTAGCTCAACCAAACCCCATTTCCCATGTTTATTCCATCCCCCTAAGTCTATATCCTACAGGATAGGAGCATTGGGGTTGGACTATATCACTAGACCTTAGAGTATCATATTTCTAATGCTCTTATCTAACTACATTTTGAGTCCTAATGATCAATTTATCTCACTTAATGAGTCTTAACCCCTCTTTAGCTTTGTCCTTAATTTTTATTAATGTCAGCCAAATGAGAATAAATCTCCCAAATTCAAAATAAAGAGTCTCTTATTACTACATAAGGAATTTTATATCTAACACTTACTACTTTGGCATAGTACATAATTACAAATCAATTAATAATATGGCTCAACATTATGCATCATGTATAGTATTGCATGATTGATCAAGGAAGGGCCTAGGAAAATGTCACTATTTCATATACCATGCATGTTCCATAAAGAAGAACTAAATTTGATCGGAGACCCTTGATTGAGTGTTAATGTAGGTAGTGATTAAGACAATAGGGGTTCTAGATCATGTGATCAATCTTCCCCTAACCTAGTTTTTCCCCCTTTTTATTTGTGATGTATCTATTGCCTCATGTGTAGATAGACCTAAGGTTAGAAATTAAATCACCACTACAAGGATCTCCATTGATAGTGAAGATCTAAAATCTCATAGGTAAACTAATACAAGAATAGTGAGTAAAACCTAGAAAACTTAGACCTCTATGATTAGTTTGGACAATAGTAGTAGGACCTAGACTGTAAAAATAGACCTTGAGGTGTCTTATTTTTAGCACAACTATCATTTCACTAAATGAAAAATAGATCTAGATTCTTGACATCTTCCCAATCTTGTATAGTAGTTTTCAACCCCTAAATCATTTATTTCAGCCTATTTTTAAGATAAGTTTATTTATTTCTATATGCAATTAATTTGATTAAATTTACCAAAGCCTATATTTTACTATATTTGATTAGATTTTTCCCCTTACTCCAGATCTTTTATTATTTAGGAACTAAATACTAGTTTCCCAAAAATAATAAAACAACCTGTAATTAGAGGAAACCTCTAGTTTATGTGGCTATCTCCCTTGTTGCATCTATTTGGGCTCAAAACTCACTAAGACTTATTTAATTTGAGGTGAAAAGGGATATATAGTACATAAAATAAATCTACTCTAAGGGTTTTGAGCCACCAATATAGCTTATCCACCCTATTTAAACTCTTTTCAACACTAGTGAACCATAAATGGACTAAATCACTATCTCCAATAGATTCTAAACAAGATGTTTCTTATAGAGTTTGACTTGGATGACTAGGGAATGAGGGAAATGAGTGGAAGGCCTAGTTTTTGGAACTTAAAGTCAAAATTCCAATGTAAACTCAACCATTAACACTCTAACATAGTATATGACCTATATAAAACATTTGTTAACATCTAGGTGAAGCCAATACTTATAAAAGGAAGATAAATGTATCACTTATAAAATTAAAACCAACATAAACACACTAGATAATATCATAAAGAAGCTATAACAATTCATTAATCAGTTCAAGAGGTTATAAAGTGAAAATTTAGGGAGAGTTTCCTCATACCCAAGTGAAGGATGAATAAAATGACCTTAAGACCTAAATAAATAGTAGAATGAGAATGTAAAGAGAGGGATAATGGAATGAATATATGAGGTAGGGGTCAAAAATGACCATATCCCACACATATTATCATTACATTAACCATAACAATCTTCATAAGTCCCTTTTTATGCATTGATGGCTTTCAATGTGCCCCTTGGGCATTGAGGTAGAATGGTGCAAGTTGGGTCAGACTTATTTGACTTATTTCAAGGAATGTATATTACTAATAAAGGCCAATGACTCATTTTATGGCAATTAAAAGTGTAATTAAGGTGTATTTAGTGTCCATGAGGCATTGAACAACCCATCATCTCTTATGCATGTTGATTAGATTTGAAAGTGTATTTGACCTTCTATAATGACCATGAAGTGTAGTTGTTCACATTTATGTATTATTTATGGGGGTATTATGACCTTGCATTAATCTCTTAACATCCCTTCTATGCTAATTTTCATATCTCCTTATTAACCAAGTAGGTATAACAGGCCACTAGGCTTAGTGACTTGGTTATTTGTGGTTGGTGGACATGAAATCCTATATGAGACCTTAATATCATGTGAATAGGTGTGTTTCATTTCTAAATCAATGTCCTAAATCATGTTATAGGCCCTTATAAGCAATAAAAAATTGCAACCTTACCAAAATAAGTGACTAGGTCACCTTGCATTAGCCCTCTTTGACTGCCTATTTGGAGGGGACTTGAAAAATTGTTTACAAGGAGTGTGAGAAATTTATTATTTTAAAAGGTTTGAAAAATCTTAAACCACTCCCTATAATTATTAACAACCTTATAAATAATTCTACACCCTAAAAACATCACAAAACCTTAAAAAGTACCATTTATAATAGGTCCATACAACCTAATACCACAATCATGGTCTCTTATTAGTTGAATTTATGATTTAGGTGTTGATTAGGTCAATTACGAGTGTTTTATTACCAAAATATCATGTTTTCCCAAGTTAGGTATGTCTTAATGTTTAAGTAGGGGTTTAGAGGTTTACCATCTTAACAATGGTTCATAAGGATCAGACCTCTAATCCCAAACTTATAGTCATGGATGTTTATTCCATATAAACCCCTAAATCTCCTAAAAATATTATTTTCCATGCATATCATGTGGAGAGACATGAGCAAAAAATGGTGGAATTTGAGCTCTGTAATAGGCAGTATGTATAGGTCATATTCTTAAAACTCATTAAAAAACCTAGGCCCCTCAACCTAAATCCTTATACCATGGCTATTGAGTCCATATTGGTGATAAAAACCCCCTAATATATTTTCTATTAAGTCCCTCTTGTATGAAAGTTATGATCACTTAAAGGTGTAGTTTGAGGTGGAAGCCTATGATTGCATAATTTAAGTTAGGCTTAAATACCCAATTTGACCTTTTTATACTTTTTGATACTTTAATCATTATCCATTAGACATACATCATAATTTTATACCTTTTTAAGGTCATATTTCTACTTTGATAAGGTCTAAGCATGCATCAACGTGGTATGGGGTTTATAGGTCTCAAGAATGGCTTTTAGGCCTAAGCGGCCTCAATTGAGTCTCATGAATTTGAGGCACATATAGGTGGTTAGGGGGCTTTAAAATAATCATAAAAATATTATAATACTTTTTTTACCCTCTGTATTTGTCTCTAGCTTCAAAAAATCTACTCTCTCTCCATTCTCTCATATGATTACTTGTAGGTTATTGTTCACTATCAAAACTAAATGTTTGAGAGTAGATGCTAGATGTTTGAGTGATTTAGCTATATGATATAGTAATGAATTTTTTTATAACCATTAAACATACTCTAAAGACCTAATACCACCCTTAGGTTTAAGTCCATCAAATTTTCCCTCTGCATACTTTCATACAATAGTCTTAGGGTTTGACGGAAGTCATGATTATCTACACCTAGGGGCTTGATTGAGTAATTATTTTTCCTCAATTGATAATCTTACCACTTATGGTCCTTGTTTATTTTTATATTACTTCCAATTTAATATGTTTCCACACCTTAACCAATCTTTGAAAAATCAAATGTCTCTAGTTTTAGGCACATACCTGTTTAGGCATATTAGGCATGTATAGGCCACTTGGATAATTATATCTCAAGAGGATAATTCAACTCAGTTATAAATGGTGAGACCAATAAAATAAATTATTTAGATACATAATTTAATATCTATTATCCACCTCTCTATAATGTTATGTACTTTAACTTCTTATTACTAACCTTGCTTGTAGGTAGTAGTTTGGACTACTTAAGACTATGAGCATAAATATTCCATTTTGCTTAGTTGACACCTTGATGCCTTCATAATTAATAGAGGAATGATTTATTGGATTTTTACATTGGAATATATCTTTTTATTTTTTCATTCAAACACACTTCTCACTCAGTCATCTTGTTCTTTCATAATTGCCTGTTATAGGCCTGTGTGTATGATTGTTTTTCATGATAAAACCCTTTGTAACCTACTAGACATTATTCAAAATTTCCTTGTCATATGAGAGGTTTTGAGAGTTATTAATGACTATTAATTTTTTCATTAATTTTAATAATGTCTCTCACATTCTACCAAATAGAATGTCACTCACATGTTATAAAGCTAACTTTATACATTGTGTTTAGGTCTCTTGTCTATGTGTGGTCACTTGAGGGGTAGAATTTAATACTATAATTCCCCCATGGGTTTTTTTACTAATATTCATGACCTCATTTTTACATTTTTTACCCTCAAAATATTTTTTTATCTCAAGCTTCACCTCACCGATAGTTAAGCTTATGGATTACAATTTTAGGTCTAGATCGAGTCCCATCTTCTCCTAGAGTGAGTCTAGAGTGTTTAAAATTTGTATAACCCTAAATTTTAATCTCATATTTATTATAGTTTATCATTACTCCTCACTAATTTTTATAAAACTCAAAAAAATCAACCTAACATTAGTTATCCCCCTCATCTAGCTTGCTTTGATCAGCTTGTGATGACCAAGAGGTCTATCCTTTTAGGGTTAAGATGAAAGGTTGGTTCATGTTGGATCTTATTCACCCTATCTCTAATGCATTTATTATGTCATATGATCATTGAGTTTTCATTCAATTCCTTCAACATCCCTCTCATATAACTTCCTCATTCAACACCTCATTTTATTTCTTGCACAAAGGCCTGTAGGTGGTGATCATGCTTTCTCAATAGGGCTTATAGCTATATGGGTTCATTTCTCCTAGCTTTGATGAAACTTGAAAAACCCATGGATTAGTTAGACTTTATACATATACACATACATACCTAACATATTTAAACATTTTAGGGTCTATAAATGAATCATACATAATGAAAAATGAAACCTAGGACTTTCCAAAAAACCTTAACTTTGATAAATAACCTTAACATTTGCTAAACAAAATTGTGAAGATGTTTAGGAGGTAAAGGGTGATTTCTTGGCCTGTGGGAATATGATGATGTTTGAGGAAATTTAAATTACACCTTATAATGGATACATCACTTTATTTTATGTTTTATTATGTTTTTATAACCTTCAAGCTATCATTATGCAATATAATACCTTTTCTTATAATGGAACTCAAATTTAAAGACCATATCACTTAGAAGCACTATTTTAAAAGGTTAGATAACATATGATAATTCAATATGGATTAAAGAGACATGAGTATCCTGAATAAACCATTATTACACTTCCAAATTCTATTAACCTTTAGATGTATACACTGGATACTCATCTTCATATATGAAGCCTTGTCTATAGCTTGTAGATAGTGGTAGTTTAGATATTGCTCACCTCTACATGTCAAAAATTATGAATCAAATGTTTTTGAGGACATGATAAGTCCCTAAAATACTTTATTAACTAGGAACAATCATTATTTTAAACAAATAAATGAGAAACTCAATGAAACCATCCTCTTTCTTTTGCCTTGTGTAGATGAGGATGACTATTTGAGTGACTAAATTGTTAACATTTTTTCATAGAGTATAGGTCACAGGTTTACATAGAAACTACATGAATAATATTATAAATATAACCCCTTCTTCTCTTATAAGTCTTATATCTTGATATTTACTCTCCTATGTGAAATGAATGAAAACCTGAAAGCTTACCTTGACTACCAAGGAGCTCAGTGGAGAGAGAGGAATCATTTTGGCCCATATTTTCATCATTTTAACCTAAAATTACTATTAAAAATCTAACATGAGTCCACCTACAATATCTGACCCCCATTTGTATGGAGCTGACCAAAAAGGTTTATATAACTTGTGAAACATCTAAAAACTCTCCCTTTTCTTGCATATTCCATGTTTCTAACCTTAGGATGCTATTGGAGGGAAAATAGAGGTAAAACATAAGTTATAAATAATTTCAAAATAGGAGGTATGGTATGGGGAGTTAAAGGGCCATTATTTCCCATGTGTGGGACCCATTTGGTGGGTAAAAGGTGGGAAATGCTTTAAAAGGGACACTTTTACTACATGAACCATCATGTCATGACTATGAGATGGAAATGAGACCCTTATTGAGACACTTATAAAAATGAAACACATAAAAATTTAACTTTATAAAAGCTTTATAGTGAAATATAGACTCATATGAGGCATTTTAGGATCACTAGATGATATTTTTAAGGGTGAATTAAGGCTAGATTAATCTTGGATAAGTATATGATGAATAATGAACTTAAACACATCATTTTACGTCTTTTATTGACTTCAAACAAGGTTTACACATAATTATATCATTGTGTAGAAGTTATCCCTTCTTGAAATGGCTTAGATAGGCCCAAAACTATAAGAATTGGAAACCTTAAACCTTCAAAACTACCTTAACTTCTACTAAAGATCCTCAATCTGATAAAATAGGATTTAGACCATTCTTTGGATTTCACAAGAAATATTGAAACTCTCTCCATCACTCAAGGACTATAAAGAGGACATAATATATTACCTAAGGACCCAAAACATAACTATGACATATGATGACCTCTACAATAGATTTTACCACAACATGAAACCTTAATCAATGTTAACAATGTTCAAAATGAGACCAAATAAGACATCACATTGCAAGAGATCACCATGTGCAAGCTTGGGTGGATGTTATGGAAAGTTTTTGGTTAAAGGGTTTGGTATTTGGCATAAGGGGCTAAATTAAAAACATTTATGGTGACTCTCAAGGGTTAACTAGCTTGCTAATCAAGAGAACCCATTCACCCTTCATGACAATGACAAGACTTCAACATGACTTCATGACCTGGATGACCACCTTCTTGGACTATCAAACAAATTAACACTTTATGACACCTCTTAGGATTTAAAAAAATCATAGAAAACAAGAAATATAACCAAAGGAACCACACCTAACACCTAAGAACTAATAGGAAAAGATAAAAAATAACTAAGATAACTAATAATGACACACTTATGTAGACACACTTATTAAAAACATGTCAATAAAAACTATAAACAACTAACCTAAGATCGATCTCTTTTCTCATTTGAGATCAAATGGAAAACTTAATTGATCACTATGGCACTATGAGGTTTGATTTACATGTCTTGATTTGAGTCTAATTAGGAATTACTCACTATATGAGGACTCCCACTTGTAGTTAGAGGCATTGGCATGTTCATGGCCTCTTGGGAGAGCATGTGGACCTTCTTGCTCCAATCTCAAGTGAATTTTTTAGTCATGTGAGTCTAAAACCTTGTCATAACCATCCCAAACTTGGCTTCCTTGCCTCAATAATCTTATTTTTTTGTCAGTCATGGGCTACTCCTAATTTTACTTGTGAGACTCAAAATGATCAGTTGTCATAGATTTCCTTTTAATAATTTTATTAAGATTATTATGGGGTAGAGGTGTACTATATAAACTTGAAAAAAATTTATTCAAGTCTTCCCAAAATTCCATCTCTTCATTATCAATTGAAAATACATGGAGTTCACTCTCATTTTTACCATTTACTTATAAAACACTATGTTCATAGAGTATCTCCAACTCTCCCATCGAGTCATAACAAGTCTCATGTTTTATTGCAACTTGTTCATCTTCATATTCTATGGAGAATGGGATCTCATCAAAACATTTAATATCTAGCTCACCTTGTCTTGGTGTTTCTAAAATTAAAATGCCTTGTTGACATAAGATATCAACCTATTAATCTACTACACCATTCTAAGTTGTCATGCTAGGTTATTCAATGTCCTTGAATAAGTTATGGTATAACTATTACCAATGATCATCTAACACACTTTAAATAATCCTATATTCAATAATGGATTAATGTAGATTATTTTAATGGTTGTTTCCCATTAGGGAAATTACTTGTGATTCATCTTCATCAACTTTAACATCTTGCCATTATGGCTACCCTACACCATCAAACTTTCCTTCATGTTTTAATTCTAATCTGCTAAGATGAATAGGGGTCCCAATAATGATTTACTCACCATTGGTTATTGAAATTTCCCATTCAAAGTTATTTTGAAACTTAGTTGAATCTACAACATTATCTAACTCTTGAATGATAAACACCTCACTAATTAGTCTTTGTAAAATTTTCCCCACACTTGGGTGTTCCAATTCTACCTTTAATGCATTTGGTTCCTCTTCATAAGAGGAGAGGGTGGGGGATCAAAGTAATTCATTAACTTTCTTGAGAAATACTAGGGTACTTTAATAATTTGGAGCCTTAGGAGTATCAAACCTAGACACTACATTCTTATTCTTCCATTCTCTAATTACCTTATCAAAATTGGATTTACCTTGATAATCATGAAGAGATATAGTATGGAGGACTGATGGGTAATTTGAAAACTTGAGACATATCCTAAATTAGACTCCATACATTTCTCCTCTTCTTGACTCTAAATATGCATAGGAAAAGGCTCTCTTTCAAGGACATACATAACATAATCTAGGTTTCTAGTCCATAAATACCACCAAGATAAAGTTATTATAGGCTATTGATAATGCATGGGTGGATCTTGGAGGGGATATAAAACACAAGGAGGTTGATTAGGGGTAGGGGTGGATTATAATATACAATTGAGGTGTTTAGTGTGTAAGGCTCAAGATGAAATTTGGAGAGTGGTCTATACCTAATTTTGATTCCTACACCATCCCCAATCTTTCAAACCATATAAAATAAATCCAAGGATAAGTGCCCTCTAATCTTTGCCATAAAGTGACTAGATAAACATAGATAAAAACAAGGTGGTAAGTCTATAAAAATAATGTCTTGTGTAATTTAGATCTTGGGGTAGGCATGAAGGGTAAGTTGTAGGTATTTGATGAGGCCAAATTTATTTTTAGCTAATCTGTTCAATTAAAAATCAAATTTGAAAGTAGGCTCATACATAAAATTCAAGTTATCATCCACTATCTTAGGGATAAATGAACTACTTACTCTATCATCAAGTAATAAATTATGGACCAAGGATCCTCCAATGATCATATGGGTAAGGAAAGGAGATGAAGTGATTACCTTATTTACCTACTCTTAGTTTTCAAGGGTACTTTGATGATGGACAAAGGATTAGTGTTAAAATTCTATCTTCTACCTAAGGCATTATTTTAATCCATCTCTTTCCTCCTTTATATTTTCAATTTCTAATCTCAAATGATCATTGTTTTTCTTAAGATGACTATAAGGAACATACTAATGCTTCTATGATTGATTAAAAGGGTAGGAGGGCTTACTAGGAGGCAAATATAAATCATAAGGGGGGGCAGTAAGGATCAATACGTTATTAGTGGTAAGCATCATAAGACTAACATGGTTGATAGGTCTATTGATAAGGAGATGCTTGATAAAATTTTACCCCATATGCAGCCATAACTCTTCATGGAACATATGCATAACAATGTGAATTATGAACAAGAACCTTTCTTTCCCCTAAAATGATGACTTTATGATGCCTTCTAGTATGAAATTTGACTACAAATATGTTTCTCAAGTAATTAAATCTCTCTGAGATGAATGTGAGGCTACAAGTGAGTGTTGCAATGCTTGAATCTTAGCCCACCAGGTATGCTAGAATTATTAGCACTCGAACCTTCACCCTAGAATGAAGGTTATTTAGGCCTACCTTCAATGTTGGACTAATATGGGATTGGCCTAGAGGTTGTGAGTGACATGTAATAAAACCAAACCTATAGTTTATGTGGATAGTTCCCCTAGTACATTTATTTAGGCTCAAAAATCACTAACCTATTAAAATTGGGGTAAAAAGGGAAATGAAGTTCATAAAATAAACCTACTTTAAGGGTGGTGATGCACCAATATAGCTTATAAACTCTATTTAAACTCTTATCAACACTATTAAACCAAACATGTCCTAAAGAATTATAACTAATATCTTCTAAATAGAAATGTTTCATATATAATTTGACTTATACGACTAGGTCATGAGGTAAATGAAGAGAAGGCCTAGTTTAAGGCAGTAATAGTTAAATTTCCACTCTAAACTAAAAAATAAACACTTTAACATGCTATATGACCTACATATAATACTTATTAGCATCTAGGTGAATCAATGACCCATATAAGGAAGATAAACCTATCAATTTTGCAAGTCAAAACAACATAAACACACTAAATACTATCATAGAGTAGATACAACAATCATTTAATTAGTCCAAGAGGTTACAAAGAGCAAATCTAAGTAGAGTTTCCTCATAACTAGGTGATGGATGAATACAATAAACTTAAGGCCTAAATAAATAGAATAATGAGAAGGGAAAGAGAGGGATAATGGTGTGAATGTCAGAGTTAGGGGTCATAAATTACCATAACCCACTCATACTATAGGTACATTAACCATAAAAGTCCTCATAATTCCTTTTCCATGCATTGGTGGCTTTTAGTGTTCCCCTTAGGCATTGAGGTAGAGTGGCAGAGGATTGGTCAAACCTATTTGACTTATTTCAAGGCATGTCTATGCCAAAGAAATTCCAATAAATCCTTTTATGTTAGTTACATAGTGAAATTGAGGTGTAATTATCCTCCATGAGGCATTGAGCAACCCACCATCTCTTATGTATGTTGAATAGATTTGAAATTGACTCTAGCCTTCCAAAATCACCATGAAGTGAATTTTATCACCTTTATACATAATTTATATGGGTATTGTTACCAATTTTCATATCTCCTTATTGACCAAGTAGGTCTACTAGGCCACTAGGACTAATAACTTGGTTTTTTGTGATTGGTGGCCATGAAATCTTGTATGATACCTTAAGATCATGTGAATAATTGATTTGCTAGTCTAAATTAATGTCCTACATCATGTCATAGGCCCTTCTAATAAATAGACACCAATAACCTTGCCAAACTAGGTGACTAGGTCATCTTGCATTAGTTTTCATGGACTACCTATTTGGATGGGACTTTTAGAAGTGTCTATAAGGAGTATGATAAATTTATGATTTTAGAAGGTAGAAAAATTCCTAAGAAACCCCTATAATGATTGGTAACCTTAAAAACAACTATACACCCTAAAAACATCACAACCCCTTTACAAAATACCATTTTTGATAGGTCCATATAGTGGACCATACAACCTAATACCATGATCATGGTCTCCTCTAAATTGAACTTATTATTCAAGTGTTTGTTAGATAAATTATGAGTTTTTGGTTTCCAAAATTTCAAGTTTTCCCAAGTTGGGTCTATCTTAAGGTTTAATCAAGGTTCTAAAGGTCTACCATATTAATGATGGTTCATAAAGATATGACCTCTAACCGAAAAATTATGGTCATGTATAATTATTCCATGGAACTATCTAAAACTCCTAGTAAGATTAGGTCTCCATGCATCTTGTGTGGAGAGATATTATAATAAGATGGTGGAATTTGATCTCTCTACCGAGTAGTGTGTGTAGGTCATCTTCTTAGAATTCATTCACAAAATTAGGGCCCTCAACATAACCCATCCTACTAAGGATCTTGATTCCATAAGAGTTACCAACTCCACATAATATCATTTTACTTGAGTCTCTTTACTGTGAAAGTTATGAATAATTAAAAGTGTAGTTTGAGGTGGCATCTTAGGATTGTGTAACTTGAGTTAGCTTAAAGATGCAATTTGAACTTTTTCATACTTTCCCCTACTTGAATAATTATCCATAGGAACTGAATCATCATTTTATACCTTTTTAAGGTCATATTTATTATTTTATAAGGCTTGATCATGCCTTAATGTGGTGTGGGGTTTATAGGTCTTAAGAATGGCTTTTAGGACTAATAGTCCTCAACTAAGTCTCATGACTCTAAGTCATATTTAGGTGATTAGGGTGCTTAAAAATCATCATAAAACTCTTATAATATTTATTCCCATCATCCATATTTGTCTCTATCTAACAAAACTCTATTTTATCTCCATTCTCTCATATGATTTCCTATAGGTTATTGTTCGCTATCAAAACTGAGTGTTTGAGATTAGGTACTTGATGACTAAGTGATTAACTTCTATATTATAGTGATGGAGTTTGTGAAAAATATAAAAACATACTCTCAGGACCTAAATAAACCCTTAGGTTTAAGTCCTTCAACAACATTTCCCTCTATATACTCTCATATAATAGTCCTAGGGTTTGGCAGAAGTCATGCTTAAGAGCCCTAGGGGCTTGAATGAATGCACATTTTTATTTAATTGATAATATTACCATTCAAAGAATTTTTTATTTTTATATTACTTACCATTTAATATTTTTCTACATCTTAACCAATATTCAAACAAGAAAGGGTCTCTAGTTTTAGGCACATACCTTTTTGTGCCTCTTAGGCCTAATAGGCCTGTTTAGGCCACTTGGATCCTTATATTTCAAGGGGATACTTCACCTCAATGGGAAATGCTGAGAGAATTCCAAAAACCTAGTGAGAGACATATTTTATTCTCTATTATCCACCTCTCTTATTATTTTATAATTTTACTTCCTACTACTAACCCTACCTATAGGTAATAGTTATGATTGTCTAGGACTATGAAAATAGACCTTCCATTTTGATTTGTTGAAACCTTTATGCCTTCCTAAGTAGCGAATAAATTATTTATATGTGTTTTACACAAGAATATACATTTTTTAATTCCTCATCCAACCACACTTCTCCCTGAGTCATCTTGTTCTTTCATATCTGCCTGTATATAGGCCTGTATGTATGACTCTTCTCCATGCTAAGACCCTATGTAACATACTACCATTATTAAACATTTACTTGTCATTTGAATGATTCTAAGAGTTATTAATTACTATTAATTTTTTCATTACTTTTAATAACTTCTCTCACATTCCATCAAATGGCATCTTGTTCACATGTTCTCAAGTTGACTGTATACACTATGTTTAGGTCTCTTGTATGTGTGTGATCAATTCAAGGGTATAATTTTTTGATATACTATCCACATGGATTTAATAATAATTTTAATTACCTTTTTTTACCTTATTTACCCTAAAAATGGGGTGTTATCTCAATATTCACCTCACTTACAATTAAGCTCATGGGTTACAATTCTAGGTCTGGGTTGAGTCCCATATTCTCTTGGCATGAGTCTAGTCTATATAGACTATTTATGCCCCATAATTTACATATAATACTTATTATATGTCCTAATGACTCCTAACTGAGGTGTCTCAACCTCTTACACTTTAACCCAACATTAGTTTTCCCACTTGCCTAGCCTACCTTGATGGGCTTAAGCTGTCCAAGAGGTCTATCTTTTTAGGGTTGAGGTGAAAAGTTTGTTCATGTTAGAGCCTATTCACCCTATATCCCATGACCTTATTTTTTCTTATGAATTTTCAATGTTATCTAATTCATTCAACATACATATCATATAACTTCCTCATTCAACACCTTATCTTCTTACTTTCACAAAGGCTTGTAGGTGGTGATCATGCTTTCTCAACAGGGTTTATAATGGTATAGGTAAATTTATCATATATTTTATGACACTTTACAACCCCATGGATTATTTATACATCATTTATATATATTAGGATTGAGTAAAGGATCCAAACTTGTGAGTGATGATTGGTAAGATTGGATGTATCTTGAAACATGGAGATAGGGCTTAAACTAGGTTAAAATGATAGTGATAGAATAGGTTAATATGTTATTTATTAATATGAGTCCTATTATATTACATATAACCCTATAAACATCATAAAACACTTCCTTAGTCTCATATGATCTTCATACATGAAGTGACCTTGTTAGTTACAAGTCTATGCATAAGAATGTGCCACCATTTTTTACAAGGAATGTGTGATAAATATTATTTATAGGAAATTTTAGTTATTCCAAAGGTATCTTAATAAATTTTAAATCCTTAAAAATATCATAATAACCAAACTAGAGACCTAAGACCTCTATATACACCTATAACCAACTATGCTTCTCAACCCTTCAAAGTTGCAGATAGTAAAGAGGTTTATTGATCTTTATAAAATTTCAATATGTAGAGGTTACATGAAAACCACTTATGAGTCATGAAGGATTCATGAGGAGTATAATTATCATTAATAATCTTAGAGGATTATAGTAAGAGATGATAAGCTTAGTTAAGATTCCCATTGAATACATAAAAGACTATGATTATAGATTCAAAAAGACACTGACATGTGATGAGAAAAAGGAGATATAGAGGGTTAAATTTATATTAATAAGACAAAAACATGATAATGGAACCAATGGAAATAATGGGACATAAACTACTACCTTTCAAATGAAGTACTCATAGTCAAAAGGGCCTAGGATCACCACCTATAGGCCTGATTTTAGGTGGAGAACTAGTTGATCATCAACCCTATTAAGAGTGTCTTAAAGGTGATAATAATATATTTATGTTGGGAAAACAAAAATATATGGTGATCAATGCTAAAAAATAGAGTAAAAATTGTCATGAAATAAAATTCCACTTACACACACTCAAGATCCAAGATTACCACCTTTAGGTAGGGTCTTTAGATAAGAGGGTAAAATGCCAAGAACCCTACATAATGGTGAAGTTATGTGGTGGGAAATAAGTCTCATAATCTATGTTATAGGTCCTAAATATAAATTGGATGATATATCCCTCTAAAATAAAGTAAATAATTTTGACAAGCTGGTAGGTGTAGTAGGCCTAGATAGACAATCAAAGGTCTACATGAGAGGGAAAGATAATGAGTGAAATGTAGCTTAGTCAAGAAAATAAGAGGCATATAAAAAATTTAGGAAATTTTTCTATATGGTTTCAAGAATAATAAACCAAATAATATACCAATCCAAGGATTTTATTTGGAGGTTTTACAAGCAAATAGCCAAACACACCTACATGTAGGGTCATGAGAAGCAGGGATAAAGTATGTTGAATCCTACATGGAAGTAACTAATGAGTGATTAAAATATGGGAATAATAATCTTTCCCTCTAATCCCTCAATATGATTTTATTTATTTAGTCATCTAAGATAGATAAAAGAGTTTAAGGCCTAATTAGGCATAAAATAGGCATTTCAGACCTAGGCATAGAATTAAAAGATATTTCCATGTTTAAAAGTATTTGAGAGTTGAAAAAAATTGAGTGGGAGATCATAAGGATGTAAAAAAGGTTTCAAAAATTATATAATCCCCAATATGTGACAACAAATTACTGAAACTAATTATTAGGGCTATTCATACCTAGTTATGCATAAAACCTAGGCCTGACTATTTATGGATCTTAAGAAATAGGGTTGAAGGAAGGCATGGATAAAATTGTGTTGTTAAAAAATAATATATAATAATAAATGAATTTTCCCAACTATATCAACATAGTTAATAATGAGAGATGAGACTACTAAGGTCTTTGACACAATTGACCAAATAATCAGGCATGAATAATGAGGAGTGCTCAAGGCAGAACTACAAGACAAGGGTGTAGAGAAGGTGGTTTATGAATATGAAATAAGTTAAATAGGGTGTAAATATATGTATAAATTTGTTATAGTGACATTTGTAACACTAATTCACTTACAATATCCCTAAAACTCAAAGCAAGCCTGTAAGGCCTAAAGCCACCTTTAGGCCTCAAGAGCCCATGCTCATCTTGGTGACATAACCAAAAACTCAAGAATATTTAAGGCCATGAGAAGGTATGAAATGATTTTTTAGATAGTAATAAAGGTATTTTAGATAGATAATATTAAGGAAGTCTCAAAATTAGTCTTGACACCCCTCTCAAGCCCTATTACCCTACTAAGCTATGTTAAGACACCATTTCTAACACTCATATCTTAAAGTGCATAATGAATAAAACCCACTAATATTATGGGTATTTGAGGTAAACTATATACTCAACATCCATAAAAGAAATATTTGGATTTAGGAGCCTAACTCTATGAACAATCATTAAATTTTAACTTTCTCAAAAGTCTTGTAAAGAGCTCAAAAGTAACCAAATTTCCCTCATATATTACCTTAAAATATACATGAGACCAAGATATATTTAGGATATTTAAGGTTTATTTGGGATAGAGATACATGAAAAAAGGTTTTAGATTGAAGGCTTGTACTCTATGAACCATCGTTAAGATGGTAGACCTCCAAAACCTTACATAAACCCTAATATAGACCTAATGGGAGAAAACATAAGTAATTTACAATAAAACACCATATATTGGATTTGAAAGCACATAAAACACATGATCCACTCTGACAAGGTCCTGTCCATGGTATTATATTGTATGGACAGTTGTATGAACCCCTAAAAACTCTATTTTTTTCAAGGTTTTATGGTATGTTTAAGGTGAAAAGTTGAAAAGTTTCATATCAATGGGGAAGTGGTATGAGATGTATTATATCTTTTAAAATCATAAAATTCCCACAAATATACCTAAAAAAGCTTCTATAGGTCTTCACCAAATGGCAAATCTATATGTATTAGTAGATGGTGACCTAGTGACCTAGATGGGTAGAGTTGCATGTGTCAAATGCTTCTAAGGCATAAGTCATGGCATAAAAGGTTTATATAGATATAAATCATACTCAATTACTTATACTTAAGATCATATTTAGGCCCCATAGTCATCCATGCAACTTATAATTAAGTGGTTAGGGCTAGTGGCCTAGTAAACCTACTTCATCAAAAAAGAGAAGATACTTTTGGAAAAGATGGGCTGATAAGGGAGTTATTTTATGGTCATAACACCCATTTAACTATTGAATTAAAGGAATTATGAACAAATTATATGGTCATCATGGAGAATGGGTAGTTTTTTAGCCTAGTTGACATGCACAAAGGGAAGGTGGGCTGGTAGATGATCCGTGGAGGCCTAATTACACTAGTTTAATAATTTATAATTATCATGAGGAGAGGTTGATTTAATATTTTATCATGAACATTTTCTTCATAGGGTCAACATTGGCCAAAAATAGACATTATCAGCTTAAAGATGCTCATTAAAGACACCAATCAGCCTAGGCAATGCATGGAGATGAGGGAACTGTTATGACTATATGTAACTAATGATGGAATAAATAAGGATCATTCATTATATATCCATACCACTTACACACCATATTTCCCTCCCTCACCTTCTCATTATGCTATATATTGATTATTTTAGTCCATTGTACACATCCCTTAGTTTGGTATGAGGAAACTCTTCCTAGATTTGTATCTTATCACGTATTGAACTAATACAAGTATTATTATAGTGTCTTCATTTTAGTTTATAGTGTGTTATATACTTTTTTGATATGCATAAGTGGTATATTTTCTCCCTTTTCTAGTCCTTGCTTCACCTAGATGCTAGTATATATTTTATGTAGGTTAGTGTGCAAAAGTTTTGGTGATTGAGATTGAAGTGGAACTTGACTGGTAAGTGTTTGTAATTAGACATTCCTTTCATGGTGCTCATGTTATATCCACCTAACATACCCTCCATGTGAAACACTATTGCTTATAAGTTCTTAAATATAGTGGTTCAATTACTTGTCTTATTCATCAGTGTTATTAGAGGTCAAATAGAGTGGAAAACTTATTTTGGTGCATCACCATATTTATATTAAGTTTCCCTCAATGAATTTATCTATTCCTTTTCACCCCAATAAATTAGTACATTTTTAAATCTTGAGAATAATAGATTTACCAAGGGAGATAAACCCATAAACTATAGGTTTAGAATAGCCATATGTCACCCACAACCTAGGTCTAAACCCATGATACCCTAGACATGGAGGTAGGCCTAAAAAACCTCCTCTTAGGGTGAAGTTTTGAGTGTTAAAACTACCCATAGAAAATATTTTAGTAGATGATTCCATTCTCTAGGTTTGTCTACAAATGACTTTTTAATGGCATTAACCAAGTTCTTATTTATCGATTTAACTAATATGTATCCTTGTGGGTAATGATTAGAGGATGACATGATGGTGAATTTATTATCATGGGAATATTAAGTGAACTCAAATAATTATAATGATAGACCATTATCATAAACTTAACAAACCTAGTTCTGTTGTTTTCTTCTAGAAAAATAATTATATCTTGTGCTTGAGAATGTTTTCTAGACACTGATTTAATCCACCTAGTGTAGTAATCTATAGTTATGAGCACAATTTTTGAGGCAAATAAAAAATTTAGGTTGATGACACTGATGAAATACAAGCCCCACTGAGAAAATTTCATTTCTTAAATGACAAGTTATAATAACATTATTGGGTGTAATTCTCTTTTTAATAAGAATTAAAGTTTATGGAATTTTATTCCATGAACATGTGCATACTTAAAGACTTTTGTTCAATAATATCCCATTCTAAGAATATGATGTGTTGTGGTGTTTTTAGATGAATTACCAATACCAATCTTATGGTGTAGGTTCTCTAGTATTTCTTGAGATTCTTCTCATGATACACATCTTAGGTAGATTCCTTCATAATTTATTTTATAAAGGACTCCTTTTCTAATCATGTAGTGACAAAATTAGATCCATAAGTCTCTTTTATATTCTTCAGTGATCTCTGGGGGACAAGTACCTATGAGTAAATATTGAATTATATTAGCATACCAATCTCCTTTAGATACCTAAGTTTGACATACCTCCTTAATAATGATGCATGAGTCATGCTTAGTCATAAGCTAAATGATGCCTTATCCTATGAAAATTTTGGAAGGATAAATTTATATGTCAAACTCTTATAATTTTTACATCCATTTTCCCCTATACTCTCCCAATTTAGTTTATTGTAAAGTGATCTTGATAGCAGGTTTTGGCACAATAATGATAGTCTTATTTTTCAAGATGTAATGTATGAATTTATTCACCTCTTTGACTAGATAAAAAATATTCTTGTCTATCAGAGAGTACTTGAGATCTTCTTCCTTCAAATTTATGCTCATGAATGCAATAAAATTCTCACTTTCATCTGGCTAGGTAAGCACATCAAAAATTATGTGCTCTGAATCAAGCTAGTATAATAAAAAGTCCTTATTGAAGTTTAAGATTATTAGGAATAGAACCTAAGATATGGCATCCTTGATGTATCAAAAATAATTTCAAGCCTCTGGTCTCCATTATAATTTGGCATCTTTCCTAAGCATTACATTTATAGGTCTAACAATTTTTGTAAAACCCAAGATAAAATTCCTCACAAAATTTATCTTTATAAAGAATGACTTGAGTTGTTTATTGATATTTGGGAACATAATCTTAGGAATCCCTTGAAATCAACTCAGATCAATGGTGATCCCATCCTTGGTTATGATTTACTCAAAAAAATTCCTTTACTAACACCAAGTATGCTCATTATCTAGGTCTAGTGATATACCAGACCTTATGCATCTTTCAAAAATTGACGTAGGTGGCCTACACGATCGATTATATTCTTTGAGAAAATAGTGAGGTTTTCCATGTAAATGATTATGAATTTACCATTATCCCTTTAAATTTGTGGTCCATGTCCTTTTTAAATTCATCTCATATATTATTTAGGCCAAAATGCATTCTCTTTATGTATAAGTACCCCATTTCATGGTAAATGTAGTCTTTATACTATCTTAAAATTCTACCAATACCTAGTTATATCCTAAAAAACTATCCAAGAAGGACATCATTCTAGAACCAATTAATATCTAGATGACCTCATCCATGGAAGACATAGGGTATTTATATTTACTATAATCCTTATTCAAGTTGTCAAAGTCAACACACAATCTTATTTACCCACTCTTTTTTATAACTAGAACCAATTTAGAAACCCTAGTTGAGTGTCTAATAGGGAAAAGTATCTTAGCATTTAACAACTTATCTACTTCATTTTGGATGAGTGGTTCCAAGATGGGATTAACCATTATCTATATTTATTTAAATGGCTTATGGTATGGATTCATCAAGATTATATGAGTGATAAATCTAGGATTTAAATCCTTAAAGCCTTCATAAGTCTATGTAATCACATTTTTATACTGGATGAGAAAATATTTCATGCTTTCTATTTATTCTAAGGTGAAATGGAGACCAATGTTGACATAATGTGTATCACTCTCATCCCCAAAGTTATCCTTATTAAACATAGTTTTATTAACTTTGGGTTACCTCAACTACTAAGCTTTTGGATTTGTAACAAATTATCTCTCTAAATAAAGCATCCTTAAATTAAGATTATTTTCTTTGAGTTGAATAACTCTTCCTTCTCTCAATTCCTCTTAGCACAAATAACTAAATTCTTTATCAATTATTTGAGATTTAAATTGCCTTGAATTGGTCAAAAATTTGAAAATATGTTGATCATCATCAAATACCTAGCAATTTTACATATATTCAAAAACTAATGGTCAAGGAATGAGTTCAATAAAAAAACCTTTATACCATGGACTCTTGTAATGGTGCTAAGTTTTAAGTTGAGGCAGTTAGTGAGTCAACAACCTAGTTATGTTCCCTAAGAATAAATACTATGTTGAATGCCTAGAATGACTCAACTAAATCCCAATACCAATGTTTGTATCTCTTAAAATATGTCAATTTACATTAGTACTTATTGCTTACATGATTAATCACTAGTTTTGAATCTCCATATAGTAGCATTTCCTTGGCATTATTTTTGATAGTGAATTGTATTCCTAGAAACAATGATTCATACTCTGATATTATTGGTGAATGGAAATTTCAACATATAATTTTATAAGTATTTATTACCTACTGATTCAGTCAATTTAACACCAAAATCTAATCCCTACTTGTATTTTACACTATCAAAATGTAGATTTCACAGTTGGGAAGGTCCCTGGAATTATAGGCTTTACATATCATACTTCATGGTAAAGGTATAAATCCCAAGATTAGGATATTTATAACTTAATTACTCATTCCTATCATTTTATTCCTTGATGGATAATTCATTCTCAAATCTTAGTCAATTCATGTTTGATTTGGAATACATCTCCAAGGTAGCCAAATATGAAAGAATTATGTTGCTACATACCCATTTAACATCTTTGAGAAATATCTTCTTAGTATTAGTCCATATCCATTTGGAATATCTACCATGAGTATGTCTATATTCATTTACACATGTGGCTTAGTTACAACTTGAATGCACATGTCATTTAACTCTCCAACCATAGGCACCATTAATTTTGCATCTACAAAACTATCCTCTTGGATGGGATTGGAGTTGATCCTAACTTTTGGTAAATATAAGTTATCACTAAAATGGCTGAAGAACCATAACCAATTAAAAAAAGTATGTATATTTTCTAAATTCTCTAATAGTTAACAAGAAAGGGGGAACTTTTGGCTTACTCTTGTATATAAAATTGGTATGAGTAACTTTTGGCTTCTTTGTAGTAGACTTATCTATAATGGATCTCCATAGGATATCCTTCTATTTAGTAATCTGAGCCAATCATAAAGAGTGATGTTTTATTTTATCTTCTTCATATCCTCAATGATATTGTATCATCCTTTATTTTGTTATTCCTTATTTAGAGGTTGATCATTCCCTTTTGGGGGAAATAAATTATCATTAGCCTTACAATTTGATGGAATAGTCATATTTTTTGGAGTAGACATAGTGAAGGGATATTTTTTCTTTAAATTATAATCATTTCTCTAAAATTCATGGAAAGTGTGTATCTCATCTAAGTTGTCCTCTGTTATATTGTCATCTTTTCTTGGGAAATGAAACTCATGAGTTTATAAGACCATGACTATGCTTGAGGAACTAATATCATGAGGGAAATCTAGTGGATTATTCATTAAATCTTACTTCACCATCTCCATCTGGAAAATTTAAAATGTTGAATAAAACTCAACATAGTCAATCTTATCATGTTTTGATGTGTTATGAAATCTGCACTAATTGGGTAAAGTTGTCTCCATAATGTTGATCTCTAGTAATTTATTGGAATGCTATTATTATGCATTATTTATATGCTTGTTGAAAGGCCTATTATATCTTTGAAATCCAAAATTTTAATTATTGTTTGGACTAGTATCAATTCTTAACTTCTTACACAATAAATAATAAGAAGGAATTCATTGTAGTTTTTGTACACTTAAAATTAATGAATCAAAAAACCATGAAAGTAAACATAATTAATTACATAGAATTAGAATGGAATAACTTTAGCACAATTGTGTGAAAATCAAAATAATTCTTCTTATATTGATAAACTTTCTCCAAACATTGAAAATAAGAGTATTAAAAGTACAAATATATTTGCGGAGGGGTCACCTCATCATCTAAATCCATGAAAAAGTCTAAAATTACATGTTAATGATAATTATAGTGAGATTTATAATTAATGCAAGTTATGCTTGCATATCTAAACTTAGTCTAAATTGAGTCTCTTAAAATTAGACTAGCTCTTACAAAGCTATGAAATGTGTGCATGTTTACAAAGCTATTAAATAAACTATTACATTTCTTAGTTACATTATCAATTTACATGAAAATTACATATAAAAATAACTGAATAAATTAAGGTTTATTAGTTGATGGGGCCTGCATGGTCACACTGAAGTAGAAGGTATATTTAAATTAAAAGACCCAACCATAGCTTATTTCTTCACTTTCAATTCCTAGTAGCGTTTGTATCCAATGTTGTGTTGTAACATGATTGCATAAATGTTCAAAAAGAAGGGTATATGTATCCTAGTGACCTACACTATTAAATGGGCATGATCTACCTTGTTGGATTTTAATTACACCCAAAATATCTCTACCTATGTAACCTTATTCCTAGAAAACCCATTTTTTGTCAAATTTATTCTAGTATACATCCCTAGAGAATTATCTTAAAATTGGATGAATCTTACTAGAGTATCTGATCAAAACTAGCCCTACTTATTAATTTTCCTGAGGGGTCTATGTCCTAAGACAACTTTAACTCATCCAAAAAATTTATGACTTTTTTCTTTTCTTGTTTTGATAGTTTAGGAATCAAGGCTTGCACACTTGATACCCACTCTCTGACTTCTAATGTCTTAATGACCACCATATTAAGAGCATTGGATGATTTAAATTATGTCATTAAATAAAGAAGTCTTAAATTAAGATAATTGGATTGTTGGTTGTGTATAATACAAGGAAATTGAAGTTATTTTCAACAATGTGAGGGGATAATTTAGCCCTAATTAAATTAATAGTTTTCAAAATATTGTAAATTTTAAGAGAAGAATTTTTTACATCACCTTCAATCTCCATAAGAACATGAAATTATTATTTTTTCTCTTCCCTAGTCTAGTTCTTATTGTAACTCTTGTTTAGCTTGTTATGTGCCTTCATGAAGTTTTAACAAGGCCTCTATATTTTCCTATAAGTTAGATTTTGAATCCTTATTATATGGAGACTACCCAAGTCTCTTATTCTTTCTCCTTGATAGTGAGAACACATCCTACCTTTCCTTAATACCAAGCCTCTATCAGAGTCATCTTCTATTTTCCTTTTCCTAACCCTATGAATGATAACCACTGATTTGTCAAAAATGGAACTCAAAGTGGGGATCTTAGTTATTATTAGATTAGGTCTTTGGGAAGCTTATGATTCTAAGTCTATATCTTACTATGAGATTACCATTTATATGGCATCTACTCATTGATTATCCTTAGCATTGGTCATTGTCAAAATATCCCTTAAATATTTCACCAATGCCTCTACCTATAATGGGTCTAGTAATGATGTCTAGATGATATTAAACTAGTCTAGGTTACCATACTATGGCATTGGATGGATAATATAAGTAGGTTTATTTATTTTAGATTTGTTATGGGGTACAATATAAGTATCTTGGATTGTAGTGGATGAATGCATTGGAAAACTTAATTGATTTGAGGATATCTTATTAGACTTAGGGGGAGTAGGGGCAACTACAATTAAAGTAATATTATAAGAGATATAAAAATAAGAACATAAATAATAGGCACATCAAAAACCACAAGAGCTGAATAAACAATCTCAATGTTAGAATCAATAAAAGTTGTAGGAATAATAGTAACACTAGAATTAGTAATAACTTAAGAGTCCAAAACATCAATAGGAATAATAGGAGATAATGAAATAAAATAAATATGATAAATTGTAGAAACCATAAGGATTGAAGAAATGGAAGGGACTGAGGTAGTTATGAGATAAGTATCCTCACCTGACTCGATTGCCTTTATTGGTGGCTTCTCTAAGACTCAATATTTTGGCCTTTTAAAATTCTTCATCCTCATCTTTAGGCTCAGACCTTTCTTTAATTTGCATTTTGGTAATTCTATCCATAGGGGTCTTAATAATTCTAGGCTTCCTCTTATAGCAAATTGTTGACTTTTAGGCGAAGGGAAGAGCCTATTGAGTGGAAGTAGGTGTGATATCCACACTTTTAGTAGTTATAACCAAGGATACAATAGGGATGATAGAATCCATAGAATAAGAATAATCAATGCAAATTAGTTCCTCATCTTTCCCAAAATAACTTGTAATAGCATGAATTTCCTTCACCTTTTAGTCTAAATAGTTGTCATTATAATTGGTGGCATCTAATATGGGCCTTCTTATGAGTAAATTAAAACAATAGGGGCATCCTCCACACATTTCTCCTACTTCATGGATATGATCACTATGGGTGGTGGTTTGGAGGAGATTCCTTGGTCTAGTGGCTAATGGGAATTTTGAGAGGTCTCATAATCTATATTTTCTCATCCATTAGGAGGTGGGAACCTAGTATGTGCCTCTAAAATAACTATGGAGGGATACCTTATATAACTCTTAAAATCTATTATGTTAGTCTAGATTATTATTATAACTCTAAAACCTCAACATCATCTTTTACATTAAAAAATATGAAATCATGTTCTTATGGTTCATATTGCTAGGGGATGCCTAAACCTTGGATGTGATTTTGAGTTAGGTCATGAGGATCCCAATACCTATGTGGCAAAGTCAATAATTAATAGTATTCCATGGCTTTACCAAATTATCAAAAATGTTTTATATTAATATAACACATTTGACAAATCATCAAAGAAGATCCATAAAATACTCCCTTATTCTTATTGTTCAAATCCTCATCAACACTCCACTATAGCTAGTAAAAAATATCTTAGTCAACTTGTTTGTATTGAACATACTATGGGAGATGCGAAGGGGAAATCTTATTCCCCATAACCATGATTAATATGTAGTCCATATATAGCCAATAATCCCCCCTAATCCATAGTGTTTTGCTAATCATTTATGATACTCTAAGCAAGGTTTCCTCATGAATTATCTTCAAAATTATGGATAAATGTGAATTATGTGGTGTAGGACATCATCTCCCATCACCTTCCTTGTAAATAATAAGTCACTTCATAGGTTGATGTAGGGAATCAACTCAAGCTTTGCCACTATAAAATGTAGTTAATTAATAATTTAATGATAGTAATTCCACTACCATTTTCTTCTATGGGTTTATCATATTATATTCACATGAGTGGGTGTATACATTCTTCATCACATCTTAGAGAACTGAATAATTGGCATATTCATCATTGAACATAGTAGTATCAAATATGGTATCTATATATTATATGGAGTCTTTGATGTGAATATAAAATGTGGAAACACTCCCCTAAATACCTTGGATGAAGAATACATTGTTACTCAGTTCACTTTCATGGTTTTAGTCTTCAATTCAACTATTTTATTTATTTCTAGAAGTAATTCATATAGTACCATATATATGTAGGTCTTTGAATTCTCTTATGAATTCAAATTTTCTTGAGATATTTTGTAAACAATAGGCATGATGTATTTTTTGAGTTCACTCATATAACATTGAGTATAGGAATTTAATTATAGCTTGTGTGCCATTAAATATCAAACTATCTAAGATGTTTTACTTGTTTAATTCAAAATTTTATAATTTAATTTGGAGGGTATGCCACATATGCTTTTTATACATTTAGATAAATTCCATGTTATAGACTTGGATAAGTGTCACCTTGTTGTTAATTTCACACAAAATCAAATATGCAATGTAGCATGCCTTTAAAAGTTCTATGTTAGGATTTGTGTTAATACTGAGCCAAATAATTCCTGTGATGACCTGAATATGTGAAACATGAAGGTGAAGGTTTTGATGAGCAAAAGTTCTGAATAAAAATCTTAAATACAAAATCCTGTGAGAAAAACCTTTGAAGAACAATTTTCACAAACACAATTTTCAAACACTTTTTCCAAAGATCATATTCTTAAAAAAATTGAAAAAAAAATTACAACAAAACTTGAAGCAAGTAGGATGTGTAAAGGAAAATTAGTGACAAAATATGTGAAAAAATTTTATGAAGTTCAAGAGTTTTGAAAAACAAAACTATTGAAGTTTGTGAGTAGTAAAAACCAAGTGTTGTAAACAAATCTTACAATGTGTAAAATATAAAAAGGCAAAGAAAGTTATGCAATCATGGTGAATAATAAGTTAATATATACTAAAATACGTAATAAATTTTTCAAGTACCAAAACCTATGAATAGATATTCCAAAAACTAAATACACATAATGCATAATTGAAAAGTGTAAAAAATATGAAGTTCAAAATCAAAAACCAATATATATGAAAAACTCTTGAAGACTATTAATATGTTAGTATGAATAAATCACATAATGAAAACTTTATAATAAATAAATACCAACTATGTTTATATTCAACAATAATCATCTGCATAAAGAATAAGAACTTTTTAAGATTGAGATTATTGAATACACATATAAATTCTAACGAAAAGGCTTTTCAAAATATAACTAGATCTTTCAAACTTTAAAGGGTCCCTAATTAAGAAAATTAAAGAATTGGTTGCATTAAGTACAACTCCTCCTTGCTACAATGTGTTTTTTAATTTAGATATGATCTCTTTAAAAAAATAAGGGATGTTACAATGATGAGGTTACTGAAATAGCCAAATAGTACCTTAAAGTCATGCCAAATTAATGAGAGGCTACCATATCTATAATTAAATTTGGTCTTTCATAATTTTCTGGTTAGTTATTATTTTCTTATCCATTCATTGTTGTTTAGTTTTAGGTTTTAGTTTGTTTCTACTACTTTTATTGGGCTATTAGTTGGCCATTTCTTATCTTCGCTCCTTTGTTATCATACTTATAATTCATTATCTTTTTAATCTTGACTATTGAAGGGTTGGGGTAAATTCAAAATACATTTTTGTATTAATAATAGTAAAAAAGTAGTTATAGAAAATACAATGTAACACTATGTATTCCATTTTTAAAAAAAATGTTTTCATTTTATTTAATGGATTTCATGTGAATTATGTTTTATTTTTGAAAAACAAAATTTATTTATGTTTTATGGGTATTATGTAAAATGTGTTTTTCCATTTCTATTTAATATGTAGTATGTAAATTGTGTTTTCCTTTTTAAAAAAATATATTTTGTTTCAGTTTATTAAATGTGTATTGTGTAAATTGTGTTTTCCTTTCAAAAAATGATTTTGTTCCATTTTATTTAATAGGTGTTGTATATATTATGTTTTTTAATTTTAATTAAATGATTTAGGGTTTTTAAATTAAAGTTTTTTAGTTAAGGTTTTATTTTCAAATTTTTTCATGTACATTGACATGATTCTTATATGGTTTATTGCCTATATTATTTGGTATTTTTAGGGGTTATTGTTTATTTTCAATGGAGTAGTATAAATTCCTATATTGAGGATGATTAATATTTAGTGAACTAAGTGTGATTGATTTTTTTGTAGTGGAATATGGAAGTAAAGTTACGGTTTTAAATTCTAATTTATTTATACTTTTCTTATTGTGTAAATAAAAACAATTATATTAGTTTTTATTACATAAGTACCTTTAAATATATGACAATGTTTTTTATTTAAAAAATATAGAAATTTCTTTTATTTTTAAAGAAGGGTTTTGGTTGATGTATTTTTAGAGGTTTTCATTCTATACATAATGAAATATTACAATGGAATATGAGAAGCGATTTAGGGTTTACAATCTCATTTAATTGATAATTTGATTCTAGTTTAATTTATTCTAATTTAATCACAATTTTAATATACTTTCAATGGAATGTGGGAAGATGGTCAGTATTTATAATTAAATTTTATTTTAATAATAGTTTAATTTTAATTAATTTAATTATGATTTTTTAATAGATTATTTATGTGTCAAAATGGATAGAACTTATAATTACATTTTATTTTATTGATAGAATAAATTTTTTAGGGTTTATTATATTTATTAGAGTCATCTCATTTATCTTTTGTTTGGAACAAAAATTAGCTAATAAAATTAAACTATCAATAAAATAAAATAAAACATTATTTATAGAAAATATAAGTTATTGTATTTTTTTATAATTGTGTCCTATTTATAAACTATGAATTTTTTTGTGTTAGTGTCTTATTTAAAATATTTTACTTCATTGTATTTCAAGAAGATGGATCTAGTAAGGACATCTGAAATGCTAGAAAAAAATTTATGATGTTTACTCTAGAAGAATATATGTCATTATTAATTTGATTTTTTTTTAAACTTTAGAATAACATATACCATTATTAATTTTTGAATGAACTAATCTCAAAATTATAGTTTCAATTTAATTAAATATAGATAATATAGGCTTATTTATGGTTTGGTATTTAACAAATCAAGTATGACCAATATTATTTTTATTACAATAAAATGTGATAAACATGTTATAGTCTTGGATTAAATTGTATTTATAGTTTTGAATTTTTGGTATCAGTGTCTTATTTAAAATATTTTTCTTCACTTTTATCTTTTAAGAATATGGATTCACTAGTGACATCTAATATGTTAGAAAATAACAATTTTATGATGTTCACTCTTCTAGAGAATATATCATTATTTAAGTTTTGATTGTTTTTAAATTTAGAATTTTGAATAAACTAATCTAAAAATTTTAGATTAATTTTTATGTAAATATAGATAATATAGCTTATTTATGATCTTATATTTAAAAAAATGAGCATGACCAACATTATTTTTATTGGAATATGATAAACATGTTAGAGTCTTGAATTAAATTTTATTTATAGTTTAATTGGATTATAATTTCCTTACAATTTCATTTTTATATAATTATTAAAAAAAAAAAATCAAATATTTTAATAAGGGAAATCCATGTTTTAGATACTTAAAATGAAATTTTGTTTGATGTATGAAACCTTATATAAAACCTTTCAAAAAAAATATATAATTGTTAAAATGACATTAAATGCAATTATTAGTAATATGTGATTTAAAATAAAATAAATGTTTATTTTTATCACAATTGAGTATATTTTTTGTTGTAGCTAAGTGTATCTTTTGAAAGTTTGTTTGTGTTCTTTACTTAATGTTTGTTTCTTGCATCATGTGAAACCTATTTTCCCTAACCAATTATCTATATCAGTCTTGTGTGGAAACCCTTAGTGTTTATTGAATTAAAATTTTTGTTCTCTTCATGTGATATGTGTAAATAATGATTATTTAATTTTAAGTGGGTTTAAATTATATCAATCTATCATAGATTAATCATGTATTTTCAAAATTCATAAAAATGTCAATTTTTAAATTTAAAATTTAAAAATGGGTTATAGTTCTGATATAAAGGCTATGAGACCTATCTAATAGGATTACTATGAATCATACAACCCTTACGATCTTATCCTAGTTAGTAGACATCACCCTATAGGTATAGTATGTATGAAGTATTGTAATATAATTGACTAAAATGTAAGAGGTATATGTAGGAATATAAGTTAATTAATTATTTGAGTAAGAAATGGGGTTACTTTTAAATCATATCCTAGTTAGTAGACTTGATCCATTAGTTTTATTGTGTAGGAATTATTGTAAGAGAATTGATAAAATAATAAGAGTCTCATGTGCTAATGGAAATGAATTAATTACTCATGTAATAACTGGGTTTACTTATGAAAGTAAACCAACATGTTTTCAATAAAGTATTTTGGGTGTAATAAAACTATGGTTATTTTAATAAATATTTGGGTCCTTTTATGATAATAAATGTATCATTATAAGGAGGTTACTTCCATTCATTAATTAAAGCAAGTGGTGTCTAAAGGGAGGAAATTCTATTTAACCTCCTAGTAATGGCTCATTTTGGTTGTTGACTAACCATGGGAATATATTTTTGGATGAGGATCTTGAAATAAGGAGCTTGGGAAGACATATATTGAAGTCTTAGAGGCATTGGTTTTACTTTTCCAATGGTGGATAATAGTTAGAAATTTTTATAGAAAAACTAAGAATAAAAATATATGCATGTGTTTTTTATGCTCATTAAACAATTAAAATATGTTTATTTAGAGTGATAATAGTGAATAAAACACACACACATAAATAAATGATAACACAAGTACATAGTTTAAAAATAATAATAATAAACACGTATTAAAGTATAATAAATGGACTTTAAATTATATATATATATATATATATATATATATATATATATGGCAGACTGAGTTCACTCATCTATATACATTGATAAATGTTAAGGACATGCCTTGTTTATTGTATTTTGGGGAGGAGGGGGATAATGCCTCAAATGCACCCTTTACGGCAGGCAATGAGACCACTAGTTTTGATAGTCTATGGGTGGGGCATGATGGCCCACCCTTATAATGAGTTTTATTTTTTTCTTAAAATAAGTTTTTCATATATATATATATATATATATATATATATATATATATATATATATATAATAATGCATGTTCTATTAATTATTTAATACTGATCTATTATTTTCATGTTTGTGTGATTAAAAATTATTAAATATAGTCAAATTTTTAAGTGATATATATACATTGAATATAATTTTTTTATCCCTCTTCTCCTTGAAATATTTTAGTGTATATGATTTCATAATAATTTTGTTTTTCAAAACCAAATTTTTTGTTTAAACTACCCACCCTTATAACAATGTTAGTATAATACATAAATCCTCTAAAAGGTTATCTTGGATAACTTAAATACACCAAAGTATAAACTTAACCTAACTACATATATTTGTTTAACCATGCTTAGACTCTTTTTCATATGGGTTCTCTCCATATCAATCAATAATTCAACATTGTTAATTGTTGAACCTTTCTTATTAAAACTTAACTATCACTTTTAGTGGGTACACTCATTAGTTATAGATTACAATTTTGTGTCTCATTAACCTGAACTTTAACTTGATCATCACTTAATTCCTTGAGTGAATTTATTTTTATAACAAATAATAACAAAATCTCAATTGTTCTTAATCATTGCATGTGCCTAAACAACTTAATTCCTAAATAACTATGGTCTTGTGTTATTTTAAGTGTGAGAGCTTGATTAAAAATATTAAGAATAATTAAGTATTGTTAATCACTATGTGAAATGAATTTTCTTACCCAACTATATTAATAAATCAATCTAATTAAAATGTATAATAATATATTTTTATTTAATGATACACTACCTTTTCAACTAGGTTAAGCCCCTTCTAAAATTAGTGAGAAATAAATATAAAAAAATTAAAAACTCAAAATTAGATTTTTAAATGTTTTTCTATTAGATATGAATTACCAATATATAGTTTAAATAAATTTATTCCCTTTAACTTCAAATAAAAACTAATTAGTTTTTAAATCATCCTTTTTACAAGTAATTTTCTTTTACTATTTTGGCTCTTAAAATTTAATTGTGTATTGGTGTTAAATAAATATGAAAAAATGTATATTTACCTAATCCAAGACATGAAATTAATTTTATTAACTTGTGAAATATGAAAAAAATAATTAGGTTATCTTTAAATCCAGTAACAATTATTTCATTGACCAATTTTAGACACAAATCACATGAGCAAATTTACACTATTGTTTCTAGCTTCCGAAGTCAATTTGGAATTGACCAAAATAAAATATCGAATAATGGAAAGAATAAAATATAAAAGATGTAATAAAATTTTAATAGATTAATATTATAATTATAATAATAAAATAATTTTATCACGTATTTTTTTCTATTTTTAGTAAGGTAATTTTAAAGCTAGTTTTATGAAGCATATATGTAAAGAAATTTTTAACCATTAAAATCATTTAGGAAAGATAATTTAATTTTTTATTTTACTAAAAATTAATATATTTTAGTGCATTAAATTCATTACCTTTATATTATAAAACACATTCAAATTCTTATAAAAATTTATCTCCTTATCATGAATTAATACAAGTGTCCTTTTGTGCAAAATTTATCAACATTGGAGATTAGTGTGTTTAACATTGTTTAGAAGTATTATTTATCCCTATGTTTTTCTTACATTTAAAATTTAAATAAAATATTTATTATTTGGATATATTAGACTCGTATATCCTTAGATTTGTGTCTCTATCCTTAGTTTAATTTTCTGACCTTAAACAGATATTATTTTTTCAAGGCTTTAGTTACCTCAAGATTAGGTTTAGGGAAGGTGTTAGGTTAGATACAAACTGTGCTATTATTTTTTTATTTATTATATTTTATAAGTCTAAAAAATATTATTTTCAAAATTTTATATGTTTTCTATAGTATCATGGTAGTTCTCAAATGTGATTGTGGCATCTAGTAGTCATAGAGTTACCGATAAAATTAATTACATTAAACTTAGTCAAAGATGAGATGATAAAGGTTGAATGCCTTTGCATTCAAACTAACACTCATTTTAGTAATGGTAAAATACATCCAAGCATAATTATGTGTATCAAAGTGATCATTATAGATATGTAGGTAGATCAAAGAGTGGGCATGTGCATATAGAACTAACCCTTAGGATGTTCTCCTATTGTGGGTACTAATAAAAAACTTCAGAGTGTTCTTGGAACACATGAACTAAAAAAAAACCCATAATGCACTTATATTTAACCAATATATTAGAGTGTGTTCCTTTATACATGTGTATCTTTGCTAGTATATAACCTCATGGTATGATTGGATGTACATCCACTAATTAAGCTTGTGTTTTTGAGTTTTGACCTTGGTCATTGATATAAAAACTCTTAGGAGACACAGTTTATTATATTAGTTCAAGGAGAATATTTTTAATACTTCTAATTTAATTGAGTCAAAGTAAAGTGGGTTATATTATCATTATTTTTTATCCTCATTTGTGCTCTTATGCTTTAGTTATTTTAGGTAAGTCCAAACACATTTATTTGTCAACGTGTTTTGAGATAAATGACTTTGAGTGTGTCATTTTGTATTTAGTTTGACATGTAGATATTATATAATATCTCTTGATTTACAATATATTGTTACTTTTTAGCTTAGAGTCCCAACCCATTTTTCAATGATGATGTCTCATGGAGGAATCCCATCACAAGTTCAAGGAGAACTTCATCTGACCCTAATTTTGAAGAATATATATATAGGCTACCCAAGTTATGGGGGCATCAGGTTTAGGTTATAAGCTATGTAATGGGTGTATCATCCCCAACATTAATATTATATGTTTTTGTTGAATTAAATCTATGATTAATAATAATTAAATAAAATTTAAAATTTCCCAATGTTTGATTAATGTTAACCTTATATTTTAATATTGATTTTATTTGATGTTAGCTACCTTGATGTGGATATAATTTTATAATTTTCCTTATTTTGTGTTACCTTGGGAGTATATTTTGTGGGGTCTTTATGTAAGTATTATCCCTTGGTGATCCTTGTTGAGATCAACACTCCACATTTTTAAAATCTCAAATAGGGACCCATATGTTCCTAAAAATCCAATAATTTATCCCTACTGACGTAAAAAATAGACTTCAAGCCCAAAAATACCAAATCATAAGTTTAATAATCATTATTATTTTTTTCATAAAATTCCTTAGTTTAAAAATTGATAAAATGAATTAAAATATTAGGATGTATATATTTATTTAGATAATAAAAACTAACTCTTTCATTGTTGAAGTTTATCAAGTTATTTTATAGGTTATCTAAGAGTTGGCCACATGTCTCTTCCTCATTCAAATTTAAAATACAATCAAAGGCTTATCAATCTCTAAAATAGTGCATCAACCCATTTTTGACTGATTACTCATACCCTTAATTCAAAATTTTTACTAAAATGAAAGACTTCACTTTATATGTTTACAACACTTTAGAATCCTAATTATATGATACCATTTGGTGTGTATTTATATAAGTTTATCATAGAGTAAATAAAAAATGGTTAAGTCATTTATACTCATGACAAGTGACTAAATGAGATATTTTCAAGTGTCAACATCTCACATTTTTATAGGCCTTTACCCTTTAATCTAAGTTGCCAATTCTCATGACCATATGATTAAGTGAGATGTCACCATGGGATATAATCTCTCTCTATCACATATTTTTATTTAAAATACTGAGTCTCAAATGCTACAACTACGTGACTACATGATATCACACCATGTGTATCAATATCACAGTGTCAAAGGCTGATTATAAATATGCAAGACTATAAATACACATCTATAAGTGACTAAGAGACAAGATTCCATGTATCATCCACTATATGGTTAGTTGCCATGTGTCACTTAAACATCATTCCATGTATTCACCCTATAATAATTAGTTTCCACTTATCATGTCATGTGTCATTACCTCGTAGGTTTGTACACTTACATAGTTTAATACCTATTGAAATACATATCAAGTGATATGGATACACACTACCATGTGTCTATTTGAATATAGTAAACCATAATATTGAATAATAAAGGAAATATGACCCCTACCTATTTAAATTTTAATGGATCATGAAAAAATAAGGTGTCATGTACTTTATCTAAGGTTGTTAGAGGCCACATATTATTATTTACACATTAAACTACATAAATAATGAAAAATATACAAGTCCACTTATGACTAAGAAATATATTGACAACTGTAAAGGTAGATAGATGTATTAAAACTATTACAAATGATTAAGATCTTGAAATCCATGACATCTTAACACATGTAAAATAAATCCATGTGAATTTGAATGTCATAAAATCAAACTCAAATTAGAAAGATAATTAACATGAACTGTTTGTTGTAATTAATTATCATGAATGAGATTTTTAGCTATGGGATTGAATTGTATATGATTCAATCCAAAAAAAATTAAAATACATTTTAAAAATAATAAAATATGAATTAAAATTTATATCTCTCTAGTTTCCTTAATCCTTAGTTGTTAAATTGAGCATAGAGTTACAAAATAACTAAAATGGCTACTAGAGACCATGTTTCAGCTTCATCATTAATGTGATTTTGGACTAAGTAGGAATTTAAATACATATAATTTGACCTAAATGATTTTCAAAATATCTTTATGCGCTACTTGTCTATCTATGGGGAGGTTAAAGAAGCTTGGAGTTACACTAAAAAATATAACTTGACCATCAACAAGAGAGAATGCATGGGTAACTTAGTCTCTATTAAAGTTTTTTCATTATACAAAGTAACAAATTATTCATAGGTATTTCCATGTCCTAGTGTTTTGCTTATTTATTTTAATATGAGGATGTGATCAATTGATATATTCCATAAGATAAGTAACTAGATACAAGTGTCATATTTATACGATGTTTATTTTTAAAAATGTTATAGACTATACATAGTAGGCACACCCTAAAGTAAAAAAATAGTCAATGAATGATTTAAAGATAATCAGGTTATGGAGACTTCAAAATATTTGTAAACATACCCTTAAAACATTTTTGAGAAAAATAGAGTTAACACCATCCTAATTTCATAATTTATACCTATTTTTAGGATTTCCATGGTTGTACTAAACATACTTCATGGATCTCCATCCATTTATCATGAGGATAAAGTATATGTTCCATTATTATACATAATCCTAGATGTTAAGGGTATCTTTACATTGGTATAAATCATAATCTATAATCCAAAGATTTATAGGGTCACCCACAATAGTTTAGATCATAAATTTTACATGATCTCATATTTAATAGGTAATATGTGCACCACTATGAGATTTTCATGCACATTTATTTGGGAGACAAAGGGAGAAAAAAATATGTGGTGAATTTTATATCTAACACATCTAAAATTTTAATAATTTCATATAAAATATAATAAAACACATTCTACCCCTTGGTATATGAAGTTATCAATGCATAACTAATGCCAAGTTTGTTTAAATAAATAATAAGATCACTCGAAACTCTTTAGGAATATTTTTAATACCCATAAAAAATGGTTATTAGGGTATAAGGGGCATTGGTTTAACCTTTATAGTTACCTAAAATTATAAAACCTTCACTAGGTTTTACATGAATATAGTAATTATTTCATTTAATTACACATATTCATCATATAGATTTCACCACAAGAAACCTAATTAGTGATCTTTAACTAACTATATTAAATTAGTTAACTATAAGGTCTATAGATAGTCCACTTAGCTAAGGATCACCATGAATAGATACAATAATCATGAACAATACTAAATAACCATAAATACTGCATCTAATCATAAATGAAATAGTAAAAATTCAACCATAACTGATATAATATTAAAACCACTATTTTAGAAGTATAATGTATAAATGTTATAGTTTTCATCAATAAATAATAATAATCATAATAATAATAAAATCTAAAATATTAAAACATGATACAAAGCTCCATAGAGCAAAGTCTCCATGACTCAAGATTCTCCATGATACAAGTATAAATATGTAATTTCAAGTGTAGTATTCTAGCTAGAGGGAGATCATCATTTGAGTGCTTTTCCACACTAACCATAGACCATAGATCCACTACACGATCTCTGAAAAAAGGTGACGGCCCTCCCTTCATGGATGGGTAGATAATGACAATGCAAAAATCCAAAGTGATAAACCAGAACCTATGTGTTGAATATATCTAATACATAATGTGTATCATAAAGAAATACATTCTAATATGATATCACAAAAACATTAAAAACTATATCAACATATGAAATGATAATATTTAATTAAAATGTTACTTTGGCCAAAGGTTTCAATAATTAATGATATCTAAGATTAGTCAATTTCATACACACCACTCAATCAGATTACTCCTCATCTTGCATTTATGGCACTAATTAAGCCATTATAATCATTCCATTACTTATTTAGTGTCATGAATGTGATATTTTATTAAAATACTATAATATAAAAACCAATAGATTCTAATATAATATTCCCTATTAGCAGATAAAATATGTTGAGTATGGAAATATCATGTTCATTCATTTAGTCTATCAAATGAAATGTAGTGAATCTATGATCATCTATTTTATTATTTAATAATAAATAGAGTCAAAATATAGTTCTCAATAGAATATTTCCATCTAGGTAAGAATCATATTTAGACTATCAATTACTTAATATAACTATGTAACTGTAAAAGTTATTTCCTCAACTTTTATTTATTTAAACCTAGTACCATTTTTGTTCATATTTCCAAAATATAACAAAAATCCAATATTTTATTAATTATAAAAGATATATAATTTAGCATTTAAATTATCTAAACATATATTTTGAACAAAAAATTCAACACAATAAATACCCAATATTTCCTTGTTATTACTAAATATTGCATGCAATAATACACAATGAATACAGATTTAATTATGGACTATTATTTCATATTTACTATAAGAACTACCAAATAACCTAATAGAAATCATATATTATGAATTTTTTAACTAAAATTTAATGACCAACCATTTCATACTTTAACAGTTCTGCTAAAACATATGCATAGATGGTCATTTATATGAAGTTATCAAACCAAATATAAGAAATCAAATCTTTACTCATTATTTTAAAATTGAAAGACATGGTAGAATTATATTTTTATATACTCAATTTTTGATCACTCTAAAAACATGACCAAGACTCAAGGCTTCTCTGTTGAACCTAAATGTTAACTTTGTTTACACATCTAAATGCATATCCCAATCAAATAAACATTCAACATAGTTGAAATCTTATAAACTTAACCTGACTAATAGATGTTTGACACAGTCAAATTAATATAAACATATAATCATTTCATAGTTCAAATTATTAAATCCAATTTAAAAAATAGTACTTAGTCAACAAATTGACATAGTTGATTGTGATATAATATTTCAAACTCATTTAATAGTCCATCATAGTCCATTTAATATATAAATCAAAATCAGTTATCAATTTGACACAACCCAATATATATATATATATATATATATATATATATATATGCTAGTCATACACATATCCTATTGTGTGTGTGTGTGTGTGTGTGTGTGTGTGTGTGTGTATGTTTGTACCTTTATGTTTATGTATATATAATGACTATGTTTTTGAGGTACAAACATAAACACACACACACACACACACACACACACACACACACACACACACACTATATATATATATATATATATATATATATATATAATGACTATGTTTTTAAGGTACAAACATACACACACACACACACACACACACACACACACACACAACAGGATATGTGTATGACTAGGATTAATGTCTATGACAAGTAGGAGTTGATTAAGGATGTTCTGTATGAGAACGTCTAGTTATTATGAGGGAATTTTTTATGTATTTAATTAAATAAATGAATGTATGAGATCAAATTATGGATATATATACAATGACTATATTTTTAAGGTTTATGATTATGGATACTATTTGGAAAGAAATAAGATAAGATTCAAGTTATATATATATATATATATATATATATATATATATATATATATATATCTGTGTGTGTGTGTGTTTATGTATGTATGTATATTATATATACATCTATGTGTATATATACCCTAGGCCATCAAGGTCTATTAGAGTGTATATGCACACCCCTAATATATAAATATATATGTATATATACTTTTTAATCAATAAAAGAAATAACCCAATTTCTATATTACACAATTGAACCAATTTAATATACATTCTACCCTCATAATAAAATTGATTGTATATAAATTATTCAAAATGCCATAAAATTTAATAAACAATTTAATGAATCTTAAAATGTTTTTGAATTTATATATGGGTAAAGGTAGATATTTCATAGTTGTGAATTCAAACAAGGTAATCACCTAAGGACCTACCCCTTACCCTTTGGTATTATGGGGTTTGGTGTATGGTTTTATGGAGGTTGAGCCTTCCACAAAGACCTACATAAGTCCATTTATTATTTATCAATTCATTTATAATAAATTAATAACCCATTATTCAATAAATTATTTTCACAATTCTATCAAACATTAACACACATAAATTCAAGTATAAAATTGGCCTATATGTTCTACCAAAGAAGCCAAATCCTTCTTATCTCCAAATCCCTTTTATATTTCTATTTTTATCTACAACTTATTGTATGCATGTGATGTCTCTCACAACACTTCTTTTCTTTTCTTTTTATTTCTTCCCATAACCTTACTTTCCTCTGATTTTTTCTCCATTCCCATCAGGCAAACCTGACTAATAAAATGCATGCAAAAATTTCTCAACATAACTCTATAGTTCTTGACCATGCAACCCAGGCAAACTCTATATTTTTTTCCAAATGATGGTGAAATCAAATTTAATGGGTGATTATAAAACCTAATCATCTCAGGGCTTCCAAATTAATAATTTTGTATTATTTATAAAATTTTCATGATATTGACTTAAACAATTTTATCTTCTACTTCCCAAAATTGACCAATTAAACCATGAGTCACATAACCCCACCATTTATTCCATTAAATATCTATTAACATAGTTGATAACCATTGTATTTCCATGAAATGGCTATCAATTAAATAGAATAATGATTATATATCATGAAAACATATTTAGGTATTACAAGACTATAGTTTGATGTTAATATGTTATCCACAAACATACTTTGCAAATACAATGATTTCCTTAAATCATTTAAGAATTAAAATAAATATATTCATTATCTAAAATATATTATGAATATCAAACCTTTGGTCAAACATTTAATTGAATATAAAGATAATTTAAAATAATGTTATTTGTATCTTTCAACATTTGGATTTATCATATATATTATAATAATAAAATTTAATTAATAGTACACAAATCTTATAAATTAATAAAAATAATAGAATCCATCATTACATCATATCGTAATAATATATGTCCATAACTAATAAGGAAATAAGGTATGTAAAACCTAAATGAATTCACTCATTCAACCAAACACTTACATTATATAAGATAATCTACATATGATCATAAAATTAGTGAAATCACTCAAATAAATCAACATGATCATCATCAAAAACCAAGATCATATTAGAAAGCATATTAGCAATCACTTAAAGAAAAAGTGAACTAAACATGCTATGTTATCTATATCAAACAATTAATTATGAAACATATTATATTATGTGTTGTGTTGAAGGGTTTTTGGATTCATTCTTTGTCATCCCCCAACTTCCTTATCCAAAACAACCTCTTTGATGATGATCTCCTTCTATCACACTCTGAGGGATGAATCTGTCCTGCATCCACCTCACACAAATGAAAGTAGTTAGACTAAAACATCATTATATCCATAAAATAATATGGTATAATAATCAAACATGATCATAATGTACTGAATATAAAAGTATTTCTAACTCATAACAAACTAATCATGTAAATTAAGCAACACATAATTTTCCCATAACCAACATATGTCATAAAGCTTAATCAAATTTTAGTTAATCAAAAAATCAACCATAATAATCTATGTTTTAAATAGGTTATTTAGCTTAGTGATAAATTAGGATGTAAAAAAAATGGTCCTAGATAAGTTAGCATAATAAGATATAACATATAAATTATCTCAAAGTGTCTATTAAAATTATAGAAGATCCACACTTGGGAAATTACATAAAACACCCCTTAATGTAAGCAGTTAAGAATTCTAATATTAGGATCAATTGGTCTAGTCCTCTCATCATATAGGTATTAGCATCTCAAATTGGCTATGTTCATATATTGGGACCATAGGGTGTAATAGTTTGACCTATAAACAAATTTTAATGTATAATTAGAACTAATTACAACCATAAAATATATGGTCATGAATACATATAAGAAACATGTGAACTAAAATAATTTAAATGTAGTTAAAATAGAGTAACCCGAGAAGGAGAAATATATAGAATAAAGGAATCATCAAGTAAAGTCAATAATCCTCAAGAGTCTTTCAAAATATAGACCTATATAGAAACATACTTCATCAATAGACATAAGACCGCCTTTACTTCTGGTTAGCTTTCCATTTACACATGTAGAACCAGGTCAACCAACATTAACACAAGTGGTGAGTCATCTAGATTCTCCCCCTCATATTCATTTGCATTAAAGCCACTTGTGGCCACTCAAGTCAATAAGACCATGCATATCACTTTTCAAACTCCCAAGGTCATATTATAAGAGAATCTACTATAGTATTCAATAACATCATTGAAATTTTCTTATTTATATATAAAATATAAGGCTATAAGGGAGATCTTATCATACTTATATCTAAAAGAAGTAGAGGAGGACTATAATATAAAAAAGTAATTGATGTCTTCCATAATGTCCCCATACATGTAACCTTTGAGATTTATATCCATAATACCTCTCATTTTTATTATATAAAATAGACAAAAATAAGTATATAGGGAAAAATCCCTAGTAAGGATAATAATATAGTTAGGGAAGACATTCCTAGCATCCTTTCTACTACTTTAGTTAATAATACATTGTATTTTCCAATTGTCACTTTAATTACCACATCTTCATTTCAATTAATATACATTTTTTTTGTTGCTTTGGATATCATTTTTGTTACTATTTCTCCTATAGATAAAATTAATTCATTTTATTCTTTAGTTATCACTATTACCACTACTTTGGACACTAACATTACTTCTACCACATTCCTGCCAATTGAGAAAAAATTTAAACACTAGCACATGCCACCATTACACATCTAATTTATTCTAAAACCATTACATACATTACACCAACAATTCCCTAAGGGTATTTATATTTTGTCCTCCTAAGCCCAAAATTTGAATAATTAGTGTTAAAATATAATTTTGATACATATCCATTGCATAGCCACACATACACCTAGTTGGGATCATCAATGCTTTTAATCACTCAAATAGAGTCCCATGTAGTCTCAGTTATCAAGGAGTCTTTGAGTGTTATCAAATATATAATTAAGGTTCCTTCTTAGATTAGTGTTTCAAGAGAGAATATGGTTGACCCGCCATTTCCTACATATCCACCTTTGACATATATAAGATTACCCCCTTCACTTAATCATTTAGCACTTATGCCACCACCATAAACCTCCTCATCTATTTTCATCTCATCCAATAAGGCAACCTCTTCTAAGGAGTTAAGTTTGACTCCCCCATGGATGTAAAAACTACAAACATAGGAATTTTATAGGTAAAACCTAGTCATTATTAAGGATCCCAATATTTCTATATAGTTTGATGATACCTATAACTAGTTAAAAATGTTTAAGATGAGAAAAATGTCAAGTAAGGGAACCAAATTGAGTTTATAAGTTAATAATTACTCTTCAACCTAACCAATAAAATGAAAATAGTGACAAGATTTCATGATTAATTTTAGTAAGACCTAATCTATATGGTCAATGCTATTGGTGAAATATTGAAGAATGTGTTCTAAAGGCCATAATAGGAAAAAACGATATTAGAGTCACATTCCAAACTAGAGACTCTTAAGGATATACTAGATAAGGTCTATAATTCATCTCAATCTATGGATAAACTTTTACTTTCTATAAGTAAAATAAGAGATTAATTTCAACCACATTTGGTAACTATGGTGATTTTTAATGAATCTTTGAAGATTTTAGATGTTAAATTATATCATATTGATAAGTTAGTGAGGGATAAATCATACATACAACTCAACCTATGGCCACTTAAAGATATGAATTTGTCCTAAAATTATGGAAATATAAAAATGGGTGATTTTAATGAATGGAAACATGAAATTAAGGAGATAATCACATAAATTATAGATCGATAAAATAATTAAATTAAACTTCTAAAATATATGATTATCCTTGATGTATATACATCATATGGCCAAATAATAAATTGGCCATCTTTTGACACACAACCCCAAGATTTTGTAGACAATTTAAAATCAAGGGTTCACAATATCTCCCATATAAGTGGTGATTAAATGGTTTAGTTAATCACATTTGGAAAAGGGAAAGTGGATGAATTTCAATCATTTGATGACTCTTTTCAAGTTTTGTTAATTATAAAAAATAAAATTTTGAAAAAAATTACCATTTTTTTCAAAATGCCTATTATAAAATTTTATATCATTAACTTAAATTTAATGACATGTTTAAAAACATACATATTAAATAAATATAAACAAAATAATTTGGATTATTAGTCATGAAATTCATCATCACTAGTTTAACCATCAACAATTACAACCTCTTTCTCATCATATACATTGGTCTACACTTTAGTGGGATCCATGTGTTTGTTAACTTGACTCTACTTCATACCCTATGCATGCATCAAAATTCCCCAACTCAATGGCTAATATAATTTTCATTACATCACCAGATAATTTTTTAAGTTCAATTAGGTAAATGGTTTTAGCTAGAGTCATAACTAGTTCAAGTATTGTTACCACTACAATTCCACTCCAACATCATAAGTTGCATTTTAAAGTCAAATTTTGGATATATTATGTTTTCTCTTGTTTTTCAAGAATTTTTTTTGTACACACAAAGTTTATGAGTTAAATTAAGACCCATTTTATTTAGATGCTTTATACATGCAATGAAGTTTTGAAGGCGAGGTTGTGCCCATACAAAACTATATATACATTCCATATTAATTGTAAATGGATAATTTTTTTTGGTTAATTAATGCAATATATAAATTTATATGAGTATCATGTAACTTTTTAATCATTTTTATTAACCTACAAATACATGTGTTTTACTCAAATAATTTCCATTAAGTTGATAAAGTTATATGAAGTCATGTATGTGTTTTGTTGCAATGATTATATTGAACTGTGTTAGTCTAATGAGTCCTTTGATTATAGGTCATAGTTTCATCTTGTTAGTAAGGCTATTATGATTAACATAGTGGGGTAAATGGACAACAATAATTTCACATTTCAAAAGTATAACATACCATTTAATATGCCAAAAAAATTCTAGATCCACCTCCTAATAAGATCCCTAAAATAAACAACTTTGATGTAACTTTTCTCAACTAATGTACAGCTCACAATACTACACAACATGAAGAGTTAGGTTTATTAGAATTTATACTACTTATAGAACATTAAAAAATTCAATGGAAGGGTATGTATTATCCAAAATCATCCTTATTCATCCACATATGATAACCTAATTATTATAGTATTACAATGGTATTGAAACATATGATTTTTCATTCCCAATTGAGGATGAGAATGAAAAAGAAGATAAAACATGAGATTCATTCTTTTTTTATCAATTTCAAATAAATAACTATAATCTCAAAAATAATAATTAATAACTTACCATGACTTTCACACCTCCAAACAACTATGCCATTATTCTTTCTAATCTAAAATCCAACAACAATCCCCTTCCCTCAAAAGGTAATGAACAATATCAACATGTTCATTCATCTAACAAGAATTGATATAATAAGTTGACCATATGAATAACATTAAATAAAACATCACCCTCCATGAATTGGTCCAATTTATAGAACAAGGAGAACTTTTATTGAAAACTCTCACTAACAAACCCTTGTGAAAAGTCAAAGGTTTCACATGACAATATGGTTATGTATAAATACAAACCTAAAGTCCCACATTTCCTATTGACTATCAGAATATATTGGAAAAAATATATAATTGTTTATTTTATTGAATAACTTTAACTAATGGCATGCCTACAATAATCTAGAAGAAGTTAAGTTTGTCCCCAGAGAAATCTAAGAGGTTAGTACTTGAATTAGAAAAATATTAAATCCTAGTGTCCAAAAATACATTTCTATTCTTTTATTTTACATTATCAAAGCTTAAAGTATACTTATAAGTTGTGATTGATCAAAACTAATGAATGGATGTATGGAACAATCTTTTGACATGTGTCTACCTTGGAAAGGAGTGTAAAATCAAATTAGAGTTGAGAGAGAGGTAGAAATAAAATGTGAAATCATATAATGCAACACCAAAAATTAAATATTAAACTTTGCATCATTACATGTGAGAGTTTATATTTTCAATATATATTTTGAGAATAATGAATGGGAATTAAATGTATTTAATAGTTATACAATTTATATTTTGATGGTGATTAATCCAATCAAGGATTTGTTATAAGATAACCATGATTGACATTAATGAGATATAATACCTTGTTGATTACAAAATAAAATAATCATGTACCAACATATGTGAATAATATGAGGCCTTGATATTAGGATAATAATTTTCCTTGAAACACAATGTCAAACAACTTTCTATGTTTGTAGACTCAAAAGTAGTTATTAAGTATCAATGAAAAATGTCATATCTCAAGAAATAAAATATATATCCTCAAATTTGATCAAAAAAATTGAGGATTTTAACATTAAATCAATCCCAAGTGGATAAAACCAAATTATATATTGTATATTACAAATTTTACCCCAATCTAGTAGTCTAAATTACAAAGGTTTTTCTTATGATGATTAACCTATTATTCGATTCAAGAGAAGTTTTTATGTATTTAAATACTAGATAATAGATGACAAAGAATTTGATCTATTGAACAAAGGAGTTATAAATTATGGTATTGTTTAACTATAACAAAATAGAATACCTAAAGTAATGGTGTCATTAGAATGGGTTTTCAAAATGGATCATCAATCTAAAAAATGAAAAAAGTCTAAAATAAGTGAATTTGATTTTAAAAAGGTAAACACATGAAAATATGAACATCATTACCATGCCAATATTGAATTAAGTTGTTTTTAACAAGAGAGGTAAAAACTTAAAGGGTTTTTAAAAAAGTACAAGGACGTTATTGCTTAGTCTTACAAGGATTAAAATATTTTAATGCTAGAATTATAACACATAGTATACCACTTTTAAAGGTACATAGACCTTTTATACAAAGATATAAACTGGTTAATCCCATTTTGGAACCCCTTATTCAAAAAGAAGTTAATAAAATTATTAGATGTTAAAATCATATTCCTAATCAAACACTATATGAGGGTTACCAATGTAGTCCATGTGTAATATAAGAATGTTGAAAATAGACTATGCGTATATTTTTGAAACCTCAATAGAGCTTCAAAGAAATATAATTATCTAGTTCCTTTCATATATGAGCTGATTTATATAGTCAATGGGTTTGAGATGATATATTTCTTGGATGGATTTTTAGAATATAACTAGGTTTTAATATAACATGATGATCAGATAAATACCACCTTTACCACTAAGTGGATAATTTTTGCATTTAAGAGAATTCTTTTTGACTAATTAATACAGGTTTTATTTTTTATTGTGAATTGGATTTTATGTTTTAAGGACTTTTTGCTAAGTGCATTATAATTTACATGTATGACATAACTATATTTTCTAAAGATAGGGTGGACCATGTTTATGACATACAAAAATATTTTCATAGAAGAAAAATGTATGTTATCTCAATGAATCCCAAAAGGAGTATTTTTGGAGTCACATAATGTAAGTAGCTGAGCCATGTTATTAATAAAAAGGATATTTATATTGACTATAAAAGAGATAAATATATTTAAATAATTATATATCTTAATATTTAAAAGGAGATAAAGTCTCTCTTCAGTAAGATAAATTTGGTTTTAAATTTATATTTTTGTATTTGTGGAAATAGTAAAACCATTAAATAAAATGTTCAAACATGATGTGGAGGTGGAATGTAAATTTGAAGAAAAAAAAGCATTTTAGGATATTAAAATTATCATCACTCAATCCTTAGTCCTAATCAACCTAGATTTTACTAGGGATTTCTTCTTGTATTCATTTGCATTAGAATGTACTATATCAGTTGTACTTAATAAATAGGTTTAAGATAGTGAACATCCCATCAATTTAATGAGCACTAAATTGAAGTATGTAGAATTTAAAAACCATATTATTCAAAAATAAATATATGATTTGGTCAAATTTTTAAATAAATTTATACATTACATCATGTGAAATAAGACATATGATGTTGTGTCAAATCTATTTTTCAAGCTCACACTTAGATATAATGAATTAGGTAATTAGAGAATCAAATGGATGGGTAAGTTACAAGAGTTTGAACTATAAATAAATCATAATAAAATAGTATGAGGTAAATGGATCATTTATCTTATCATAAAAATTTATCCACACATCTATATTTTTTAAGTTTATCATATTCAAATACCATGTGGTTATTAGTGATTGAAGGATGCCATTTTGCATACAAGGGTCTATATTTTGTAAGTGTCATTACTCCTAATTCATCAAATTATGTAATTTTTTAATAAAAACAATTGATTATTTCAATACATGGACTAAATTTTTCACTAAAAATAATTTCATTTCATAATATGTTATCAAATTCCTTGAAGAAAACATCTTGACCAAGTTTGGGACATTGGTTACACTAATATGTGATAATGGTCCTACTTTTCAATCAAATGAGTTCATTGAATGGACCTATAAAAATAATATTAGTATAAAATTTTATTCAAATTATTATTCACAAGGAAATGGAGTTTCTAAATCCAATAATAAAAATCTTATTTATTCCAAAAAAAATTCTATACAAAAAAAATCAAGAGAATGACACTTCTTTCTGAAGTATCCATTATGGACAAACAAAAATAAAAATTAGAAAGACCTAAAAGCTCAAAGTTCCTTATATTAAATGGGTAAAAAAATATCTTTCCCATTACTCTTAAGTTACCAACCAATAAATTAATACAAGAGTATATGGAGAATCATGAAAGGACTCAATCAAGATTATTAGACTATAACAACCCCACTAGGTTTTACCAAAATATTGCAATTTAAAAAAAAAAAAAATACACATATTAAACATATAAATTTCACCAAAATAAACCTAACTAGTGATCTATAACTAAATATATTAATTTAGTTAACCATAAATGTTTATAATTAATACACATAGCTAAGGATCACCATAAACAGATATACAAATTGAGAGTAATACTAAATAACCATAAATACTACATTACATCATAAATGAAATTATACTAAATTTAGCCACAGGTCTTAAAATATTACAGACTCTATTGTATAATTGCAATGTATAATTATTATCATTTTCAGCAATACATAAAATATCACAAATGATAAAACATGATATAAATATCCTCTAAGTAGACTCTCCATGAATCAATTATCAATATGTAATTATTGAATCAATTTGACTTATAATCAAATACAGTTAACCCCTAATATTTTGAAATTTTGAATAAGGTTTCCATGTGTCCTATAGTGTGTCATGTTGGTCTATTATCTTACTTATCCTTTCCCTAGTCATTGTTGAAATCCACCCTCTTTGTACTAGGCTAGTAAACTAAATTCAAAGGTTGGTCAACCTTGGTCAAAGGTATTAAAAGTATAAAATTGTATTTAAAATGTCCTAAGGTGTTACTTTAAATGTTTTAATATTTTTACAAGTCATAAATTGGTCATATGATATGTCTCATATGCAAAAATGGGCCTTTTGGTCACATTTTAGCCCACTTAATGACTTGTAAAAACTTTCATGCAAGAAAATTTGTCACCAAGGCGAGTTTCAACGTGTAATAGGTAATAATCATGTCGAGATCAGTTAGATGTCATCCAAGAAGTAGTTATGCTAAGTAAATGGAAGTTTTCCTTGATTTTAGGTGCTTTTGGGCACTTGTACATACTTATTGAGTCCACCATCATCTAAAAACGTGGGTGGAGTGTATCTTCACCTCCCCTAACCAATTTACATCATTTTAATGTATAAATTTCATTATAAAGTCCATATAAAACTAATTTTCCTTCCTTCTTGTCTTGAAAAACAAAAAGGGGTATACTTGTGATGCTTGGTGTGGAACGTACAAGTGGAGTTGGGAAGAATGGTATTAGGGGTGGATAGTAATCTTAGTCAAATTAAGTTTCATAGAAATAAGTTTTATATTGGTGCTTCCTCCTTTATGAAAATTATTAACACTCTAGGTAGCTTTTTATACACTTCAAACCATGAGGGGGTCACTTTTTACACTTGTCTCAATTTTTTTTACTTATGTTTGATGGTTTTGTTTATTTAATTTAATGTTATATAGTGATTTTACATATGTTTTTAATTATTAAAATGATTTTTGAGTCATCAAACATGAAGAGCCTCTTCTAGGCTTGATTGGTTTACAAACTGCCTACTTTGTATGCATTTATAGATACATTGAATGGGGATATTCATGTTGAACCTAATGTTTAAAAGTTTTTTTTCAAGGTTACATGAATCCATCATCTATTTATATGGTTCAAAATAATATTAATATGCTCATGAGGCCTTTTGTCCATCTTGTTCCTCCATTTCACACTTGTTGTCCATACACAGCTAATAGAGACCCACTTACAATCTTGATGATGTCATGATGATTCTTAAAGGAGTATATTTGTGTCCAAGTTTCTTATCATGGTATAATATACATCAATACACCCAAGATATCTTTTTCTAGGTTTGTTTTATTGCTGTATCACCCCCATTGTCTCACATACAATCAAGTGCATTTCTCTAAGTGCCATTTATAGAGTTACCAAGGTTTGTACAGAGGTGCTATATAGGGTTGATCCATCATGAGTTTTATGAGGTAATTTTGTGTCCTAAAAAACATTATTAAGACCATTGAGAGCTAAATCATGGTATTGAGAAGACTTGACCAATTAAGGAGACTAATACAGGGACCTTTTCACTAAATGGATAAAATAAAGAGCTTGCATATTTTTGTATTTTTGTATGGGAATTCAAGAGTGTGTTTGGGGAAGTTGAATTGTGATTTTTTATAAGTCCCACCATGGGGCTAGCCATTGGAGAGGGAGAGAGAATGATTGGTAAGTTCTACAAGTTTGAGATCAAAAAGTGGCCCTTTTCCTCATCAAGTTGTCCATTAAGCATAACTTCACATATGATTGGTTCTAAATGACCCAAGTGATGATCATGAGACAATATTTTTTAGGATAAGATGTACCTTTGTGTGATGAATCCCCACACACTTCCCTTTGTCTATATATAGGCTTGAGAAAGGTCATCTATAGACAATGAAGTGAAATAGTGGGTTTTGAGGAGGTTTCAAGTACTTTTATTTTGAGGAGGTGAAAATGTCAAGGAAAAATCATATTTAAGGCCTAATTAAGGTTATAATTCAGCATTATATGCCTATTGTCATGCTTATGACCACTTACAAACATAAACAAGGGTGTCTCTTAATGGAAACACAATCAAACAAAATATATATGCAGTGAGTGATGGGGTCTCCTTTATGCTTAGAGAGACTGTACAGGTGGAATTTGGTATAGATAGGTGGATAATAACCTCAGGGAGGTAATTTAAATCTTAAATACATCTCATACAAAGTTAGACAAAGCTAAGTCAACCTAGAGGTAGGACAAAAAGTCTTTGTCTAAGTAGTATCAACATTTGGGAACATTTGAAAGTGCCTTATGTGAATGAAGGATAAACCATGCACTATGTTTAAAAATGAAATTAAATTAATCTCAACACACTACAAAAAAGTTTCAAACACATCCAATTGCCTAAAATAAGGTCTATCTTAGTCATTAGTCAATAACCTAAAAGATGGGTCTTAGTGGCATTTTAGATCATTCAATGTAGTTCCAAGGAGAATATAATAATTAATTAGTCACCAAATCTATATTATAGTTTCTAAATATCATGACCATGACTTAGATGATCCAAACCAGCACATAAAACAAGTGTGAAGGACCAAAAAGGTTGTCTTAGTCGATAATAACTAGGCTGAATCTTGTATTTGTAGGAGTATAGAGAAGGTTGGAAGGAGTATTTTGAGGAAGTATATATGATTATTAGACTTATATAATACCCTATACATGATCATATGATAAAAAAATCCTTCAAATAAAAAAAACTCAACCAATTCTTATACCCCTGTAGGCAATGTGAACAATAAGAGTCTACCTGAGAGATTTGGGATGTTTGGCAGTCAAAAATTGGAATTAGACAATAAATTTTGATCCAAATAACCCTTTAGAGTTTTTAAATATTATACAATTGTTTTTTTATAATAATATATGAATTTCCCCTTATTTTGTCTCATACAAAGGGCACTTTCCTCCATGTATAGACCCTATTTTCTTGCTTAGGGAAGTAGAATCATAGACCAAAGGTCAAAAATAGATTTAAATAATATTTTTTTAGTTGTAAAATATCTATGAAAACCTAAAAAAAACTTTCTATAGTGTTGGAAACCAAGTAGGGTAACATGTACAACTAGACCTATAGGTAAACCTAGTTAAGCATTAGCAAAGCCTAACACCAAAGGAAGGGTCACTTCTAATTCTATTATTTCTAAAAAATTCTAATGATTTGAAGTAGGTTCCTGGATGTAAAAATGAATTTTTTAATCCATAAGGAGGCAATGGAAACCATTAGAGAGTCAGATTGAGTTTTAATTTATAGACAAACCTATTGGTAAGGTTTAGACCTAGTCTAAAAATAGGGGTCAATTTCATTCTAAGATTTTTATGAGATATTATAGGGATTGGAGTAGGTTTTTAGGGAATATAAATAAGTTATACAACCTTTTATTTTTATTGAAACTTCCCAAAAAGCCATTTCTAGCCTAAGGAGTGCTCAAACCTTACCAAAAAGCAAGAAATGAACTTGAAGGCCAACTTAGAGTGCTTGAAACTTTCATGATATTATGAATGGGACACTAAGGTATATTTATAAGTTATATAGGGTCCTTGAGGAGCCATTAGTGGAATTTTGAGGAGATTATAATGTCAAACCTTTATGAGCAAAGGTCAAGACCAGAATTTAATCAAAACACTTGAAAACCCTCCTTAAGGACCTAAATGAGAAGAAGAATAAAATGAAGCATCTAAATTAATTATAAATGTCATGAAACCACTTGTAACATAAAACGTAATCTCTCAGACACCCTCCAATGTAATTTTTTTGTATGGACCTATAAAGAATAAGCTTGAATAGGGCTCTTTTTGACCTTTTTGTGTGTTTTTTAGCCATGGAAAACTTTCAAGAGGCCAAATAACTTTTGAAAAAAAAATTGGAATTTTTATAAGTACTCATGGTAATTTTATTTTGTGTATAATATCCTAAGACTATGTGACATCTCTTTCATTTCAGCCAGTCTAGTGGGTAGATAGTGAACACTTAGGAGAAAGTGGTGAATTTCAATTTAGAAATCCTTTTAAGGACAATTTATTGAAATTTATGATATTGACACATTTTAAAAATTTTATTCACCATTATTAATGGATAAAACTAAATGATTGGTAAATTTTTTGGTCGTAAGTGTGAAAAGTGCATGGAAAGAGCTCATTTTGGGACTATCTTGAATGATGGTGCATAGCCAAATGATAGGGATAATAAAGAACCTATCCAATGAATGTGAGGAATTATTAGTAACCCATCTCACTAAAATACATCATTATACTTGGTCAATTTAAATGATAAGGTATTTTTGGAAGGCTAATCATGAGGGGTAGTTTTTTTTACAAAAGGAGTTTCTTATCTACTTTGTAGGTTTTGGATGCTTGGAAATGACACTTGTATCTCATTAAATTACATGTATCACCCCATACCTTCATCTAAATATATTTTAACTAATTTTTTATTTTGGACACTTGTTCTTATTCTTTTTTAACTTCTCTCTCTCTTTTCCCAAGTTCTATAGATTGAGCCATTTTGGCCATTATAAAGGAGACCATAGCTGGTATAGTGAAGCCCTGCTGGTATGTCATTAAATTTTATCTGTAAACATTGAATAAAATTATAATTATGAGTTATAAACATTTTTTATAAGTGTGTGAGTGATTAATAGTGGAGCTAAGTGAAAATATCATCCTTACTCCCTTTATCTTTCATGTTTAAGCAAGAGTTCTAATTTTAATAGGTCATATGAAGTGTGGTGGTCATAATAAACTCTTCTTCAAGAAAGAAATTTTCTTTATGCTATGAAATATTCCCCTATATTAGTTATATTTTAGATTGTAATATGTATGCTACCTTCATATTGAATCATTTATGTTAGAGTCATTCAATGCCTATAATTATTCTTGGAAAACTTTGTTGCTTAGTATAAGTTGATAATTTGTGGGATATGTTTTGGTGTATCACCTCTTTAGTGTAGTTTCCATTTCATTAAAAAATCCAACTCTTTCCCCTAAACAAGCTTTAGATTATGGGATATGCACTTTAAGAATAATCTATGGAGTTAGCCCTCATAATCTAGAGATTCATCTCTCCTACAAGTTCACACACAACTTGAGATATGACTAAATGTTGAATAAAATTATAGGATCTTGAATAGAGTGTCCTAGGGTACATAATTTTATGAAAATAAATTTGGCATGCTCGGTGGGATAGCTAATCCTAATTATTTCCATGTCAAAGTGAATGTTGGTCTTAACAAGCCCAAGGTTGCAGAAGTGTTTCTAATCCAACATTTGGTGACTCAAAAAGGTCAAAATTTCTAGTTGTATATCAATTTTTCCACATTATAGTTCATGTTATTCACTAGGTCATCTTCTATAGTAGCATTCAATCAAGTCCCTCTACCTAAAACTACTCTTGAGGAATAGCATTTTGAACCATTCTTAATATTTAGAGATTCTAAACAAGAAGGTTAAGAAGTTGAGGAGATAAGAGATAAAGAGGAGGAAGAAGAGATGGCTAGGTAACATCATTTCCTAGCCTTCAACACCCAAAATCTAATTAACCTTCTTGCATATGATCTTATTCCTCCCAATGCCACCAAAAGACTCCCTAGTTTAAATGGAGAAGGCCTTATTACGCCATATGAGCACATTAGGGACATTTCAAACTTTTGAAGTCTCCATAATATCACACAAGATAACATAACTATTAGACTACTTGCCATGTCTTTAAAGGGTAAGGCACTTGATTGGTATAGGACATTAGAGGGTGGTTACATCACTAGTTAGGATGATTTTAGAGAATTATTGGTGAATAGGTTTGAGAATAAGAGTGATCATACTTCACTAATTCACTAGCTAAATGTGATAAGGAGGGGTCATAATAAATCTATTGGGGATTTCAATGAAAGGTTTCAAAATACATAGTATAGATTGCCACCTATTATGAGGCCTCTTCTAAGCTTTATATTCCCCACTTATCTCAAATTTATTGGCACTAATATGGAAATAATGTTGTAATCAATGGGAGGGTTTTCTTTACTAGAGGCATATGAGATAGCCATTGAAGCTAAGAATAGTTTGATATAAGCTAGGAAACTACCTCCAAGAATCTCCATACCTTTGCTGTCTCATAATTTAGTTGAATCTCCAAGTATATCACAAGTTCCTAATACCAATGTCAAGCCTAAAACCACTCCCAAGAAGGTGGATAATGCTATAGACAAAGATGAAATGATTCAATCATTACAAGTTCAAATCAAACAAGTTCAATTACATGCAATTATTCTACCCAATACCCAATATAATCCTTCACAAACCTATAGACCTCCACCCCAATACAATTACCAAGGAAGAGGACAAGGCCAACAAGGTTTTGATAGGAAACCCAATGCCTATAATCCTAATTCCACTCCATCCACAAAGGTTGTTGTTCCATTACATACTAATCTATTCCAAAGAGAGGAATCTTTGGATCATTAGGGACAATCTCAAGGTCAATTTGGGTATGATGGTGGAGAAGGTTGTCAAGCCTTAGTGGCATAAGAAGGAGCTCCTCCTTACCTCACATCATAATAAGCACATCTCATGAAAATGGATACTCATAGAGAGGGTAGTAGAAAAGGTACCATTCTTATGAACTTAAAAAAGGAGGATAACTATGTATTAAACCAAAGCACATAAATTAAAGCCAACATAAGAGCTAAAAAGAGAGATTTGGGGGATGTTCTGAAATCACATGTCATTATAAGTAATGCCTCTCTAAGGCCACAATTTTTGAATCCTAATGTAACACCTCATACTAGTCACACTCCTCATCAAAGTCAAAATGTGAGCAAGGTTGTCAAGCCTACAATGCATCAAGTTCAAGTTTCCTCACTACCTTCAAGAATGAAATAAAAGGTAAAAACTTCCCCTCTAAACATTATTGATTATTTTAATAATACCAAGACAAGTATATATATTTATAAAGTCTTATAAATGCGTGGTCAAAAATAAATCCTACAAGAACAAATTCAAAACATCCATGTATTCCTCAAGCTCCAAGACATAATGGTGTAGCCCTTGCCAAAATACCAAGTCATGTCCTATAATCCTCCATCAAATCTAAAAAACCTCCACCTTTCTACCAAAATCTCATTATGGGAGACAAATTGGTTCATAATTACATTATGGATAGTGGAGCTAGTACCTCGATTATGCCTAAGGTAGTTACAAATAAGTTGGGCTTGGAGTATGAACCATATAGAAAAGGTATGTTGCATATTGATGGAACTTCAACCAAGATATTGTAATTGGTTACAGGATTTAAAGTCTTTCTACATGATTACACAAGTTTCCCCATTATGCAAGACATTTTGGTGTTGGATCTCCTAGTTCATTTTTCCATTTTCTTGTCAAGAGACTTCATGACTAAAATAGGAGGATACCCTTCTACTGATTGGAATTTTCTAGATCTTAGGACAAGATATGGAGCTAAAGTGACCATAAGAACATATCCCTTGGCAAGGTTTCATATTGAACTATATGAGGAGAAAAATTTAAATCTGAACTATGTGGTTAATGAAGAAGAAGAAGGTGTTATTGGTGGTGAATCATCCTTTCCTCTTGAAGGTATTTCTAATATTTTTATTGATGAGTATGGTACTAAAACATATGAGCATGATCCCTATAACTCCATAGAGGATATTGATTTGGGATCCTATTTTAATAAAATAATCCTATACCCCCTCTTAAAAATTAAGATCATGAAGTAGAAGAGGTATGTCCTGCTTTGCCTATTCCTCCTCAAGATGACAAAAGTCATCATGATCACTATGTTTCATATAATTAGTCCTCTTCAACTTATACTCCACCTAGTCCATCTAATTCCTCTCTAAGTCATCCTATTGTAATTTTCAAAAAGATTATTATTAGCTACCAAGACTCAATGTTAGATCTTGACACTATATATGATTGTAGTCAAGACATCCCTAGTGTTTCTATTGAGATTATAAGGCATGCTTTGGAACAAGTCAAAAGGGTGTATACCCATAGAGAGTGCTAATTGGTCAAATATTACCTATGAGGTGCTTGAGGTGTATGGCCTAATTTTTAATCTAGAGGAGAGATTGAGATATAATGAAATAAATTCATCTTGGTAGTCTCAAAATACCCCAAGTTATTTGTCCATTTCCCAAAATTCCCCTTCTTGGGAGTTCACCCAAGAGAGCAACCAAAAGAGGAAAGACATCGTGGTGGAACAAGTTAACTTATGTGGAGAGTATTTTGAGGAAGTAATAGAGGTTTTATATTGGATAAAATATGAGAAAGATATTACTCCTTATGAAAATGATGTTCCTTGTGTTGAAAAGGATGCCTTGGAAAGATTTCTCTTAAATCCCAAAGAAGTGTTTTCTCTCATTATTCCTTTCCATGATGTAGACTAGTCAAAATATGATGGCTTATGGTGTATGTTTGAAGACATATGAAATGAATTTGAAAGCAAAAAGGGGCCTAAAATTCATATAGATCTGAACACAAGCCATGACAAGCTAGAAGTTGGAGAGCAGGTATGTGTTGAGGAGTATTATCATCAAGAGAGTCTAGATCATGATGGATAAATATATGATGATCTTGGGCCTCTTGAAGGTGGTTTGAATATTGATCCTATAATAACCTATTAATATACCTCCACCATCATTAAATATGAATTTGAGCAAGAGATTCTTCCAAATTTTCATGATATAATGCTTCTTGAAGGGTTTGAAGAAGGTGTGACAATTGAGGAGGATGAGATCCTTCAAGAAGACATGAACTTGAAACAAGTTGTCCCATGCATGGATATGAAAATTTTATATAAGGATACAAGAGGAAAATAATATGAGGCATGTTTCTAAGACCAAGAGGACTTCATCTACTTTGGAGACCTGTTTGAGATGACTTCATCAAATGACATGACAAGTAAAAAAACAAATAGAAAACATGAGTCATATAGAATCACACCCAAAAGGAAGCATGCTTGGCATACTCATTCATCTAGTGAGGAGGTATATTCATGATACTCCAATTTTGATCAAGGAAGGGAGTATGACCAAGATGAGTTTACATACTAGTTTATTTTTAGTTGTGTCTTGTGTTCCCTAAGTGCTTAGTAGCACAAGTGTTTCTTTGTTTTGTGTTTTGTGTTTTGTTTTGGTCTTGTGTGTGTTGTTATTTTTTGTGTGTTTTGAGGTAATTCCATTTTTATTGTGGAAAATTAAAGGTTTGGTCCTATGTTTTCCAAGTGCATTCTGACTTCTTTGTTCCAATAGACGGAATAAGGCTATTAGACCTTAACATAGGCAAGCATATTACCACTAGGAGTTGTCAAAATGTTCACTCAATTTGACTTCTAGTCAAATTTATTCAACCCATAATATTTTTAAAATTTTAATAAGTTTTCCATATATCCTATAGGGTGTCATGTTAGTCTATTGTCTAAATTATCCTCTCACTAGTCCTTATTGAAGTCCACCCTCTTTGTATTAGGCTAGTCAACTAAAGTCAAAGGTTGGTCAACCTTGGTTAAACGTATTAAAAGGATAAAATTGTGTTTAAAATGTCCTAAGGTCATCCTTGACATGTTTTAATATGTTTACAAGTCATAAATTGGTCATATGTTATGTCTTATATGTAAAAAGGGGCCTTTTGGTCACATTTTAACCCCTTTAATGACTTGTACAAAAATTAATGTAATAAAATTGGTCACAAAAGTGAGTTTAAATGTGTAATAGGTTATTATAATTTCAAGAGAATTCATATTTCAGCCAATAGGTAGTTATGTTTAGTAAATTCCAGTTTCTCCTTGATTTTAGGAGATTTTGGGCACTTATACAAACTTCTTAATTTTATCATCAACTAAAAACATGGGTGGAGTGTCTATTATTCTCCCTTAACCAATTTAAATTATTTTAATGTATAAAATACATCATAAATTCCATATATAACTCACTTGATTTCCTTATTGACTTGGCATGAAAAAAAGTGTTTATTTGTGATGCTTGGTGTAGACCGTACAGGTGGAGTTGGTAAGAATGGTATTGGGGGTGGATATTAATATTTTTAAAGTTAATTTTAATATAAATAAGTCTTATATTGGTGCATATTCCTTTATGAACCATTTTTAACACTCCAGGTAACTTTTTATGCACTTCAAACCATGAGGGGGTCACTATTTGCACTTGTCTCAGTTTTTCTTGCTTTGTTTCGATTGTTTTGTTTGTTTCATGTGTTTCTAAAGGATATATATTTATTTTACATAGGTTTTTAATTATTATACTGGTTTTGTATTCATCAAACATGAAGAGCCTCTTATAGGCTTGATTGGTTTGTAAACTACCTACTCTATATGCATTTATAGGTACATTGAATGGGAATATTCACATTAAACCTGATGTTTCAAAGTTTTTTTCAAGGTTTACATGAATACATAATTAATTTATATGTTTTAAAATAATATTAATATGGTCATGAGGCCTTTTTTCCATCTTGATCCTCCATTTCACACTTGTCCATACACAACTAATAGACATCCACTTATAGTCCTAATGATGTCATGTTGATGCCTAGAGGATTTGTGTGTAAGTTACTTATCATGGTTAAATATACATAAATAATCCTAATGTAGCTCTTCTTAGGTTTTTTTTTTGTGGCGTATCACCCTCATTGTCTCACATACAATCAAGTGCATTTCTCCAAGTGTCATTTATAGTGTTATAGAAGTTTATACATAGGTGTTCTATAGGGTTGAGCCCTCATGATTTTTATGAGGTAATTTGGTTTCATAAATAAAATTATTAATACCCTTGAGATAAAATTCATGGTTTTAATAAGACTTTTCCAAGAAAAGAGACTAATATAGGGACATTTTCCCTAAATGGACAAAATAGAGGGCTTGCATCTTTTTGTGTTTTGGCATGGGAATTCAAGAGTGTCTTTGGGGAAGGTGAATTATGAGTTTTGATAAATTCCAAAATGGGGATATACATTTGAGAGGGATAGATATTGAAACACTTAATAAGTATGGTGTTTAAACAACTCAAAACCATGCTCCAACATATTGAAAGACCTTAAGTTCTACAGGTCTGAGATCAAAAGTAGCCCTTTTCCTCATCAAGTTGTCCATTAAGGATATATTCACATATGATTGGTTATAAATTACCAATGTTATGCTCATAAGACAATATTTCCTAAGATAATATGTAACTTGGTGTGATGACTCCCCACACACTCCCTTTTATACATACATAGGCCTAGGAAAGGTCATCTATAGATAATGAAGTGAAACGGTGGGTTTTGAGGAGGTTTAAAGTAATTTTATTTTGAGAAGGTGGTATTGTCAAGTCTAAATGGATTTTAAGGCCTAAATAAGGTTATAATGAATCATTCCAAACCTATTTCCATGATTATGACCACCTACAAACACAAATAGGGGTATCTCTTAAGGGAAACACAGTCAAATATAATATATAGGTAGCGAGTGATGGGGTTTAATTTGCACATAAATATACAAAATTGGTGTAATTTGGTTTATATAGGTGGAAATTAAACTTATGGAGCTCATAGAAATCTTAAATACATCTAATACAAATTTGGGAAAAGCCAAGTCAACCTATAGGTAGGATAAAAAGTCTCAATCTAAGTAGTATCAACATTTGGAAACATTTGAAAGTGCCTAAGGTGAATGAAGGATAAATTTTGAAATATGTTTAAAAAGGAAATTCAAGGAATATCAACACACAAATACAAGTTTCAAACACCTCCAATCACTTACAACAAGGTCTATCTTAGTCAATAGACAGTGACCTAAAATATGGGTTTTAGTGGCATTATAGATCATTCAAGGTATTTCCAAGGAGAAGATAATAATTAATTGGTCATAAAACCTATATTGAATTTTATAAATATCATTAAAATGACTTATATGATCAAAACCAACACCTACAACAAGTGTGAAGGACCAAAAAGGTTGTTTTAGTCAACAATAATTAGGCCTAATCTTGTATTTATAAGAGTATAGAGAAGGTTGGAAGGATAAAGATGATGGAAGGAGTATTTGGAGGCATTATATATTATTATTATACTTATATAATCCCATATACATGAGAATATGGTTAAAAAAATCCTCCAAATAAACAAAACTTAGTCAATGTTCATACCCCTGTAGATAGTGTGCACTCCAACAGTTTGCGTGAGAGATTTGGGAAGTTTGGAAGTCAAAACTTAGAATTAGATGATAAAATTTGATCCATATCACTCTTGGGAGTTTTAAAATATTATCCAAATATTTTTTGTGAGAATAATAGATAAATTTCCCCCTCTTTTATCTTAGATAGAGGTCACTTTCCTCCTCGCATAAACCCTATTTTCTTTCTTAGGGAGGTAGAATCATAGGATAGAGGTCAAAAAAAGATTTAAAGAAGGTTTTTGTAGTTGTAAAATATCTATTAAAACCTAATAAACCTTTATATCAGATTCGAAACCAAGTAGGGTGCCCTATGCAAATAGACCTACAAGTAAACCTAGTTAGGCATTATCAAGGCCTAACACCAAAAGAATCACTTCTAACTCCAAAATTTGTAAATAATTATAATGATTTGAAGTATGTTTATGGAGGTAATCATTAAGTGTTAAATACATAATGATTTATTGGAAACCATTTGAGATTAACATTGAGTCTCAAGTTACAAACAAACATATTGGTAAGGTCTAAACCTAGTCTTAAAATATGGGTCAATTTCATTTTAAGATCTTAGTGACATGTTATATGGATTATAATAGGTTTTTAAATCATATAAAAAAGTGATACAACCTTTGGTTTTTATGAAAACTTCCCAAGAAGCCTTTTTTGGCCTAAGGAGTGCTTAGACTTTACCAAAATGCAAGAAAGGAGCTCAAAGGCCAACTTAGAGTGCTTAGAACTTTAATTATATTATGAATGGGATCCTCAAATATTTATAGAAGTTATATAGGGTCCTTAAGGATCCTTCAGTGGAATTTTGAGGAGATTCCAATGTCAAACCTTTATGAACAAAGGTTAAGACCAGAATTCACTCAAAACCCTCTTTAAGGACCTGATTGAGAAGAGAAGGAAAATGAAGCATCCAAATGTATGGGAAATGTCACAAAACCACTTTTAAAATTAAAATAATCTCTTAGGTACCCTAAAATGTATTTTTTTGTATGGATCTATAAGCAATAGGCTAGAATATGGCTCTTTTTGACCTTTTTGTGTGTTTTGTAGGCATGGAGAACTTTCAAGAGGCCAAATCACTTTTGAGGGATATTTTAGGTATTTTTATAAGTATTCATGGTTATTTTATCAGGTTTATAATCTCCTAATATTATCTTCCATCTCTTTTATTTTAGCCTGTTTAGTGGGCAAATAGTGAACACTTAGGAGAAAGTGGTGAATTTCAATTTGGAGAGCCTTTTAAGGCTAATTTAATGAAAATAATGATATGGAAATATTTTAAAAGTGTCATTAACACTTTTTCATGGATAAAAATAAATAATTTTGAAAGGTTTAGCTGTTAAGTGTGAAAGGTGCATGGAGAGAGAGATCATTTTCGGACTATTTGGAATTATGGTGCATGGCTAGAATGAGAGGGATGATTAGGAACATAAAAAATTCATGTGAAATATTATTAGTAACATATCTCACTCAAATCCATCATCATACTTGGTTAGTTATAATAAGAAGGTAGTTTTGGAAGGCTAATCATGAGGGGTGATTTTCTATGCAAAAGGAGTTTCTTAACTACTTTAAAAGTTATAAATGATTGTAAATGACACTTTTATCTCATAAAATTAAATGGATAACCTCATACATTCATACACATGAATTTTAAATAATTTTATCTTTTATAGACTTGTCCTTGTTTCTTTTGATCTTCTCATCTCTCTCTTCTCCCAAGTTCTATAAATTGATCCATTTTGACCATTGTAAAGGAGACCACAGTTGGTATGGTGAAGCCTTATTGGTATGACATTAGATTTTGTCTTTTAACATTTAATAAAAGTCTATTTATAAGTTATTAAAATTTTGTCTAACTGTGTGAGTGATGAATAGTGGAGCTAAGTGATAGTATCATCCTTACTCCCTTTATCCTTCATGTTTAAGCAAGAGTTATTATTTTAATAGGTCATTTTAAGTGTGTTGATTGTACTAGACTCTTATTCAAGAAAGTAATTTTATCTATGGTGTGAAATATTACCATATATTATTTATCTTATTTATTTTCTAATGTACGTTACCTTCATATTGAACCATTTATGTTAGAGTCATTCAATGCCTAGAATTGGTCCTAGAAAGCTGTATTGCTTTGTACAAGTGTGATAGTATATGGGATATGTTTTTGTGTATAACCTCTTTAGTTTAGTTTCCATTTCATGTAAAAATCTAAAAATTTACCATAATAAATATTTATATTAGGTGATATGCACATCAAGAAGAATCTATGGGGCTAACCCTAATAAATTAGAGATTTATCTCTCCTACAAGTTCACCCACAACTTGAGAGATGATTCAATGTTGCATAAAATTTTAGGATCTTTAATATAGTGTCTTAAGGTGAAAAATTTTATGAAAATAGTAATATCAATTATATTATTAAGTATAGTACTCTATCTAGGAGGGAGATCATCATTAAAATGCTTTTTCACACTAACCACAAACCATAGATCCCCTGCACTATCTCCCAAATAAGGGGATGGCCCTCCCTTCATGTATGGGTAGATAATGATAGTGTGAGAATATAGAGTAACAAATTATAACCAATGTGTTGAAGATATCTAATACATAATGTGTACCATAAATAAATTCATTCTAATATGATATCTCATAAGTATGAAAACTATATAAACATATGAAATGATATTGTTTATCAAACATTACTTTGGCCAAAATTTTTTAATAATAAATGATATATATGATCAGTTAAATTAATACACACCACTTGGTTGGATTACACCTTATCTACCATTGATGGTACTAATTAATCTAGTGGAATCCATCCACTACTTAATTAGGGTCATGAAAGCAAGATTCAATAAAATAAATAATAATAAAAAAAATAATAGATTCATTATTAATATTTCACTTTAACTAATCAAAATAATGATAAATATATAAATATCATAAACATTCATTTGATTTGTCAAATGAAGTTAGTGTACTCCAAGCATCAAGTTTATTACCAATAATAAAAAAAATACAAAAACAATCCTCAATATATCATACCATCTAGGTAATAATTATCTATACCACTATTTGCTTTATCCATTAAGAAAATTATAATATTATTTCTCCACAAAATAATATTATAACCTTGGATAATATAATTTTTCATATTCCACATATAACAAAAACTAGTCCATAACATACAATTATTTTCTTTATTTAAACTCATAAACACATTGAATGTTTTAGATTTGAACTTTCTAGTGATTTTATACTAACAAAATATAAACAAGCATATAATTTTTACTGTTATAATTACAACATTTATAACAAGCATTCATTCACCACATGGTAATAATGCACAATGCATATGAGTATATGAAATACATGTATATATACATGGTATAACCAAATCTAATTTAATACAGTCCACCACTATATGTTTTACCAATTTATATATATGTATATATATAAATTATTTTTAAATATTCTCAATATTGACTAAATACCATTTTTTATGTAGGATACTTAAGATGACATTCATTGTTGATTATCTTAAAATATTCTATATACTCAATGTATATTTATCCATTTAAATAAATAGTCCCATTACTATATCTTAAATGAAATGAAACTAAAATACTTGTTCCTATGAATCCTATAGGATCTCATTCAAAGTAATAATTTTCCATGTTCCCTTTTAAATCAATTCATAATGTAAGTGATTCAATTTTGACATTTAATATAAATTCAAACACTAATCCTACTATAATTAGTCAGTTACATACTTGTATACAATTCTAGTTTAAGTATAAGTCTTTCTACATAGTCACATTTAAAATAACAACAATAAAAAAATATTTGATTATATAGATACTTAGACTCAACCAAATATATACTATGCAAAACACATTATTGGAACCCATATACCCAACCTTTGTACAGACTAAGCATACAACCATTTGATAATTCATATAGGTCCATATAATATAGTCATGTTTAATACATATGTATTTATGTTATACATTACACTATAGTCTACATTCCAACAATTCATTTAAACCTTATAATATAATTTATTTTATAGAATCAAGTTTTAAAAAATAGACATACACTTATAAACCTAAGCCTAGGTATTCATAAATATGGTTGAACCCAAAATTTTATTATACACTCAAACAAGAATTAAATACCTATCTCATCCTTTACTTAAAATAATTTAACATAATAATAAAAAATGTATGGAGTTTTTTAAATAATAATAATCTTGTTTCCATTCAAATCCCCAATACATCAATTCTATCTATACAGACTTCGTATGGCCAATATATTTAAATATTTCTATTTTTATTTTGTAAACCCTTGTATTTCATAAAAAAACTCAAGTATGTGTGTGTGTGTGTGTGTGTGTGTGTGTGTGTGTGTGTGTGTGTGTGTGTGTGTGTGTGTGTGTGTGTGTGTGTGTGTGTGTGTGTGCGCGTGCGTGTGCGCATGCGCGTGTGTGTTTGTATATGTATATATACATGTGCGCGTGCACGCATGCACGCGCGCACACACACACACACACACACACACACACACACACACACACACACACACACACACACACACACACACACACGTATATCTACATATATAATGCATAGTCCAATTTAATACAAGAAAAACCTTATATTTAAACTTAAGAAAAAGACAAATAGTTTTACATAGTTAGAGATACATCAACCCAAGTTTATCCCTATCTCTAAATATGAATGTATATCAACCAATTTGAATCAAGCCATATTGTATATACATATACAATAAAATAATTTTTCAATACTAAGTAATGTTATTTGAATTAGCAAGAGGATATTAAGATAGACTTTATAAAATCCAATAAAAACAATGGCCAAAACCCAAGACTTTACCCCAACATTATCAAGTCACCCTAAGTGGATATAGGGTTTTATGGAGGCCATGCCTTCCACAAGGCCTTATATACACCCATAATATCTCTATGATAAAAATAAATAATACCAAGTGACTACTAAATCATAAAATAAAATTCAATATAGTCCACATAGGAATTGAAATACATAACCAACCTATAAGTATGCTAATGAGCCAAATATTCCTTCCTCCTTTGTTTCGCTATATCATCTTTTCTTATGAATATCTTCTCTATCTATAGTGGTGTGTCCCCCACATCCCTTCTCCCTTTTATTTTTCTTTCTCTTCACATACTCACCATTGATTTCTCCATCATGCACAATAATCAAACTGACTACATAAATGCATGCCCAAATAACTCAACAAAACCATTCATTAGTTTCCATTTACCACCATGCAAACACATAATAAACCCCATGTTTTTCCTAAAAATTAATCTTAACTAAGTCAATGGATTATTAGTAAATTTTATCACTCTAACCTACACCATTTTAAGGAGGTTATTTAGGCATACCTATAGGGCCTGACTAACATGGGAATATCCAAAAATTATGGGTGACCTATAAGTGGGATAAACCTCTAGATTATGGGACTAGCTCCCTTACTACATCACTTATAGATTAGAATAACTAAGAACTAATAGTTAGGGTGAAAATGGATATAAATTCATAAGAGAAACCTAATATAAGGGGTGGTGATTCAAACATATGATCATCCATCCACTCAAATTGACCTCAACAAATACTAATAAGGAAGAAAAGTGATAGAATCTTCTAATTCCAAGTAATTTTATGAAAAAATGTTTCACATAGAGGTTTAAATAAGTGGTCAAAACATGAGGGTAATGATGGAAGGCATATATGAAGTCACTTTCCAATCAAATATCCACTCTAATATTATCCACTCATCATTCAAACACACTATGTGACTTGCATAAAACCATATACTAGCAACTCTGTGAGATTAGGACCTATCAAGGGAGAAAACCTACCACATGTGAAAATAAAACTAATATAGCACACTAAAAAAGTATCAAAGAGTATAAAAATAGTCATTTACACAATCTTAAAAGGTTACAAGCTACCAATCTAGGCAAAGTCTCCTCATACCCAAGTGAGGGATACAAATCAAGGCCTTAATGCTTGAATATATAGAAGAATAAAGAGAGAAGGAGAGGTCAAATTGCATGGAGGTGATAGGTATAGGTAATAAATGACTTTAATAAACTCCATATGCAATTAAATCAACATAAAAGTCCCTATAAGTTCTTCTCCATGTAATGGTGGCTTTCAATGTGCCCCTTGGGCATTGAGGTAGAGTGGTGGAGGTTGGTTCAAACCTATTTGACTATTTATAGAGCATGGATACACCCAAAAAAGGTCATTTACTTATTTTATAACATTTATAAAGTATAATTGAGATAAAATTAGGCCTGTAAGAGGAATTGAGCAACCCACTAGTCCTTGTACATGTTTACCAAGCTTGAAACTACCTCTTTTTCCATTATGATCATGGAAAGTGTACCTACCTACCTTCAAAGAATAATAATAATGTGTTAATCCTCTTTTATTCACTCCTATAACTAACCTCTATGCCAAAATATATCTCTTCTTGTTGGCCAAGTATGCCAAGTAGGCCACTAGGCCTAGTTGCTTAATTATTTGTTCTTGGTTACCATGAAAATTCATATGAGACCTATAACTCTACCTTTTATAGTTGAATAGATCATTTGATTTTAGCATATATAAATTAGATATTTAATGAAGATTTATAGAGGAATTTATAGATAGGTTTTTAGACATAATATTTGGTAAGGTGAAATAATTCTTAAACCACCCCCTCCAATGACTGGTAACATTCTAAATAGCTTTTCACCCTACAAACCTCATAAAACCTTGAAAAACAACCATTTTATGATAATTTTGTATATTATTTTTGTATAAAAATACCATGAATAGTGTCTCCTATAAGTATACTAGATGTTTCAAGTGTTTTTAGGTCATTCTAGGGTGTTTGAGTGCAAAAAACTTTACATTTCCCAAATTGGGTTTGTCTTAGGATTTAGACAGAGTTTTAGAGGTCTATCATCTTAAAAATGGATCCTAAAAATAAGAAATACAATCCCAAAATTATGGTCATGGATATTTATTCCATAGACCCCACTAAAAATCCTAAAAATATTCATGTCTCATGAAACTTGTGTGTTGATATATGAATAAAAGATGGTGGACCTTGTACTCCTTGCAAGCCTTCTAGATCTATCTACATCCTTAATAATCATTCATAAAACTATTATCATGAAATCCACTCACTCTTACATGGATTTTGATCCCATATTGGTTCAAAAATTCCCCTATGAGCATTTTCTCTAATTCCCTTTATGGTGAGAGATACAAGTGTTGGATGATACAACTCAAGTTGACTATTTGGACTATGGAGTTCAAAATGGGCTCTAAGACCAAATTAGGAATTTTTATTACACTCATATATCTAAAAAATATATTTTATGACCTATATCATATCATACTCTATCCTAATCTTGGATTCTAATTTGAAAGGTTTGAGTGTGCTTTAATGCGATGTCAGGTTTATATGCCTAGAAGGCTAAAATTGAGTCTCATGACTTTGAGTTATGCATAGGTGTTTCGGTGATTAAAAATAATCATAATACCCCCTCCTAACCTATTTATATCCTTTTTTATTAAATTTAAGTGATTAACTCTAACTTTTTTCCCTTTCTCTCAAGATTACCTATAGGTCTCACTACTAGTATGGGCCTGAATATTATTGAAATAAATACCATCTTATAACTTTAAAAAATAGTGGTGAAATATGTAAAAACCATGTAACATTCCCTCAAGGCCAAAAAACATCCATATATTCATTTTTATTCATCAATTCAATCTTCTACACTATCATCTTTTTTCCTAGGGTTTACACATATTTTGGCTTGTGTAACCCTAACTTGGTTTTACTGCATTCTTGTCTAGAATAAAGGATTTTAATAGTTTGAAACCTTATAATTTTATTTATACTACCTTATCATATGTTTCCATCCTCAAATCACCTCAAAATTAAATGCCTTCAATTTGTGTATATAAGCTTGCGTAGGCCTATTAGGCCTAAAAGGCCTAAGTAGACCATAATGTTTAATTGAGCATTCCTCTACTCAAGTTGAGATTATGATTCTTATGGATCACATATTAGACCTTAATTACCTACCTTTCAAGTAACTTTAGACCAAAAAACACCAAAACATTCAAGTACCTTCCACTCTTAAACAAAGTCCTGTGCATACTAGTCCTTAGGCCTAATGTTTAGTAGGTCCTCAATTTTACTTTCATCTTAGCTGGGACTCTCATATCTTATTGGAAACATTTTATAAACTTTATAATTTACCTCCAAAATGTCTACAAATTTAGACCATCTTCAAATTTATAAAATCCCTTAACTAGGCTTGTGCATCCACCGAGGATTATGTATGATTGTATAGTGTCTGACTATGCTCATTTCATTTTTATTTGTGTTTGAGGCTAATGGAAACATATTATTCTATTTAAACCATGTTTAATAAATTAATTTCTCATTATACACTCTCACTTAGACCTTCTAAAGTCCTTCAGGGCTTTTCAACCAATATGCATCCTCTTGAGAATATGCAAACCTATTTTTACCTTGAATGAGCAAACAAGGTTTTAAATTATGCTTCAGGTGATATTAAGATTTATGTGAGGTTAAAGGATATTATCATGATATTATATTTCAATTCATCTAGACCTCTCTCTTAAGCAAACAACTCCATTAACCTTCGTAGGTGGAATTTTATGAGGATTGTGTTATTTAATTGGCCTTATGACCCTTATTTATGAGTCTTACTCTACCCACTACTTAGGTATCCTTGAACCCTATGAATTTTATGACCTTAATCTCCTTTACAACCTATATATCACACATATAACTATTTTTCATGTATTTTTAGAGAGTTTAGTCACCTCAACCATCCTATAGGTGATTATTAGGGAAATTGGTTGTGTTTAAGTGCATTTGGTATAAATTTATATTATTAAAACTTTTAAATGATTTAATTTTCATTTTTTTGATGTCTCTAAAAATTATCAATGTTCTGAAGTCCAATCTCAAATTAGCTTTACTATTTCAAATCTAATTTCCTTAACTAGTTATAGGCACTTATCATGAAAAATTTTGATCCTAGAGAGTTTGAGTTTGGTGTATTATAATTTTACTTGACCCCAACCCCTAAATATAATAATTCCTATTATTTCCTTAAAAATATTTAGGTCTTTCAATGTTCCTCTACATCTCAAACTAAAAATGACCATCTTACATGTCTAATCTACCTTGAAGGGTTTATGGTGATTGAGTGAAAGTTTGATGTTGTAGAATAAGATGAGTATGGATATGGTTAGTGAATAGGATCATGATGAATATGGGATAAAATTACATATCATATCTCATATATGGGTCTTATTTATATTCCTCTAAGATAACATAAAGATTCCCTATAGGTACCATGTCTCTAATTACAAAAGAGGTCACTCAAAAATATAAGGCAACCACCATAGAATATGACTTGAAGTGGCTCCTTTTGATTGATTGTGGCTCAAATGAATGATTTGGGAAGGTATAGGAGGATAACATAAACTGAATTTAACCATGACCAAAACTAAAGTACCATCACAAACCTTCACTTTATGCACCAAGATTTTACAACATGAGGAACCTATCTACAGTCTATAGGTGGAAGAAACATGAAGTTTTTTATTACTCCCACACCCTAACACATGTAAAAAAATGGTGGAGGTTAAGGGATATGAGCTATGAGAACCTATAGAATACTCATCAATCATTTATTTGAAGAAACTCTTAAAAAATGCACCAAAATTAATGCATTTTCAGCCCCCTGCATAGATGAAGATCATTGGAGTGACTAGATTGTTATCTATTATTAATAGAGAATATAAACTTAATATAAATACAAATAAAATGGATGATAATTTAAATATAGCCCCTTCCTTTTCCCAAAATTTTATCTCCCCATTTTCTCTCTCTTATCTATACTACAAACTTGAAATATTTCTTAGGCTTCAAAGGATCTCAGTGGAAGGGAGAGGTTAGTTTTGTCCTATTTAACCTCTTATGATCATGAAAATTTTCTAAGACACTTGTCATGAACCCACCTACAATATTTCACCCCCTCTATATGTAATTGATTGTACAAGTCCATACAACCTACATGAAAATGTGAAAATCCTTCTTTTTCTACATTTTCTTCATGTTTTTAACCTTGAACCACCATTGGAGGATGAAGTGAGTGAAAAAATAACTAAAACCATATTTTAAAACTATAATTATGATAGGGGAGTAGAAAATACACATATTTCACATGTGTGGGGTCTATTTAGTAAGTGAAGAGTGAATATGGGCTTTAAAATGAATTTTCAAGGATATGAAATGCCTAGTTATGATTTGGGGACCCTTTTAAATAATTTATTAAACCATGAGACACTTGAAATCTTACCCATTTACAAATATTTTATAGTGCATTAACCAACATGAGGTTGTTAAAGGGTGTGTAATGACCTTTTAAGGGTGAATTAAGGTTGGAATTGGGTTTGCATAAATGTATCATGAATAATGACTTTAAACACATTATTTACCTCATGTCATGACTTAAACAAAGGTTTATTCACCATTACAAATTAATAGTAATCATATTTCATAATAAATGGCATGGAAAAGGCCCATACACTATAAAAACCAATAACCTCAAACTTGTCAAATTAATTTAATTTATCAAAATATCATTAATCTCATCAAACAAGTTCAAAACCACTCATTAGACCTCATAAGACACCTTGACACTCTCTTTATCACTCAAGGATCATCATGACCATTGCCACATCACCAATAGACCTTAACATATCTATGACATATGAAGATATTTTTAGTAGAATATAACACAATGTGAGACCTTAATCAACACTAACAATGTTCAAATTGAGAACCAATAAGACATCACCTATGTAAGAGATCACCATGTGTAGGCTTAGGTAGGTGTCATGAAAAAAAATGTTTGCAGGGGTTGTCATTTAACCTTAGGAGGATAATTTACAACATTTTTGGTGACTCATATGGGTTGACTAGTTTGATGGTCAAGAGAAACCACTCATCTTCATGATAATAATAAATCATACATGGTATAAATATTTGATGATCACTCTTCTTGGGCTGACAAATAGATTTGATCTTTATTACAGCTCTCAATACTACATCAACTCATATGACATAAAAAGTAAAATCTAAGAAAAAACACCTAATCTTAAGAAACATGCCTAAAAAATAAGGGAAGTAACAAGATAAGACACCAAAAATAACAAGGTTATAGACTGCCCACAATTGTGTTGACACTTATTAAAAACAAGACAAGAAACAATTAACTAGAACACACCTCATTTCTCCTCTAGGATCAAATGGAAAACTCCTTTGATAAAGTTGTCTCCATGAGGTTAGATTACAATAAGATGAGTGAAGTGTAATAGAGTATTGTCTAATGAACCAGGTCTCCCTCTTGCATTTGAAGACATTATCATGCTTATGGTCTCTTAAGAGATTAGATAGACCTTCTTGCTCCACTCTCAGGAGTATGGATTGGCTAGGTGAGTCAAGAACTTAATCATAATCATTCCACACTTGTCTCCCTTGCATGAAAAATCTTATCTCTAATTTAGTATTGGGATGTTCTTGATCATGTTGGATAGATTGAAGTGGCCCTTTTGTTATGGTTGTAAGGTTGGATTTTAAGAGAGTTTCATCTTGTCTCATTATTGCTTGAGGGCACTTTTACTTAGTGTATGTAATAAAAAAATGTATCATATCTATAAATCAATCCTAACTTGGATAACATAGATCATACCATACACTTTCAATTAGGGACACATTTGTTAAGTGAGAACATGACTAATAAGGGGTTTCACTAGACTTAATTAGGGGATATCTTATGACAATACACTATTCTATGGAGGCTTTCAAAGCCTCAAGTCAAGCACAATCATACAATAACCATAAGTGAGTCCTATGTTTTGATATCTCACTAAGATAATAACAAGTAAAACAAATCTAATCTAGTCCTCATCAAATCTTATGACGCAAAGTGTGGGTTAGAAATAAATAAAAGTAAACAAGCATAAGAGATATATACTCATGTCAATGTATGTAAAATCCTAATTCATGGAAGAGAAGTAAAAATTCATATCTATCTACTCTTACAAAAATAAAAAATTTAGGAATACTTACCTTTGAAGATGAATCCATCGATCCTCAATATGTTCGTTGGCTAAGGTGCTTCACAAGAGGTTGTTATGGTATGTAATAATGAGAAAAATAAATAATCTCTAGGATATAAAACCTATAAATACATCCAAAATACTTCTCCACAAGACATGATATGTATCTTGAAAGAAAGTATGAAACCCTAAACTTTCTCCTTGAGTACACTAGTCAATAAATAGATCCATAATAGCTCTTACTTATTATACTCTTCTCTAAATAATGGAGAAATGAAATTGTATATATAGGCAAAATTGATCTTAAACCCTTCCAAAATTATTGGCTGATAGGGTCAACCTAATAGACCTAGCATAATTTTAGATAATTATTCGCTAGGTCATGAGCTAGGTTAGACAAGATCCAAACTAGTTCCTAAGTGAAAGAATAACCCAAAACTATACAAGCTTGACCCAATTGACCTAGTATAACCAACTGATAAAAGGGGATTAAGGTGAGGAAAATGAGGATAAAATGTGGTAAATGACTAGAGAGGTTATAATAGAGAAAAACAAGCTTAGGGAAATGGTTTTCATGAGACAAGTGTAGATAACAAGTGGAAAAAGGGACAATAATCTTGATGAGAATGAAAGAACTACCCAACCCTTTCCCAGTGTACCCCTTAAGGCATGCACTTAGAGAGATTGAGACTCAATGAGTTATTACATGATACAAAGTGTCAATAATTGATAAAAGTTTAAAATATTAAATATATAAATATGCCCCAATTAAATCTCATCACATTTCCTGTGAGTGTAACATGGGATGGTGCTTCAAGAAATAGAACATGATAACACATAATGCTAATGATAAGTAAAATATAGTAAGCAAAAAATAAGATAAATGAAAGGATAAAATTGAAAAACACATAACTTTACTTACCTTAGTGTTGTAGATAAAGAAGGAGATTGCAAAAGAAGTTAAGGCATCCAACATGAAGAGCATTAGGTGAACCTATAGAGATTAGTGTAAAAAATAGCCAAAAATCAAAATATTTAGAACATAGGCATATAGCAATGGAAAATATTATCTACTTCATCATGATTATAAAAAATTTTATGGCTTAAAAAATAGATTAGTAAAAACAAAGATATAGGCAAGATAAAGAATCTGATGAAAAATATTTGAAAGATTAAGATTTTGAAAAGTAAGTTTAAATAAGGTCAAAGGGAAGTCATTTGTTATTTTTGACTTGTGTGTGACAAAAAAGATCTCTGAGAGACTAAACAAGATAGGATAGTGAGGAGATGATATATGAGATGAGAGGAACTCCCAATAGTGGCAATAGGTGTAACATAGGTAGGCAACTAAGAATCTCAAACTTGTTTTTGAATATTTAAGTAAAATTAGGTATTTTTTAGAAATTTATAATTTAAAGTAATTCTAGGAATCAAAATGAACCCAATTTTTTTTTTAAGGGTAGGAAAAACCATTGAGGGAAATAGGTTTATAAGAATTGAATTAATAAATGCTAGAAGGCATTTATGATGCAAAATGTAAAGGTTTGATGGGTAAAAATAACTAGGTCAACCTTGTGGACCTAGTAGGCTAAAATTTGGCAAAATCCACACTAATGACCTAGTAGGTATGTGTCAACCTAGTGTATTTTACAAACTATCAACTTAATACATTACTTTTAACCTAGTAGAAAAATCCATTGTGATAACTTACTATTAAGAGGGGAAAAATAGGGGGTTGCCTTAGTTTGTGAAGTCAATAGGTCAAAATAAGGAAATTTTGGTCAAACTAGTATTTAACCAAGAGACCAAAATAGTACAAAAATATGTAAGAGGCCCAAAGAGTGCTAAAAGGATCCAAAATGGTTGACTGATGGAAAAAGGCCCAAATAGACTAAAAATAGGTTGAATTGATAAAAATTGAGTAGATTAAATCAAATTAGGGTTGTTTTTATTAAAATTTGAAAAAATGTATTTTGATTATGAATGATATATAGGATCTAATACATATCTTATTATTTTATGATTGTAGGGGTGTCTGAGGTTTTGGCACTGAGTGGATGCATCATGTTTCCCAAACTTATTAGAGTGCTTGTCTGTTGAGGATAGAGCTAGATTAATATCATTAGGCCTAGGAGGCATATTATACACGTGTATGCTTCCTTTTAGTTTAGACTTATTAGTCATGTTCCTCAGAACATGGGAATGGTTGACTAACAAATTCAAGTGGGAGGTGGAGAGGGATACCATAGAGGTGGCTATCACTTTAGAGGATGTTCATACCATCCTCAGACTACCTATATTAGGTACACACATGGTTATAGCGGTACACGCATGGTTATAGGAGTACCAAATAGTTAAGAGGAGAGGAGATCCTTATCCATATGGGTGATGAGCTCAAAGAGGATATACCCTAAATTGAGGGTGAGTATGATTGATGTATATACCTTATAGATTCTATATATCTATAAAGTTGTGATAGGACTTATGAGAACATCAGTATTGTGTCATAACTTGGATGACAAGGTACCACTATTTATGATAGCCTTGTGCCAACCAATATTAGAGGATGGGGTGGTATATGACTTAGGCTCTACCATCTAGGTAAACCTAGTACATGACATGTATGGGGTGTTGTTTAGAAGGTAAAATTTGATAAGAACCATTATATTACTAATCACATCAATATAGGAGAGGTTCCTTATGTACTAGCCAATTGGGATAACCCATATAGTCGATGACAAGTTTCCTCAGGTATAGAGGTGGTGGTTGGATCATGTAGTTTGGTTCATGCCCCACATGATAGCATTATTTATGATGAGATGAGAAAATTTTATATAGAAGCTTTATGGGTACATTGATACATTATGGTTGAACTAGGAGATAATGGCACCAATATTGGAATGAACAAAGATTATTGACCACTATACTTGGTGTATGGAGCCACATATAGTGGCATAGGTACCAAGATAAATGGGATAACCTCACTTAAAGGCACTGATAGTGGTTTAAATTTTTGAGGTGTGACATGTGAAAGAACCATATGGGAGAGAAGGATTAAGGCCACCAATGACTAGTCCAACACATAGGCTATGACATGAATGACCATGGACATGTCAAGCATGATTAGATGTAGAGGTAGGAGTATCAAAGGTACTATTACTAGTTCCATATTAAGAGGAGAAATGATAATTGTGGACATGATTTTGATAGAGGTATTAGGGATAGGAGAAAGTAGAGACAATAGTCATAAAAAATGACCTATCAAGCAGGCCAAGATAGAGTTAGGTAATAGAGAGACCACTTAGGCGTAACCTAAGATGGGCATGAGTAGAGACTCTGGGATTGTTTTGGGTGGTTACCTATAGTTAAGGTTCTTGGAGGACACATGGATGGGGAGACCATATTTTTTAGTCATGCAGATGACAAGATAGTGGTGGTTGACACATAGTGAGGTAATAAAAAATGGTTAATTTTTTGCTTAGGTTTATTTGAGATAGAATATAAATAAATAGATTTTGAGATATATCAATGATCTAGTATCTACTTGGTGTGATTTTTTTACGTATTTTAGAGGAAGAGGAGAATAGATGGGGGTCCCTAGCTAAGGGATCACTTTATGATATTTTAGATGAGGTGTTGATTTCATACAACCCTACCATATTTGAATATCCCATAGTACCATCTACCCTGGCTTAGGTAAGCTAGTTTAGACAAGATGGAGAGGCCATAATGTGATTTTAGGCACATAGAGAGGAGAGGTAGCCATTGATATGGGTGGCTTTAATATAGGTAATAATATGGTAGGCCCTAGCTTAGGAAAGAGTTGCACATCTAGTTATTGTGACATAAATGGGATAGGTATAGGACCAAGAGAGAGTGGAACATATAGATACCTTGAATTACTTAGAAAATGTATAGACTCAAGTGGCTCATCAATAGTCATAGGTATCAGCACTGAGATCTCATATAGCCTCTTTATAGCATTCTCTTTAAAGGAGTCAGAATGAGGCATCTATGGGAAACATGGTTAGGCCATGAGATGGGAATGATGGGCCCCAACCATAGAGTTGGATATTTGTATATGGTTATATTTTTATATTAAAATTCATCTCTCTCTCTCTCTCTCTCTCTCTCTCTCTCTCTCTCTCTCTCTCTCTCTCTCTCTCTCTCTCTCTCTCTCTCTCTCTCTCTCTCTCTCTCTCACACACACACACACACACACACACACAAACACACACACACACACACATGCCTCATTTTTGGTATTTGGATGCTAATTGTATGTGTTTGAATTATGGTTATTGGTTATGGATGCTTGGATATATTTACTTATATAACATGTGTTTAGTTTCTATTTTATATTCTACATGAAATATATGAGTTGTGGTTTCTTTTCTATCATTATGTAGGACACATGTATGGTTAAAAATAAATAGGAAAAAAGACTTGGTAAAATATAATCAATCAAAGTAATGTACTACCACTATTTCATGTTGGGAAATGTGTAAAAATAAGAAAGTAAATAAGTATAAAGAACCAAAGGGTGGTAAACAAGGTGCAAAAAAGTTTTTTTTTAAACCAAGAGAAAAATTGACACCAAATTAAAACAAGTAAAGCACACTAAATCACATGGGTAAGTATGAGAGTAATATAATAAAGTAAAAATAAAAAATTAAATTATATAAAAACAAATCAATTAAGTCATTCAATCATACTAAATCATGTGGGGAATTATAAGATAAAAACAAAAATGGAAAAATTGGTCTTAAATTTATCACACTAATTCAAGTTGGGAAGTATTAAAAATTTAAGAAATGGTTGGATTCTTACATGCACTAAAAAAATAAGAAGCTAAAAGTGAAATAGAAACAAATTAAGAATAAAAATTACTAAATCAAGTTGGGAATCATGTCAATTATGTGTAACTTCATAATCAATCACATCTTATCTCATATTTAACACATGTAATTTTGATTGTGACTTGGATTATTAGATAATTTTATGAGGAAGGCCAGGTCTTATGTATGGTCTTGCATTGTAACTCAAAAATGGAGCACCAATGAGATGGAATAAATGTGAAAATATGTTAATAAAGGATGTTGGTAATAGAAATGTGAAATTTTGGTAATTTGTGAGGAAGGCCAAGACCTAAATATGGTCTTATAATTCAACTCACAAATAGAATCCCTAGGGGAGTGATCATTGAACAAGAAAATATTTATCAAGAAGAAATATGAGGAATATAGGGATTGAAAAATGGAATAAAAAAAATAACTTAGGAATATTATTAGAATACCTTAAGAGAAAAGAGGAATACTAAGGACATGAGAAGACACTAGTGACCATCAATGTACAAAGGAAACATATTCAATATAAACACAAAGCTTTGTAGGAAAATAAACATGCTACTAAGATCAAATTATAGAGGTATGTTGGTACAAGGAAATTAAATTAAACCTACCTTCTCATGAAATTGTCCCCATTCCTAAAGATCCCTTACAAAACTATTGGTCTACTATGAAGATTGGGTACTTGCATGAGAAAGTAGGTAGCACTAGAATATTTTTTTATTCTCCTTTTCTAATCAACTAGCCTATTGCACCCCAATGTACTTTGGCTCAATCATGAGGCCAAATTTGGAGTTTGAGATTTAATGAGAATAAGGATATGTGCTTTGAATCATGTATTTTAGTTTTATTTTACTTTTAATCATTTTGAAATGGTTTTTCCTTTTGTATCATTGCCTTTTTAAAATGATTTTTGGCTTTCAAATATTTTGGGTGATTTTTATGATTCCTCCTCCATATGGAATTAGAGTGACCAATCATGAGAGATGGAGTGATACACATGAATTATATTTAGGCTTAATATATAAGAATCTAAGTGACCAAAGATAGGACTGACTAGAACACTTAGGCTTTATAACGAATCGCGATGTTATCTCAAGTCTCAACCATGTATATGTTTAGTTTATGAAAAGGGAATAAAGGGAATAATGGAAATCCAATGTGGACCAGTGAGAGGAGAATATGATGAGATTAATTTTTTACTAACTGATCTTGGGGTAAAGGGGGAATAACTAAAAGGAACTAGGTTTGTATAACAATGTCACAATGATAATTATCCATGTATATAGAGATAAGACAGCAAACAATTATGAAAAATAAAACAATAGAGTTTGTAAGAAAGAAAATCAAGAATAAAGAGAAATAAATGATAAATAAAACATCCATGAAAAAGCATAAATGACATTATAAGAAATATATAATGCAAAATTAAAGTCACCATGTAAGATAAATAAGAATTTGACACAATGTCAAATGATATAACAAATAGATAAAGATAAGATTGGATCACACATCCAATCCAAAAGGAAATATAAATAAAACCATGTATGTGTTCATAAATATTTATATATTTTCCCACACACATTATATATAACATCTAATAGATCTTAATGAATTTGGAGTCAAACTATAGCTAATGTCTCATCTATCTTCAGTGAAAAATGGGAAAATACTTCACATCTAATCTCCTCAATAGAAAAGGTAGGAATGCTTTATAGATAATGTTGAGGAGGGATATCAGGTAAGGGATGCATAGGATAATTCATGGGAGAGGAATCTATAGGAGAATAAGGGATCACTAGTGGGGAAGGATCCATATGTGAGGGATTCATAGGTGGAGAAGGATCTATAAGTGAGTCAAGTTCCATAGGTGGAGGAATAGAAGGTGATGAAGGGGACATAGAAGGGGAAGGAGGTGGAATCATAGAACATGAAGGGGGATCCTTATTTAAATAATGACATATGGGAGGAATGGTATAAGGTCTATAAATATCTATAAATTTATCTTTAATATGTTACTAAACGATGCTAAAATGATCAGTGTGACAGGTCCCACATTGGTGCCAAAGACAATACACATATCCATAATTAGGAATATACTTAGGTAGTATATTTGAGGTAGGCATGGATTTTTCTAAATACTGAGGGGTACAAGGATGAAAAGTATCAATATATTATCGCAACTTGTTATAATGCATGGATGAATGATTATCTGTGTTATGAAATCAATAGATACACCTATGAGTAGGATTAATAGAGTTAATCATAGAAGGAGGTATAATATAAATGGAAGGATTTTGGGAAGGCTCATTTCCAAATTTAGTGGTAAATAGAGCCATTTATGGTAAAATAATCAAATCATCATTGAAAGAAGCTGATGGTGGGGAAGGAAGTAGACTAGGTTTGATAAAAAGAGCAATGGGACCAAAAGTAGGAATAGACTCAACTAAAGTGGGAGTAAGAATGGGATCCAAAGTAGGCTCTACTATGGGAGGGTTGGGATATACATAAGTATAAAGGAGGGTTGCATGCATATCAAGGATAATCAGGCTATAGGGGTCCTAGTACCTAGCAATGTGGTAAGGCCCAGTTATAACATGATCTATAAGCACACTCCCACATGGTTCTCTAGAAATTAGAGGTTTATACACAATATTTACCCTATGATAAATACTAAAAATGTAAAAATTAGGAACTATATTCGATGTAATATGACAAGAAGCACTAAAATATTGAAATAAAGAGGAATGAGAACAAATAATCTTAGCATCAAGGACTTGAACAAGACCACCTAAAAATGGATCATCTAAGTCATATTAAAGTGTATGAAGATCAATTATATAGGTAGGGAATGAAATTTTCATCCAGTGAGGTGTGATGAATGTAAATTTGAGTCTTAGTCAAGACAATAGGGATATCATCACAAGGTGGTTTGTGAGAATGATGATACAAAGAATTAGGAAGATGAGAGATTAGATGAGGTGAGAGATAAAATGTTTTATTCTATGTAACTAGGGATATTATATATTAATGTATATGGGTTGATGGAGATGCTGACATGTGGCACACATCCCCTTAGTTAGTTATATGGGTATAATATATTAAAATAATGGAGTAACTTGTGGAATTAGTACATTGGGTAATGGTTGGCCTACATTGGGATTAGGAGGTTACCCATCCATTGGTTAGATAGATGTATATATAAAGGAGATGATTATCATGGTAAAAAAATAAAGTAAGCATTGAGTCTTATATTGTAAGAGGATATTGGAGGTTGTCCCCTTGAAGAGACATTGTGGAGTTATTCCTTACTAAAGGAGTATTATATGGTGTTGCCCTACCTTAAGGGTATTTTTTCATATATTGAATATTTGAATCATATCAAGACCATATCAAGTGGTATCAAATTGATCTCATCAAGTTCATCATAATTATAATCTAAGAGGTTAGGGTTAATATTCCCAATGAGTTTAGGATGCTCAGTGTAACCTTGAGTGGAATTGATGGCATTGTTGAATCATTAAGACTCACGAAATGGAACATTGGGTAAAGGTTCAAGAGTAGGAATATTGAAGACACCACGATCTTAGAACCATTTAAAATTCCAAGGGTTTGCATCACCCTAAATCTTATAGATGGATCTATTATGAGGGAATTTAATACATTGGTAGGAAAAAGAAGAAACTAATCTCATATGGTGAGTCCACATCCTACCAATTATAATGATGTAAGATAGAGGAAAGCTCAATATCAACACCTTCACATGAATGGTGATACGTGGGATGGTAATGAGAATTTACACACAACCTAAAAGGGGAATTTTCCTTTGATCATATCCTTGGCATGTGTTGCATCTAGACTTGATATTGCATTCAAAATATCTAAGGGTTTTGATAAAATTGAGAGAGGCAACATAGGTATCAAAACCCTCATTAATTAAGGCATGTTTCAATTTGATATCATGAATTTGGATACTAATTAATAGAGAAGTATCATCCTCACAAATCAAAATCTCATTGAGAATCAATGAAGCAATGGGAAATTTTAAGGAAAAAGAAGTGTCCATTATTTCATCAACATGGATGAACATCTCTTCATATTGTTTTAATATGCTATCTTCATATCCATATAAGGTTTATTTACATCCTAATAAGGGAGGATGAAGGATGTTAATTTAAAACAAGAGTTTCATAAGATGGTTTCAATGATGTGGATATGTCCTCATACACTCAAAAAATAGAATTTGTGATGGGAGATTAGTGAGTTCCATAATGGGATGCCACTCATAATAACCCATAAAAATCTTGTTATAATTATGTGCATAGTATTGAATGAGGTCCTCAAAATGAGGAGCTAAAGTACATTGGAATTTGTGTTGATAAGAATGATAAGGTTTTTACAACAAGGTTGTAAATGATGTTGAGAAGCTGAAGTAGTTGGTTCAAGTTGGTTTTGAGAATTAGTAGGCCAAATGTTGATAAAATCTTGATTATCATTAATGTTAGGTAAATAAGATGAAGTGATGGTAGAAATAGATTAAGAAGTGATATCCAAAGGAGGATTTTTTATTAGATCATTGAATGTTATAAGGTCATCTTTACCCAAATCATTTAAGTGAGTTAGAGAATAATCTTGGATAACACAAAATGTGAGAGCTAATGAAGGGGTGTAGATAGGTTAGGATAAATGAAAGCAACCACCCTTTTCATATTAGTCATATTAACCACATTCTCTTTAAGATTAGGGTCAACATTTTATTCTACATTATTGGTGGAAGAGGTGACCTTGTCTTGGTTCTCTTGATTAGGTTGGTGATTAAGAAGAGGATCTTTATAGTTAGCCACATGAGAATTAGCTTAATTCAAGGGTTGAGATTTAGTATGAGTTTCATGGGCCTTAAAAGCAATGTCATAGGTTTTTCAATTTTTTTGAATGATAAAATCATGATCAAAATTAGGACCAAGAATAAAATCCATAGCTAAATTATGAAGTTACCTATAGTCTCATGAGAATGACCCCAACTAGCATGAAACCAACAAAATTATTAGGATCATACCAAGATTTCATAGTAAGAGTGTGATCAATTTCTCATGGTAGTGGCCTAGGTAAATGTTTTAGTAATTCTACTAAGGATAAATTTTTGTGAACATTGATATTATTAGGTGAAGATAAATGAGGATCATTGTATTATTGAGAAGGGGTAGTTGGTTTCAAAGATTGGTTAGGAATGACAACTTGAATAGTGTGAATGGTGTCATAAGAGTCCATGACACCATCATTGACAGCATTATGATTCTTTTCTTAGGTAATATATGACTACCTGTAGAAGGTTGGGGTGGCTTGAATTGATGCATAACGAAATCTTGATGTTTTGGATGGTCAATGGCCTTTTCCAAGGTACATGGAAAGAGAGTGTAGACCTGATATTACAACTTGGGAAAAAGAGCATTGGTAAAAAGATGTAAAAGGTTATCATTGGCCATGTTATGTGCACATTTGTTGGACAATGTTTTCCACATTTAAAAAAAATCTTGGACAATTTCATTTTTAAGTTGCTTACAATTGATAAAGTGATCCAAAGTATTTTTGGGAAGATCATTAATTTGTAACTCTTAGAATAAAGAGTTCACTAAATCTTCCAAACTAGTAATAGGATGAGTTTTAATTTTATTTTACCAATTTAAGGCATCACTTATGAGAGTATTGACTAATATCTTGGTAGAGGTAAAGGTATTCAATTTGACCCAATCTCTATAAAGATTTACAAATGTTTTTAGATGAAGAGTAGGATAAATTGACATATTGTAATAAATATTAGGTGTGATACCTCCTATATCAATATTAGTAATTTGAGTTGTAAGAGGTTCATTTTGAAGATGTTTAATTCTCTTGTTGATAAGAGGAGGTTGAGGGATGAGATTACTATAGTAATCTCAAAGAGGAGGTGGGGGAACATTTTGATTATTCATTCCCCAAGGTGTCATTTGAGGGTGGGTTTGAAGATGGATAAGGTGATTTTACATTCTCCATATTTGATTTGTATTATGATCTTGAAAAGTGTTCATTTGATTAAGTGTTTGTAATAAAATTTGATGGGTTTGATCAGTATTGTTAGCCTTATTTGAGGCATTAGAGATGGAAGGAGTGGATTGGGTACCACTATTAGTGTTGATATTATCTTTAGAGAAACTATTAAAATGTGAGGCACTAGTGGCAAAATTTGCTTATGTGGTAAAAGATGAACTAGTGAAGGGATGAGAAGAAGAAGAAGCACTAGAAGCATGATTAGCTTTGGTAAAAAATGATGTAGTAATGGAAGAGATAAGGATAATGGGTCTTGGGAGAGGCCCACTTGATGATAAACCTACCATGTTAGTCATATAAGGTGAATGAGAATGATACCCCCAAATCCATGTGAGAATGTGGGAGAAGGTGAATGAGCCTCTTCAACTTGACTACTAATCATGAGATGGTAAATGGTAGAAGGATAATTTCCTCAATGTTGAGGAATTTTAGAGATAAATAATATAATTTCAAGTGTATACTCTAATTTAGGTTGATATTCAATTAAAAATAGAGGATTATGTAGTGAAGAGGAATGAGGAGGGGACCTATAGTTCAATGTGTGAGTGGATATATGAACATTAATTTAATCTAGGAGAGGATCACTAATATATTTATGGGAGGCCATCTGAGGGTTGGTAAAACTCATCTTGTCCATTAAATGCAACTCAAAGTTATCTTCAAACATAAAGTTCATGTTGAAGGAGAAAGACTAAACTAGGCAAGAGAGATGCATAAACAAGGGAATAGGTAGTGATATAAAACTATACAGAGTAAATAGGGTTAACCTAGTAAAGAAAATAGGGTTTGAAAATTGTATAGAATCAACAAGGTTGACCTAGTATATAGAACAAGGGCAAAAAAGTATACAGAGTTGATAAGGTTGACCTAGTATAGTGAAAAAGGAAAAATAAATAGTCTGTAGGGGACTATGTTGATAGGAATGATTGTGTACTAAAAAAATTAAAAAAAATCAAGTATTTTTAAAAGCATAAAATTAAAGGAAACACAAAATTAATTGGGTCAATAATCTAATTGAGGGACACAACACAAAACCTTACACCAATACTGCCTAACGCAAGACTTTTTAGCACAATATATAATTTAGCAAAGAGAAAGTAGTCAACTTGGAAAGTAAAAGATAATTAAGTGGTAAACTTGAATGTTTTTATATTATTAAAATATTATTTTATATGTGATAGGAAGTTGGTTTTAATCAAGTAACTAAAAAGTAATCTATGGATGGTTTTAGGATAGTTGATAAAAAAGATCTATATTGGTAATGGTACTAGTTTGGTATTGGGGCCTACCCCTCACTTCACACACAAAAATGATAAGGGTGTTGAGTTATTGTAAAAATATACCATTAACCATGTGTTTATATTTGGCTATAAAACCAAGTCAGCTTTCCCTTTGATGATAAAATACAAGTAGGTAGGCCTTGGGTAGACAATTGTTAAAATACTTTTTAATATTTTGTGATTTGGTAGTGTGTGAATGAAATATAAAATAGTGAAACTAAATGCTATATTTAAAATCACCTAATTATACAATGTGATCTATTCTAAGAATGAAATAAAGAAGAAATGAAATTATGAGCTATTTACTAGAATATAAAGGTTAATTCCATCTTTGAAACATAGTACAATGTTGATTCAGTTGACAATGTATGTAAATAATATAGAATAGGGTTAATAGTGTCACTTCTATACTATGAAATCAAGGGTCTAAAAATGAACTACATTGATAGAGTTGACTTAGCTCTCCAGATAGAATACAAAATATAGAACTACATCAATAGGGTCAACTTAGTTGACTGTATAGGGGTAGTTTAAAGACTAAAAACTATGAAAATAGAACTATAATAACTACTAAAAATGACAAAGAAGGATAGAAACAAACCTTTTTGGATTGGAAGATGCAAAGGAAAATAAGATTGTTATTGAAGTACCTTGATTTATATTTGAAAATTTTACTATATTGACTAGGTCAATGTAGCTTTACATATCTTATTTTCTAAAAACCTAAAAAATATACTACATCAATAGGGTCAACCTAGTATGCTGAACTAGATGCTTGAAAAATGTATAGGGTCAATTGGATCAACCTAGTATTCTGTACTGAAGTGTGGAAAACTTATACAAATAGAATGGATTAGCATATGTGTCTATTTTGTTAATCATGTGCACATAAATTAGTACTATGTTGACAATATTGACCCAATATCATAAATATAGAGAAATAAAATGATAAAATAATGAAAAATCCAAAACAAAACTTTCAAGGGTTAGATTCACATTAAGTTCATCAAAATGTATGCAATTAAAAATGCATCATGTTTATAAATCAATCCTAACCCAAATAAGATAGATCATATCATACACTTTCGATTTAGGAAACATTTGTTAAGCAAGAACATGACCAATGTAGGGATCTGTAAGACTTAATTAGGGGATATCTTACCATAATAAACTATGCTAAGGAGGCTTCCAAAGCCTCTAATCAAGAAAAATCATGTAATAGCCCTAAATGGGTCTTATAATTTTCTATCTCACTAAACTAATAACAAGTAAATCAAATATAATCTAGTGCTCACCAAAGCTTGTGGCACAAAGTAGGGGTTAGAAACAAATAAAAGTAAACATGCATAAGAGACATATATTTAATTTAATGTATATATAATCCTAATACATGGAAGATAACTACAAATTCATATTTATTTTCTTTTACAAAGGAAGAGCAATGTTAGTAATACTTACCTTTGAAGATGAATCCACTAAGCCTCAATCTCTTCCTTGGACAAGGTGTTTGATAAGAGTTTATTATGGTATGTAAGGATGATAAGGATAAATCATCTCTAAGCTACACAACCTACCAATACATCCAAAAGAATTTTTCATAAGACAAAATCTATATCTCTAAAAAAGTATGAAACCCTAATCTTTCTCCTCAAATATAATGGTCAATAAGTTGATGCATAATAGCTCTAACTTATTCTTCTCATTTATAAATAATGGTTAAATGAACTTGTATATATAGGAAAATTTTACCCTAAACCCTTCCTAAACTATCAATTGATAGGGTCGACCTAGTCGACCTAGCATAATTTTAGATAATTATTCACTAGGTAATGAGTTAGGTTGGCGAAGAGCCAAACTAGTTCATAAGTGAAAATAACCCAAATTGTACAAGGTCCACTAGTTGGCTTAGTACAACCAATTGACAAAAGGGGATTAAGGTGAGTAAAGGGAGGATTTTTTTTTTGAAATGACTAGAGAGGGTAAAATAGAGAAGAACAAGCTTAGGTAAATGGTTTTCAAGATGCAAGTGTGTAGATAACAATTGGAAAAAGGACAACAATCCTATGTAGCAACAATGGTCTATTGACCCCTTTCTTGGTGCACCCCTTAAGTTTTGCACTCAGATAGATTAAGACTCAATGGGTTTTTGAAAGATACAAAATGTAATTAATCAATAAAATTTTGAAAATATTATGTGTATACACTACATTCTACCCTCCCAAATTGAAGAAACATTTAAATATGGGGTGATGAGTTGATACCCTTGCTCAAAAATCTCAAACAAGTCATCTCCCCATGAAACAATTTCTTGAGAAGGAATGGTTGAAGGACTATTTTGATTTTGTTTGATAAGACCATTCTCCTCAATTTGATCCTAATCATAGCATGTTTCAAGAAAATAATATCCTACCCCAATGACGGTAAAAAAATATCTTGATTCATCCTCATCTAAATGAAGTGTGATAGGGCTCTCTTCAAGTTGAAATAGTAGTAGGTGTAGGAGTAGGCACATCATAGTTTGAAATGTCACATTATTGATCATACTAATAAGGATGCAAGTAATTTTATTCATTATTTGATTGATCACTTGAATTTTATTCATTCATAATAACAACTTGATCAGTTTTAAAGCTCTCAAATTTACCTTGTTCATCATCTTCATTAGATGGTCTACACTTTTCTTCTACAACTACTACAAGTCCTTGTGACCCACCTTATTCTTGCATCCCATATTATTCTATATCTTTGAAAGCCAAGTTTTCCTAATTATTACCAAGAGGTTTCCCAATTAAAATCTCATCTTCAAGTTCACTCAACTCATCATCATCTGTTGTAACCTCAATTTTACCTCTTTTTTTCACTTTTTCAAGGATATTCTCTTTCTTAAGGAGTGACATAGGAGATCCTTAGAATGAATTTAAGAGAGAGTTCATGTTTGTCTCATTATTCTAAATTAGATTCTTACTTCTAAAAACCATCACATCCTCTTTATGTTGTACATTATCTTTAATATACCTCCATAAGGGTAAGGCCTTAGATTTTTGAGGAGGGAAGGGTGGGAGTTGAATTCTTTATGATTTTCCTTCAACTTCAACACTTTGGTTCATGTTTTAGTTACCTTCTCTTTCCCTTGACTACATCATTTGTCTCCAAGATAGAAACCTAGATGTAAGGGCTTCTTATTTTACATTTGTTATAACTTAGGGTAGGAATGAATATGTCTTCAGTTGATATTATGTTGCTTTGTAGCTGCCATTGATTGTTATAGGTGTTGGTTTTCTAGTTTAATTTTTTTTATCAAGGTGAGTCTCAAAGTCAAGTATCATTTAATTGGAGTTATTTTCATTATGCTCAAAAGTGTAATGGCCTTGCAATGTCTATTGTGAATCATGGAACCTAGATTTCTCAAGACACACTTCTCCCTCATTTTGAACTCTTTCTTAGATAGATCTCCAAGTAGGAAAACTTGGCAGGGCTGGTGAAAAACTTTGAGGGCTTTGACACTCATTTTATTGAGACATTTTAGGGATGATGGGAAGCTTAATAGAAAACTGATATGGGGTAGAATATGGAACATAAGGCTAATGGTAATGAGGTTATTGTCCTTCATATAATACTAACCTCTCCTCTATCTTTGAAACTAGACCTTTTATATTCAAAATATAACTACTGACCCCTAAATGACCTTATCTAATGAAAAATTCCCACTCTTTCTTAGCTTTCTATAATGAGTCTTTCATGTTCTTAATAACATGCCTGAGAATTTATTGGCCATACCCTCTCACTATGTGAATGCTTACCATGTGTATTTCATATCTCAACAAGATATTTTTAAGGATTGATATGGATTGGTTTAGGACATGGTCAGGATAGGAAAGAACATCATGATGTTTCCATAACTGATTAAGCTGATAAGTAGGCTGCCAAGGAGGTGAGTAAGTCTCATAAGGAGAGTTATATTGGTATTCTTGACATTAAAGAGGATCATAGGCCTATTGGGGGTTCTCATATTGTTGACAAGGGTGAATGTAGGGCTAGTAGGGTTAAAAATAAGGTTGATAAAGATCATAATCAAATTGAAATGGATCATAGGGCTATTGATAAGGACATGATTAACAAAAATCTGCCCCATATGCATCCATAGCTCATGATAATACAAGTGAATAATAATGAACTAATAAGATCAATTTTGGAAGAAAAATGACTGAGAAGGGAGGTTAATCAATCTTCAAAACATTTTAAACAATTTCACTTAAGCAATCATGAACCATTAAAATAAACATGTAGATATAGCAAGCATAAGAAACTATCCACATAAGCATGAAACCCAAGAAAACATAATATTGTGGGAAACCCTCAAGGGGAAGAAAATCCACTGATATATATATATATATATATATATATAATATATATATATATATATAATATATTACTATAAGTTAAAAACCTAATTTTAGTGAAGCACCAACTCCACATGGAGCACTAACCCTAATTAGCCAAGAACCCAGTTGACTAGGACTTAGCAAGAACATACTTGTAAAGAGAAACCAACCACCTAGATGATTGAGCACCAACTTATCCATCTAATTTATTTTATCACCTTTATAACATTATGTTTCTAAACCAATAGGTGATGACCACCTCTTTATCTCTTCATACTCTTATCCCTCTTAAATTGCCTTCTAGGCCTTTTCATTCAATTAGGTCTTTTCAAGATAAATTAGGTCATATGACATTGATATTCATATGTATAAATATTATAAAATATTCATATATATCCTTTATACTCTTATAATGTTCTATAATACCTCTTTCTACTTAATAATGTGCTATTACGTTCACTTGCACTCTAATCCACTAACTAGCCAATTAGACCTAAAGTCCTTAATCTTATACAATCCTCTTAATCATCTACCTATTGGTTGGACACATGCTCATTACAACTTATAATTTCCACAAAATATACATTAATACACATTAAAATTAATAATAAATCATTACATTAGGTTGGTTATTACTCAAATAGACCAAATCATTCTTTAGGTCCTAAGGAGACCTAATTCCATTAGGCCTACTTTAGGACATGTCACTTTATGACCCCTTGGAACATTATAAACATATATACATGAAAAAAAAATCCATAAAATAGTAAAATATTACTTATAGAACATACTTCAATAACCATGACACCTTTTAGGTCTAACCACCACTTGAACCAATTCATTAACACTGTTCACATTAGGCCTTTGAACATACATAAAAGTCTATCTTGGAAAACTAAAGGTAAAACATAATTTAGTCACATAAACATGAAAATAAATCACTTATAAATAAACTTAATGATCTCAAAAATATTCACATATTCATTAAACACTTCAACTCATGGCATAGAGCCTTAAAAACACCTCTATAACTCACTCACTCAAAACTACCAGTTTTCCTCAAAGACTAGTCATGGTGACTTAAACCTCAAACATATTTATATAAATTTTCAATGACTTAAAATTCATGAAAATTATAATATTAAAAATTTATACCATAATAAAAGATAAACATCATATGGTATAGTGGAAACAATTGGTCTTATAGACTAATTTGTTAACCTCACTACACATAGACCTCACTGAGTCAAACAAGCCATTTTAGTTTCATCATTTTCACCACTATACCTAACTTAAAATATATATAAAAATAATTAGTGATATATAAAATTATTAAAAAACATCTCCATTCACCTTTTTTCATCATTTTATCATGAAAATGTATTCTAAATCATCTTCTCATTGTTGCTTAGGTTTTTCACTGTTTGCACCATTAGCCCTATAAAAAACTAGCTAACTTGGATGACCAATTTATCACATTTAAGGACTATAAAATATCCAAAAACATTAATTTAAATTAAAAATGAGTTTATACCTTCTTATTCCATCCATTTTCTTACTATGTCCAATGTACCATTTGACTTCTACAATAACTTCTTTAGAAAAAATCTTGTAACTCAACATTTTCTCTCTCTTCTCTCTAACCAGTACCACTTAGAGGTACTTTGGAGAGTCAAATATAATATAAAATAGCTTACATAAGTATACCAATCCATTATAGGCACTTTCAATCAAAATATTCAACATCAGGTCCTTATTAGGGGTTTATGAGCATTTAAACATGTTTCCACTCTTAACTATCATTCATAAATCATATATACTCAATCCAAATACCAATACTTGAAACTTTGATCTAGGATCCTTACATATCTACCATGAACTACTTAGGTTCCCATGTAAATTTTTGATGAGATAATGAGCACAATAAAATCATTCTTGGGTTGAGAACCCTTCATTCTAAGCACTTGAGAGACCTCCATACAACATTTCATGCCTTATCCTTCACACTATAACCTAAAATTACATAAAAAACCTTAAAACAACATAAATCACATCTTAAAGTGATTACATGATCTAAACCACCTTGAAATATAATCATGACCCCTCATTATACCACACACACACACTCTCTCTCTCTCTCTTTACTCTTTATACCTTGACCTACACACCACATTAGGCCTTAAAACTAACATGTATGCCTCTTTCCATGCATTCTCCACCTCAGTCATACTCAATAAAAATACATAATGCTTAAACACTAACATACATTCTTCAAATACCTTGAAAATGGATCATGATACCTCATTAGGCTAAGCAAGGTCTAGGTGCAGACTTGGTTTTAAGGTTTTACCCCTTTAGGCTCACCCTAATATTCTCATGAGTGATCTAATGCCTCATATACATGATCAATCAATCTCATACAATCAATCATGCTTGTGTGTACTCATATCACAAAAATACCATAACCATACCTTCTCATAATGTCTCTTCATGCCATGACTACATTTAGGATACTCAAAGACTTTTACCTTCATGCAATCATAAGTCATTAGTTTCATTTAAATTATCTTTCATGATAACAACCTTCAATGACAACATTCCATCAATGCCCCTTATCACATTAAAACATTGTTAACTATGCACCTCTCTCAATGACATCAACTTCATGTAAGATGTAGCTTTTGCATCAATGATAATACTTAACAATTGCTCTTACCATGAGATTATGACCTTGTAATAACACTTGTCATTAACTTTTGATTGTAAACTTAGCATTTGAGTGATTAAAACTACATGAGATGGCTAAGATGTTGTTGTGAAGGCTCCATTACTTGAATATGGTCCCATTGGGCATGTAGAAACTATTATAACTCCATCTTTCACCCTTTAAAAGTGGTTTCTAATGCCTACATTAAAGGATAGACTAACATGTGAATAACCCAAGTCTATGTGTGACCTATAACTGGGCTAGACCTCCAGATTATGGGGCTAACTCCCCTGGTATATCACTTATATCTTATAATCATTAAGACCTAATATTTTAGGTGAAAATTGATATAAGTGCATAACATAAACCTAATCTAAGGGGTGGTGATGTACCAATTAATCCACTCAAATTGACTTCAAGAAATACTAGTAATCAAGACAAGTGACTGAATCTTCAAACTCCAAGGATTCCTATGCAAAAGTATTTTACATAAAGGTTACACTAAGTGGTAAAAACATGAGGATAATGATTAAAGGCCTAGATAAAATCACTTTCTAGTCAAATATCCACACCAATTTTATCTACTCATCATTCAAATACACTATGTGACCTACATAAGACCATATACTAGCAACAAGGTGAGAATAAGGCCTACCAAGGGAGAAAACATACCACATGTGTAGATATAACTAATATAACACACTAAAGTAGTATCAAAAATTCTAAAAATATTAATTTGCTTAGTTTAAGAGGTTAGAAGGTGTTAATCTAGGTAGAGTCTCCTCATACCCAAGTAAGGGGTATAAATCAATGCCTTAAGGCTTGAATATATAGCAAAATGAAGAGAGAAAATGAGGTAAAATAACATGGAAGTGAGAGTTAGAGGTCACAAATTACCATAATAAACTCCATCTATAATTACATCATCAAAATGATATTAATAAATCCTTTTCCATAAATTATTGGCTTTCAGTGTGCCTCTTGAGCATTGAGGTAGAGTGGTGGAGGTTGGGTCAAACTTGTTTGACTCCTTTCAAAGCATGGATATTCCAAAAATGGGTTAATTACTTCTCTTATGATAGTTATAAAGTAAAATTTAGGTGTAATTAGTCCTCCAAGAGGCATTGATCATCCCACTAGTCCTTGTGCATGTTGACCAATCTTGAAACTACCTCTTTCTCCATTATTATCATGGAAAGTGTACCTACCTACCCTTAAAGAATAATTACAATGTTTTAATTCTCTATTATTCACTCCTATAACTACCCTATATGCCAAAATTCATCTCTTTTTGTTGACCAATTAGGCCAAACAGGCCATGAGGCCTAGTTACTTAGTTATTTGTGTTTGGTGACCATGAAAGTCTATATGAGACATATAACTCTATCTTTCCTAGTTGATTAGGCCACTTGATTTTATCATATTCAAACAAGATATTTAGTGAAGAGTTATAGAGGCACTTTTAAGTAGGTTTTAAGACATATTAGGATTTGATAATGTGATATATGTCTTAAACCACCCCTCCAATGATTAGTAACTTTCCAAATAGATATACACCCTACAAACATCACAAAACCTTGAAAATATTTTCTTTTTTGACAATTTTTTATAGTCTTCATAGAGACAAATATCATGGTCAGAGTATCATCTAAGTTGAATAAATGTTTCAAGTGTTTATTAGTTCATTATAAGGTGTTTAAGTGAAAAAATCACTTTCCCAAGTTAGGTTTATCTTAAGGTTTAAGAAGGGTTTAAGAGGTCTACCACCTTAACAATGGTCCATAAAGTTCAAACATCCAATACCAAACTTATGGTCAGGGATGCTTATTCCATATACCCACCTAAATATTTTTAAAAAATTTGGGTCCCACATAACTTATGTGTAGGTATAGGAGTAGAATATGGTGGACCTTGCACTCTTTATAAGCCTTTTAGACCTATTTGTAGTCTTAAATTTTTATAAAAAATCTGGGTACCTAAAATACACTCAATCTTATATGGATATTTATCCCATATGGTTTCCTAAATTAACCTCAGAACATTTTCTTTGATTCCTTTTGTGGTGAGAGATTCAAGTTCTAGATGATATAACTTGTGGGGTTTCTATGCCTAAAAGGCTTAAACTAAGTCTCATGACTTTTAAGTACCTATAGTTGTTTAGGTTATTCAAAATAATCATAATACCCCCTTATCACCTATTTATATCCTCTATTATTACCTTAAAGTTCTTCACTATAATTATATTCCCATTTCTTTAAAGACTTCCTATAGGTCTCACTATTAGTCTAGGTCTGATTACTTTTGACCTAAGTACCATCTTCTACCTTTCAATAATAGTGGTGAAATTTTTAAGACATATTACATGACCCTAGGTCATAAAAATAGACATATATTCATGTTTATTCATCAATTCAATATTCTTTACTATCATCTTTTATCTTAGGGTTTACACGCAATCAGGGTTGCATAACCCTCACTTGGTTTCAGTGCTTTATTATCTAGACTAGAGGACTTTAATATTTTTAAGACTTTTAATTTCCATCATACTACCTAATTAAATGTTTCTATCCTTAGATCACATCAAAATAAAATTCCTTCAATTTGTGTATACATGCTTGCTTAGACCTGTTAAGCCTAAAAGGCCTGAGTATACCATAATGTTTAGTTGAGTATTCCTTTGCTCAAGTTGAGATTATCATGATTATGGAATCCATATTTCACCTTTATTACCTCCATTTTAGGTTCCTTAAAACTCAAAAAATACTAGAACATGAAACTACCTTCCACTATTAAATGGAGTCCTATGTATACCAATCTTTAGGCCTAATGTTTAATAGGCCCTCACATTTTATTGTATATTAACTGGGAATCAAATATATTCTTTGAAACATTTTATACCATTTATCATTTACCTCTTAGATGCCTATAACTTCATACCATCTTCAAACTTGTATAATCCCTCAAATAGGCTTGAGCATCCACCAAGGACTATGTATGACTATATAGGGTTTGACTGTGTTCATTTCATTATTGCTTGTGTTTAAGGATGATGGAACAATATTATGATATTTTAACAATGTTCAATAACTTAATTTATCATGCTACACTCTCTCTTAGACTTTCTAAAGTCCTTTAGGCTTTTCAAATAACAAGTATCTTCTTGAGAATATGTAGACATATTTTCACCATAAATGATTAAATAAGGTTTTAATTCTTATCTACTTACACTTGAAGTGATAATGAGAGTGATTTTAGGTTTAATGATATTATCTTTCAATTCACCTAGACCTCTCTCCCAAGAAAATAACTCCATTAGCCTAGATAGGTGGATTTATATGAGGATTGTGTTATTCAATTGGCTTTATGACCCTTGTTTAGGAGTCTTACTCTTCCCCCTACTTAGGTATCCTTTACCTTGATGAATTTTATGACCTTAATATCCTTTCTAACCTATATATCACATGTATAACTATTTTTTTCATGTTTTAAGAGAGTTTAGTCACCTCAGCAATCTTATAGGTGATCGTTAGGACATTTGACCATGTCTAAGTGTATTTGGTATTAATAAAATATTAAAGTTTTCAAATGATTCTATTTTCACGTTTTTTATGTCTTGAAAATTCTAAATTTTTTTAAGTCTAATCTCTAATTAGATTTACTATTTCAAAGCCAATTTCCTTAACTAGATATAGGTTTTTATCATGTGAAGGTTTGAACCTAGAGTATGAGTTTGGTGTATTTTGACTTCTACCTGACCCTAAACCTTCAATATAATACTTATTATTTAATTTTAATTTTTTAGGTATTCAGTATTCTTCTACATCTTTAACTAATAATTGCCATCTTATGTGTCTAATATGCCTTGAAAGGTTCGTGGTGACTAAGTGAAAGTTTGATGTTGTAGAAAAGGTTGAGTATGGAGATTGTTAGTGAATAGGGGCATGATAAATATGGAATATAAGTACAATTTTTTTCTCAAATATGGGGCTTGTGTATATGCCTATGAGATAACTTAAAGGTTCTCTACAAGTACCCTATCTCTACTTGCAAAAGAGGTCACTCAAAAATATAAGGAAACCACCGGAGAAAATGACTTGAAGGGGATATTTTTGATTGATGGTGGATCATATTAATGCTTGGTTTAAGGTATATGAGTCTCAAATAAACTCAATATAACCATGACCAAAACTAGAGTACCATCAAACACGTTCACTTTATGTACCAAGATTCTGTAACATGAGGAACCTATTTGTAGTTTGTAGGTGGAGGAAACATGAAGTTTTATCTTACTCACACACCCTCACATGTTTAAAATAGGTGTGGAGGGTAAGGGATATAGGTTATGGCAACCTATATAACACTCAACAATCATTTATTTTCATTAACTCTTTAAAAATGTACTAAAATTGATGCCTTTTCAACCCCTACATAGATGAAGAAGATCACTAGAGTAACCATATTATTAAATATTATTCATAAATTATATACCATTAATATGTATAAAAATTCCATGGATGATAATTAAAATATAACCCCTTCCTCTTCCCAAAATATTAGATCTCCATTTTCTCTCTCTTGTTCATACTATCCACAAACCTATAAACTTTCATAGGCTACAAAGGAGCTCAATGGAAGCAAGAGGTCAATTTTTGACCTGTTTAACCTCTTCTAATAATGAAAATTTTAAAATACACTTGGAATGAACCCACCTACAACTTATGACCCCCTTCTATATGGACCTAACCATATAAGTCTATATAACCTACAAAAAAAACACTTGAAAATCATTCTTTTTCTATAGTTTATCCATGTTTATGCCCTTAAATAACCATTAGAGGATGAAAAGAGGGAAACCACAATTAAAACCATATTTAAAAACTAGAGGTATGATCGGGAGAGCTAAAAATACACATTTTTCCCATATGTGGGATCCATTTGGTAAGTTGAGAGTGAATATGGGCTTTAAAATAAATCTCAAAGGATATGAAATGCCTAGTTATGGGTTGTGGACTCTTTTAATACCTTTATTAAACCATGAGACACTTGAAATATTACACATTTACAAATATTTTATAGTTCATTGACCAACATGAGGTATTTTAATGGTGATTAATGAACTTTTAAGAGTGAATTAAAGTTGGAATTGGGATCGAAAAAAAGTATCATGAATAATGACCTTATACACATCATTTACCTCATTTCATGACTTTAAATAAATTTTTAGACACCCTTACATATTACTAGTAAGCCTCTCTCATAATGAATGAATTATAAAATTCCCATTCACTAGAAGAACCAATAACCTCAAACTTTTCAACTTACCTTAATTTTATCAAAAGTCTCATCAAACAAGTTTAAAACCACTCACTAGACCTCATAAGATAGCTTGACACTCTCTTGCTCACTCAAAGATCATGGAAACTACCACATCACCAATATACCTTAACATATATATGACATATGAGGATATTTTTAAAATAATATAACATAATGTGAGACCTTAATCAATGCTAAAAATGTTCAAACTGAGACAAAATAAGATATCAACTATGTAGGAGATCACCATGTACAATCTTAGGCAGGTGTCATGAAAAAAATTATTGTAGGGGATGGTATTTTGTCTTGGGAGGCCATATTTCCAACAGTAACCTAATCATCTCTATCCTTCTCTCTAACTCACTAATTAATAATTTTAAATTCTTTATAAAATCTACATGATAATGACTTTATTGACCAACTAATCTTAATCAATAGTCTCCAATATTTATTTCATGTAAAGTCTTTAAACTAGTTGATTGCCAATGTATTCCCATGGAACAAACCTTGATAAAAAAAAAAATAACAATGATTATCTTACATGATAATACCCTTGGGTTATAATTCTACATTTCTATGTTATTTACTAATATATATAGTAATATAACATTTTTTAAAAATCACTTGACAATTAAAATAATGTATTCATATATATTGAAAATCAATCCTTGGGTTAACAATTAATGAAATACAAGATATTAAAAATAATGTTATTTATATCCTTTTCATATAGATTTAGAATATATAATAATAATAATAATCTTTTATTATTATTATTATTTAAATCTGTAAATAAATAACTATAAAATCCATCTATACTTTTTAGTGAATACTACATATATAAATTTACTCATTTTAGTCAACTATTACATCAAACAAATGAATCATATAAGATAAGCTAACATATTAACTATACTAATGAAATTACTCAATAAATTAGCACATTCATTACCAATAATCAAAATCATAATACAAAACATATTACCAATCACCTAAAAGAAAAGTACATAAAACAAGCTATGATATCCATATCTAACAATTAATTATTAAATATGATCTACTAAGTGGTGTGTGAAAGGGTTTTTTAATTTATTCTCTATTGAATCCCATGGTTTCCATCTAACCATCCTCTCTAATGATACTCTCCCTCCATCATGGCCTAAAGGAATAATCTATCCTACATCCACCTCATACCAATGAAGGTAGTTAGCCTGAAACATCATTATATCCACAAAATAATGTTTTAAAATAATTAAACATGATCACAAATTACATGATATAAAAATAACATTAACTCATACCATCTAATCATGTAAATTAAGCAACACAACTATTTCATAATCAACATATGTCATATAGTCAATCAACTATTAGTTAATCAACTAATCAACCATAAAAATCAATAGATTAAATAGGTTATTTATCTTAGAGAGAAATTGGGATGTGACATATTTACCCCCTAAAGTTGGTTATCATCTTGATAGCATTTATTCAAAACAAGTTATGAATTTAAAACATTGTTCAACAAAATATAATATTATATACACTAACAAATCAAGCATATAAATATGTAAATAGCCAAAAAACTCATCATAGTCATCCTAAGTGGCACTATCCTTAGAGTAATGGTCCCACATGACCTTGTAATATGACACTTATCTATTATGCAAACAAAGTTTGTGAGTGTCAATTACACTGATTGATTCTACCATGAGCACTCTGGGATCCAAAACCTATAAAGCATTGCAATCGAACACATGTGAAGTACCTTTTAAGATAAGACACATAGAAGACATTATGTAAAAGAGTTAGAGTTTGTTGCAATGTAAGACTATATGTTATAGGTTTGACCACTTATAAAACCTCAAAGGGTCCCACATATCCTAGTGAAAGTTTCACTAACTTCCCAAATTTAATTAAGCTTTTATGAAGCTTAACCGATAGAAATAGTTTATCGCTTATAGAAAATAGCCTAATTATTCTCTTTACATTAGAAATTTTTTTCTTATATCATTGTACGTAGGTAAATTTTTCCTACTTATCCTTAATTTATCTTTCATTTTTGAAAGCATCTCAAATCCAAAGACTACCATGTCTTCCAACCTATCCCAATTCATTGGTTATCTAGACCTCCTTACATATAATACCTTAAACATAGACATATTCAATGTTGATTGGTATTAGTTTTTATAATAAAACTCAACCAATGGGAGTTACTCATACCACTTTCATTATTGATCCATGAAATACATATGAAGGATATCTTATAAAATACAATTAACTCATTCTATCTATGCATTAGTTTATTAGTGATATGTAGTGTTAAAGTTCAACTAAGTATCTAGAGCTAAATTCAAAGTCAACAAAAATATAAAAGTCATCTTCGGATCATGATCCAAGATAATATTATATATATAACCATTCAATTGATACACTTCATGAATCTCTTCACAGGAGTAGGTACATCATCAATCAAATTGTCCATTATAAGTGAGATACATTGGTTAATTTCTCAACTACCACCAAGATCATGTCATTCTTATTCTATGATAATGATAAAACTTGGACAAATGTTATCCTTATCACATACCACTTCCATTCTATTATGTCATGTGGATACAACAATCCAACCTAATGCACATGTTCAGCTTTCACACACTAACATTCTAGACAATGAGACATAAAATTTATTACATCTCTCTTGATTCCTTTCTAGAAATAGAGTGGTCTAAGCTCAACCATGAACATGGTTACTCCTAGATTTCATAAACATGGGGCATTATGAAATTTCTTTAGTAATGTGATTCTCACATTCTCTCTATTTGGTACATACATCCTACTATTTTACCATAAAATATAATCATTATCTATTATAAATACCTTAAACTTAGGATTCTGAGCATTTTTATATAACATGTTTTGGTCTGATCATAGAATTAATCTCCTAGAAATAATTTGATCACTTGATCCCTGATATTACTCCTAATAGTAGCCATGACTGATATGTACCTTCTATGGCTTAGAGCATCAATTACTCTATTATCTTTGACTTTGATATAGTTAATATCAAAATCATACTCTGACAAGAACTCTAACCATCATATTTGATGAACAATTATAATTGGTTGGCTGAAGATGTACTTGAGTCCCAAGTCATTAGTCTTGAGCTCAAACAGTTTTCCCAATAGATAATGCCTCCAAACTTGTAAAGCATGCATAATAGATAAAATTTCTAGGTCATGAGGGGAATAATTCATCTCATATAGATTTAGTTTCCTTGACTCATAGGCTACTATTAAACCATATTCCATAAGTAATCCTCCAAGTACATCCTTAGATGCATTACTAATCACTAAAAATTAACCATTATGGTTGGGTAATATTACCACTCATGCTAAAGTAAGCCCCCTTTTCAGTTCCTAAAAGGATACCTCACACTTATCTAACTAGACAAAACTCTGATTCTTTTATTGAAGAGAGGTTTGATTTAGCTATCTTATAAAAATTTAGAATGAATTTGCAATAATATCTTGTTAATCCCATAAAAATTCTTAGCTAATACACATTATTTGGTGTTGGCCACTTCATAATGGATCTTATCTTTGCTAGATCTTATGAATTACCATCTTCAGAGATAATATGTCCTAGACACATCACTTTCTTTTGGAAAAAATCACATTTAGATATCTTGCCACACAATCTATGCTTATGAAAACATTTCAAAACAAATTATAGATAATGTAAGTGATCTTCCTCATCCTTGGAATAAATCAGGATGTCATCAAGAAAGACCAACACAAAAAATTTAGGTAATCTCTAAAAACAATGTTCATAAGATTCATGAATTCTTCTAGATCATTTGTAAATCCAAATAGTAACACTGTAAATTTTATAGTGCCCATATCAATTCTTGAATGCTATTTTTGGGATATCATCTTCATGAATCATCAAATAGTGATACCTTACTCTAAGATCAATCTTAGAAAAGATTATTTCTCCTCACATTTGATCAAAGAGATCATAAATGTGTTATAATAGATACTTATGTTTTATCATTACTATATCCAACATCATGTATTCTATTCATAGGTGAATAATGCCATCCTTCTTATTGATAAAGACAACTAGATCACCCCATGGTGACACACTTGATCGAATCAAACCTTTTGACAACAAATCTTAAATTTTTTCCTTTAACTCAACCAATTCAGTGGTTGTCATTATATATGATTCCTTAGGTTATAGTTATAATCTAGGTATGATATCAATTGAGAAATCAAACCCATGCATAGGTGTCAATCATAATAATTCTTATATAAATACATCATGGAAGTTTCTTATAAAAGGATAATATTTAATAGATGGTTCCTTAGATTTTATATCTCATTTATCTTGACACTCAACCCTACTCAAAAAATAGTCAACCTTGGATTTATAATTGGCAACCAATTGAATCTTAAGATCACACCATATGATCCCAAAGGTGATACTTAAATATCTACTACCATAGTAAACTTAGTCAATTTAATATTTTTTTGATTAGACAATTTTCAACCTTGATCTTTGACTCATTCCCATATTGTATTGACCATGCATTTTCCATTACTCCAACCTTTCTAGATAATTTGATAAGCACTCTAAGAGCAATGAAACATTATATAGCTCTAATATAAATTAAAATAGAAAATGGATTATTGAAAAAAATACTTAACAATTCTATTGGTGAAACTTAATACTCAGTCTATTGATTATCAATAATTGCATGAATCAACTACTAAAATATACCTTACAGAGAAGTTGAACCCTTGTTATTTAATTTTTACTTAGGACATTCTTGAGAAAAGTGGTCACCTCAAAAAATGAATCCACCTCCAAATGGTCCTTTCCTCTCAGTTTATTGGTTTCCCTTAAAACCACCCTTGAAACCATTACCATGTTTCTTATTAAATGAACCATTACTAAACTTGACATTCTGATTCTTGAACTGACGCTTGGAATCTCCACTCTTTTAATTCTAGATTTTGTTTTTGAAAGTTGGTTTAGAACTTATAAATATATTTTCGAACTTATCTCTAACTTGGGAAAGAGAATTAAGTTTTTATTCTTGCTTGACTATATTCTCAAACACCCAATCCATGGTAAATGAACCATGGACATCTACTTCACTACTTATTTGGTGTTTCAATCCCATGATGAATTTCTTGATTCTAAACCTCTCATCTATCTGATATTAAGGAACATATTTAAGAAGATTTGTGAATTTTTCCTAGTATTCATTAACTAATAGATTTTAGAAATCTATAATTTTTTGGTTGAAGTACAATTATGGAAGCCATTGTGACCTAAAACATGTCATAAAGTATCCTTAGGTGGTGGGGGTTGATTTAAGGTTCATCTCGAGCTTCTTATTTGCCTACCAAGTTAAATATTTACCATATAGATAATAATCTCCCCAAACTAATTTAATGACTTTGGAATAATTTTGAACCTCTAAATACTTCTCTATTTTTATAAGCCACACTTCAGCTCTATCCCTAATATAGTTCCATTGAACTTGGGTAGATATTCAAGCTCTCACATCCTATTACACCTCCTCATGCCTCTGATCTTAAATATGTTCTTAGTCATTTGGATGATCTTAAGGTTATTATTTATCATTCTCATTTTCATGGCCATGCACTTCCTATTCTAGAGTTGTGATTCAATCCCAAGTCTCTTACACGGTTATAAGGACTTGGTCCAACTTCACAGCTTGGTTATATGTAAACTAATTTAGATCAATAGGGGGTTTAATATTCAAATTACCCTCACCTCATGGTCTAGTGTGTACCATTGGTCTTCTTATTTATTATGTGAATAAGTTTTCATTAGTGGACATATTAAATCCTAGAGTTTGAGACTTAAATTTAATACCACAATGTAACAACCCCACTAGGTTTTGCTAGAATATTACAATTTCTTTTAAATTAAATACACATATTCAACATACAAATTTCACCAAGAAAAACCTAACTAGTGATATTTAACTAACTTTAATAATTTAGTTAACCATAAGATTTTATAACTAATCCACTTATATAAAGATCACCATGAATAAATATATTAATACAGAATAATACTAAATAACCATAAATATTACATTACATCATAAATGAAATAGTACTAAATTTAGACACAAATATTACAATATTACAATCTATACTATATAATTATAATGTATAATTATTAAATTTTTTAATAATAAATAAAATATCACAAATGATAAAACATGATACAAATCTCCTCTAAGAAGAGTCTCCATGATTCAAGTATCAATATGTAATCTTAAGTGTAGTTTCAAGTATAGTACTCTAGCTGGGAGGAAAAGCATCATCAAGCACTTTTGCACACCAACCATGAACCATAGATCCCTTGCACTATCTCCCAAAAAAGTTGATGGCTCTCCTTTCATGGATGGGTAGATAATGATAGTACAAGAATCTAGAGTAGAAAACCAAAACCCATGTGTCAAAGATATCTAATACATAATCTGTACCATAAATAAATTTGTTTTAATATAATATCACACAAATATGAAAACTATATCGACATATAAAATGATAATGTTTATCAAACATTAATATTGGCCAAAATAGGCCTATGTATAAATTTTTTTCCTAAATGGATCAGGCCATTCTTTTGGACCCTTCAATAACCTTCTACCCCCATGACTAGTCCTTTTGTGGTCCTGAATTGATGATGTAGTGTAGTATTCTTATAGGTCCTAGTGTGGTGTGAGACACTGAGCATGGTTCTTGTTAATTGAGTGATCCAATGTTGGAAGGAGGAGACAAAACTCATGAACCTCAAACATGTCACTTTCAATCTTTTGAAACACTTTAAGCAAGTTTTAAGGTGAATTTGGTGATTTTGAGGAAAAGGCCTAGAAACAAGTCTAGAACTACAAGTGAAGGATCTAGTATGTTTTCATGGTGTTTCAGAATTTAGGGGAATTAATAAGGTTTTAAAAAGGTCTAAAATATTATAATGAGCCAAAAATGAGTCCTATAGAAGCTATTATGCCCAAAATAACCCAAAAAGTGCATTAGATGACTTAAGGGTTGTTAAAATAAAAATTTCAAGTGAAAAAGTAACTTTTTGAGGAAGTCAAATTGGTTTTGACATCCTCCCACCTCCTTATGGCATGTTTTACCATTTTATAAAATTTCAAGGTCATTTTAAGTCATTTGGAGTGGAGAAGAGGAGTTTGGGAGCAAAATGATGCATTTTGAAATCTTTTAATGCTTTGAAAAAATAGGTTTATAGAATTTTTATGTATATGCAGGGGCTCTTCTATCATATTAAGTAATTCATGGTGTTAATAATATTATCTTATAGGCCTTTGAAATTATATTCAAACTTAAGTAAAAATAGAGGTAAGGAAAACCTATTGGGTACAAACTAGCTATGTAATAGGTTTTCTACCATTAATGGAAGTCCAAGTATTTTATAAGGTTTACAGAAGGAAGGAAAGGCCATTTACAACCTAAAAAATCTTTCCCAAGTGTTATATTTCATATTTAGACTTTTGGTTCTTCATGCTAAGGAAAAATCATTTTGGGCAGTTTGGGATAGCTCTAGGAGAGCCTTAGGTTTTCACTCAGTATGATCAGAGGAAAGAGAGTTGGAATAAAATATTTTGGTCAATGATAGGTACCTTAATTTCCTTCCAATTTGTGTAATTTTTTGTCTATTTCATCTTCCCATATTTATGAATAATAAATAATAGTTCAAGGTGCCGAATGACCTTGGGAGTAGTTTTTAGGGCAACTAGTTAAGGGTGGCTCAAGCTTGTGACCTCCATCAATGGGGTCTATGAGAGTTGTAGGTACCATGGAGTTTATTTTAGGTTGGAAGAGAAAAGTTAAGTTTAAAATAGAATTTAGAATCAAAACTCTAACATGAAACTTAACCTCCATGGTCAGTTAAGCATCTTATGTTAGTTCAACTAAATTTTTCCTAGCGCCTTCTATAAGAGTAAGGGGAAGAGTGTGTAGAAGTCCAAGGAGGATATTTGGGGGGTTTCGAATGAAAGTGGAGAATTTAATTAAGCTTTAAAATCTTTTGAAACTTTTATTTTTATTGGATTGTGACATCATCATCATCAAAAAGTTTGTCTTCTAGTGTGTTTTTAAGCTAATGAGATGGATTAAAGACTATTGGAGCTAATGAAGATTAATTTTTTGAGTAAGGGTTAGTCCTAATTAACCAAAATGTGTTTGAGACTCCATGGAAGTCATTGTGTCTCATTTATTTAATTATGTTTGCTTGCCTCTTCTTTCTCTCTTCCTTTTTTCTCTTATATCTTCCATTTCTCCCCAATTTTTGTAAGATATTCTCATTTGACAAGAAGAAACCCTATCAAAAAATTTAATACTTTTTGAATTAATAATGATCAAGTTTCACATATCTCTTTCCCATAAATTGTGTTTATCAATCTTGTGCATGATGAACTTGTGAAGAGGTGTTATTCCATGTCCATTGTCCTTCTTTCTTATCTATTTTTAGGTGTTTTCAAGTTAGTTTCAAGTCTGAACATGAGCTCTTTCCACCATTAATGGATGCTTGGTGTGAATTTTATAATTCCTCTTTTCTTCATGTATTGTTTGGTGAGCCTATCTTATGAAATACTTATGAAAATTAGCTAGTTTATAAGATTGTGTGAGAAAATTTGTCTTATGTTGAGTTAATGTTTATTTAAAGCTTATGTGAGTATCAATAAATTTGGTGTATCACCATTTTAGTGTTTTTTAGTCACCATATACCCTCTCTCTATCTCTTTTCTAAGTATAAATAGTAGTTTAGGTGATCTACCAAGAGGAAGCTAGCCCTCTCCAAAGGTTCAACCTTACTATAGGATACCCATAGCTTAAGGTTGCTCTAGTATTATAGCTATGGGTGAGAAAGCTTGATAACAATCTCCCACAAGGGTGAAATTATATGATACAACAATTACTTTGGCTAGAATTTTTCATTAATAAATGATCTCTAGGATCAGTCAAATTCATACACACTACTTGATCATATTACACCTTATCTAAAATTTATGGTGTTAATTAATAAATTAGAATTAATCCACTACTTAATTAGGGTCATGAATGTAATATTAGGTAAAATAAATAATAATACAAAAACAAATAGATTAATTTTTCATATTTCACTTTAACTAATCAAAATTATGATAAATGAATAAATATCATAAACATTCATTTGGTATGTCAAATGAAGTGAATAGAATCCAAGCATCAAGTTTATTACCAATAATAAAAAAAATACAAAAATAGTCCTCAATATGTCATACCATCTAAGTAATAATTATCTAGACCACTAGTTGCTTTATCTAATAAGAAACTTATAATATTACTTCTTCACGAAATAATATTTTAATCTTAGCTAATATAATTGTTCATATTCCACATATAACAATAGCTAGTCCACAACATATAATTATGTTATTTATTTAAACTCATAAAGACATTTAATATTTTATATTTAAACATTATAGTGTTTTTATACTAACAAAATATAAATAAGCATCTAGTATATATTGTTATATTTATAACATTTATAACAAGCATTCATTCACCACATGGTAATAATAAATAAAATAGTTAAGTATATACAATACATGTATATATAACTGATATAACCAAATATACTTTAATATAGTCCACCACTATACATTTTACCTATATATATATATATATATATATATATATATATATAATTTTTAAATCTTTGAATATATTTTCAATATTTATTAACTACCATTTTGTATGAAATATACTTATGATGACATCCACTGTCAATTATCTTTAAATATTATGTATACTAAATGTATATTTATCCATTTAAATAAGTAGTCCCATAACTATATCTTAAATTAAATGAAACTAAAATACTTGCTCTTATGAATCCTCTAGGATTTTGTTCATATTACCAATTTACCATATTCATTTTTAAATCAATGCTCAATGTAATAGATTCAATTTTAACATTTCATACAAATTCAAACACTCATTCGACTATACTCAATAGTTTACATACTTGTATGAAAGTATAGTTTAGGTATAAGTCTTTATAAATAATCAAATTTAAAAAAACACCAATAACAAAATTGATTATATTAATACTTGGACTCAATCAAATATATACTATGTAAAACATATTAATTGATCCCATATACCCAATCTTTATACAGACTAAGCATAAACCCCTTTCAAAATTTATATAGGTCCATATAATATGTAGTCATGTTTAATACTATGTATTTATGTTATACATTCCACTATAGTCTACATTCCAACAGTTCATTTTAACCTTAGAATATAGTTTTTTTTTATAGAATCAAATTTTAAATAACAGGCATACACTTATCAACCTGAACCTAGGTATTCATAAAATATGGTTGAACCCATAATTTTATTATATACCCAAACAAGAATTAAATATGTGTTTCAACCTTTAATTAGAATAATTAAACACAATAATAATAAATGTATGGAATTATTTAAATAATAATAATTAGGTTTCCATTAAAACTCTCAATATGTCAATTCCATCTATAAATACTTCCTATAGCTAATATATTTAAATATTTCTATTTTTCTTTTGTAAACCCTTGTATTTCCAAAAAATACTCATGTATGTATAAATGTGTGTGGGTACACACACACACACACACACACACACACACACACACACACACACACACACACACACACACACACACACACACACACACACACACACACACACACACGCACACACACGCACACACGCACACACGCACACATGCACACACGCACACATGCACACACGCACACGCACACACACACATGCACACACACGCACACACACGTGCATGCACACACACACACACACAAATGCACATACACACACACACACACACACATGTATGTATGTATTCATATATATTCTATCAAATCTATTTGAGAGCATCATTTGAGTACACACGCACACACACACACACACACATATATATATATATATATATATATATATATATATATATATATATAGTCTAATTTAATATGAAAAAACCCTTATATTTAAACTCAATCAAAATTTGAATAGTTTTACATAGTCAGAGACACGTCAACCCAAGTTTATCCCCATCTCCAAATATAAATATATATCAATTGGTTTGAATTGATCTATGTTGTATATACATATATAAATAAATAATTTTCAATACTAAATAATTCTATTTGAATTAGCAAGAGGAGATTAAGATAGAGTTTTAAAAAACCAATAATAAAAATGGCCAAAACCAAAGACTTTACCCCAATGTTTTCAAGTCACCTTGAGTGGATATAGGGTGATGTGGAGGCCATGCCTTACACATGGCCATGTATACACCCATATTATCTCTATAATAAAAATAGAGAATACCTAGTGAATACTAATTCATAAAATATTTTAATATATTCCACACAAAAATTGAAATACATAACCAAAATGGAAGTATACTAATGAGCCCAAAATATTCCTTCTTATTTTATTTTCAATATCTCTTCATTTTTTCTAAATATATCCTTTATCTATAGTTTCATGTCCCCCAAAATCCTTCTCCCTTTCATTTTTATTTCTTTCCCTCTATGTACTCACCATTTTTTTCTCCTTCATGCACAATAATCCAACTGACTTAATAAATACATGCCCAAATAACTCAACAAAGCCATTCATTAGTTTTTCATTCACCACCATGTAGACACATAGTGAACTCCATGTTTTTTCCAAAAATGAAGCTTAATCAAAGTCAATGGATGATTAGTAACCCAATCATTTTGATCTTTCTCTCCAAATCCATAAATAGTCATTTTAAATTCTTTATAAAATTGGCATGACAATGACTTTATCAACCAACTAAACTTAATCAATAGTCTCCACTATTTATTTCATGCAAAGTCTTTAAACTAGTCAATTGCCAATGTATTCCCATGCAATGACCCTCAAACAAACAAAATAGAACAATGATTATATTACATGAAAATAGACTTAGGTTATAATTATACGTCACTATGCTATTTACTAAAATATATAACAATATAATGATTTATTAAAATCATTCAACATTCAAAACAATGTACTCATATATATTAAAAATCAAACCTTAGGTCAATAATTAATCAAATACAAGATATTTGAAAACAATGTTAGTTATATCCTTTGACATATAGACTTAGAATATATAATAATAATAATATTTAATTATTGTTATCTAAATATGTAAATAAATAACAATAGAATCCATCTATACTTTTTAATGATTACTACATATATAAATTTACTCATTTTATTAAACTCTTACATCAAAAAAATGAATTATATAAGATAATCTAACATGTTCACTATACTAATGAAATTACTCAATGAATTATCATGTTCATTACCAACAATCAAAATCATACTAGAAAACATTTAAAAAATCAACTAAAATAAAAGTACACAAAACATGCTATATTATCCATATCAAACAATTAATTATGAAACATGATATACCAAGTGGTGTGCGTATGGTTTTTGAATTTATTCTTTGTCAACCCCCAAAATTTCCATCTAACCATCCTCTCTAATGATACTCTCCCTCTATCATGATCTAAGGGAAGAATCTATCATGCATCTACCTCATGCCAATGAAGGTAGTTAGCCTGAAATATCATTATATCCATAAAATAATGTTTTAAATTAGTCAAACATGATCATAAAGTATATAATATAAAACTACTACCAACTCATAACATCTAATCATGTATATTAAACAACACAACTATCCCATAATCAACATATGTCATCTATCTTAATCAAATATTATTTAATCAAATAATCAACCATAATAATCCATAGATTAAATAGGTTATTTAGCTTAAAGATAAATTAGGATCTCACATTAGACACTATCAAATTTGAAGATGCACAGATATAAGAATTGCATTACTTTAACTAACATAAATATATTATGAAGATATGGTTTGACAGGAAATAAAATAATAAAATAAATATTTTATATTTATTCCATGGGACAAAGCTCATGAGAGAAAATGATGAAATTAAAATTTCATTCCATAAGGGATTGGACCATATCATATTTCATAGATTTTAGGTAAAAATGATTTTTGATTGAAATATCTCTAAGACAATAACTTGATCTTTCCATTTAATGGATAGTGTTGGATATCCTAGCCACTCTTGGTCCCTAGAACAATTACACTCTGAGAGAGGGGTATTCTTTGTAAAACTAGTTGACTATGTGATCCTTGTAAGCATTTTCATGATGATTACGTATGCATAAGTTATCAAGGTTCCTTATACTCTTTCTCAATTGAATGCGTCTTACAATTTGTTAGGATCATGATTTGGGTTAGGCCTATTAGAGAGTCTATTTAAATGATTTTCAAAGTATGGATGTGTGTTAAGGTCTTGAATAAGGTACTTATTATCATCAAGACATTGTTTATGTTCAAAAAACACTAAAAATAATCCCTAATGTAAAATATTCCCTACTTTATAGTCTTAAAGTAAATCTTATCATGTCATCTTGAGGCCATAGTACTATTTTTGATATTTATTTCATGAAAATTAGTGTCAAGAAAGCCTCTTGTAAACTTGTTTCATCATTTCCAAATATTAAATGAATGTCATAAACATAGAAAAAGGGTCTTAAAAGGTGTTTTCTAATGAAGAGTAAAAATAAAATAAGACTTGAGAAGAATGATAAGTCATGTACATGTTAAAAGGTCCAAAAAAAGTAAATTTAAGGATATAAAAGGTTAGAAGGTCATAGTGGGGTCATTAAAGTCATTTTAAGAAGACTAGGCATTCCAAAAGTTTCAAAAGTTTTGTTTTAGTGTTTCAAATCTCTTTCATAATCTCTTCCAGTTTTAAAAATAGTCAAAAAGGTGTTAAAGTCAATTATTTCTCTCCATTCTTTCCTTTTGGTGACCTTCAACTCTTTCAATATTAAAAAGTGCACTTGACCACCACAAAACTCTTTTTCATCTAAGGCATGATCACGGAGGTTTCATTGTTCTATAGATGTTTTTATAGGATTGGTGAAGAAAATATCAAAGTCAATCCATCAAGATCAAGGTCTAATCATGATTTCAAGTCTACTCAAGGCTAAAAGCTACAAACTATGTGGTTTTAATCATTTTTATGCAAGTTTATTAATAATGTACTAGAAAGGGAATCATGTTAAAAGAGATCACACCCTAAAATCCATTTCATGCAGATTTTCAAATGAAAATTAGATCAATTCATGGATAAAAATGATAAGTTTCAAACAAATATGAAAGGGAAACAAGCTTCATGAAGTTGCAGTCTAAGAAAGTTGTCTATTTTGGCTTTGAAGTCAAATATTAAGATGTTTTATAAAGGTTTAATGCATGAATTAGGGTCCAAAATCCTTCTTTCAATACCCATGAAATGTCTCAAACCCTTCTTGGTCCCTTAACATTTAACACCAAACCTAAATACTTGCAAACATGAGTGGTTTTAGTGAAATTATAGGTTTTATAGGGTAATAATTAGAATTATAGAGATATATGGTAATCACAAAGTGAAAACCATGGTAAAATGAGGTCACTCACACCATATTAAATCCATCATATGCCTTTAATAAACGTAACTATGTTTAGACCTCAACATATGGCAAAACTAACATAAGGTCTAGTTTGTAAGCACCTACATGCAATTTTCTATAATGTTTCATATTAAATAAGGAGTTGCATTGGATATTAAATCCATAGGATAGCATGAATGAAGTCATGGATTGTCTTTCCTAGGTTTTTAAAATCAATAAAAATCATACAGGCTATGAATCATCTTTAAGGAGTCAAAATAAACCTACAAGTAGTTTGATAAGGACATAGTTTGAGATTTGAAATATTTTATTATATTACATGGAATAAATTTGTTGATGAGAGATTTAAAAGGGTGTATATAACATCATATTTATCTAAATAATAAATTGTATAATCTTTCAATCATGTGTATGCATAGAAAATAAGATAGGTAGTCTTAAAACCTTAAAGATCCTATGACTATGACATTTATTATTTTGATGTTGCTAAGTGAAATACATGGTGGATAGAGGGATATAAATATGATATAAAATATCTCCCTACTCATATTTTCTAAAAAAAATTAGGTTTTAGGCCATATAATCCATTAAGAGGGCTTCAAGAGAGTCAAGCTTGAGATGGCCTCTATAGGCCTACAAACACAAAAATGAGGTTTTTAATGTATTTAGTGGTGTTTTTTCACTGATAGAAGAACTTAAAACAATTCCAAACACCTTCATTACATCCCATGCCATCTAAATTAAGGTTTAGTCTCATGGGATCCATTATCAAGTTTTAATAGGAATGTAAGATTGAAGGAAGATGCACATGTCTACAAATAAATGAATGGACATTCAAAATGTTTTGGGGTGTTTTATCACATAGGAAAAGGCCTTAAATAAATAAAATAAATTTCCTCTTGCATAAAAGATAAAAAAAATGTAGGTACAAACCCTTAAAAGTCCAAGTTGAAGGGTTTTGAATAGTTTTCAATCTTGAGGAGAAGTTACAGGTCTATCAAAAAGAGGAAGGTATTCAAGCATGTTTAAGATGTTTGAATCTCATTGGAGGGAAAACCTATAAGCCCAAGATACTTTTTTACATCCAAATAATTTTCCAAAAAAAATTTAAGACAAGTAAAGGAGGTTTTAGCAAGTAGTAGGCCTATGTAAAAGGAGATGATAGTTTAAGGTCAAGAAGTTATAACATATCTCAAAGAATCTAAACCCTTTTATCACATATGAACATACTTTAAGAGATGTGGAATATGTTAACATTATCTATAGTCTTGTGAAAAGATTTTAACCAATCTTGGTCAAGAATCCTATAGACTTATAGGATTGATTCAAGATTCCTTAGTTGATCAAAATGATAATGGTATCAATGACACTCAAGACATGTGAAGGATGACTTAGAGGTTATTGTTTCTATGGAAGGTTACTTAAGTAATCAATTCAATATTTTAAAAATGATTTATGATGATTATAAACATGGTCTAGTGTGAAAAAAGATAAGGATAGTAGGACTAGGACATTGTAATGAAAAATAAGTCCTCAATTTTGATAAGATGACAATTCATACCCAAGATAAGTTCCTGAAAGGCCTCAAAGATTTAATTTTTAGTTAATTTTAGCTTATTATTTGAAAAAAGGAAAAGAAGAAACTAATTACAATTATGGTTAAAAAACCTATTTGATTGTGTGTACATGAAATTATAAGATTGTGAAGAGTTCCTCTTTGGCTTGGGAGGATGACCTGAAGATAAGAAAACACTAAATCAAATTTGTTAGTTAGATAGATAGTTGGGTGGATTGCCTTAAAATAGATATATTATAAAATAAAGATATTCCTTATGGGCTATCAATCCAAACATTTTAAAAAATTAAGTTAAAAAAATAGAATAGAAAGTACTTGCATTAATAATCAAAGGGTATTAAAATTAAACACAAGAATGATTGCTTAAGAAATAGACTAGAAATGATTAAAATAATGATTAAGATAATTAATACTAGTGATGGATAGTTGGGGTATGCTTCAAAAAATTAGAAAGGGGTTTGTGAACATGTAGGGACATATAAAATTAGGTTTGGTTGGGAGTAGGTAGTTGAGAATAACTTGCTAAAATTTGCTACCATAATGATTGTTGGCGGTTGGGCTGACTGTCAATAGTTAAAATGATCATTGATGGTTGAGATGACCATTATTAGTTGTAAAAACCATCATTGGTTTAGACAATCATTGATGGTTATCATGTGTATAGCTAGGTTGATAATAAGCTACTTAATATGATCAAAAAATGGGATTCTAGGAGTTAGGTAGGTGTTGGGTTGTGAGCTCAAAGCAAATAGAATAATGGAATACTGAAAACCAATTACTTATCTTCAAGAAGATATATTGGGTGGATGTTTGAGGTGATTGACTCATTGATATAGTATGACATTATTCTGATAGAGTAACAGTATTTAGTGCTTTAGTGGAGCTATGATGGAAAGTTGGCTCTCTAATGTAGTAGCTAGTTTGTTAGATTTATAATGATGATTGACCTATAAGAAGATAATTTTGGATGCACAAGCTATTGATAAAAATTTTAGATGATTTTCACCTCTTTACTCTTGTCTTATTATAGGCAAGGCAAGAAATTTGCAATAAGATGCGAACTAGGATTCCTAATTTTAAATCATGCATGCAACACTTTGAACTAGATTTAGATGAGTTATATTTAGAAAATCAAGGTAGGTGAGCTCCATATTAGTGTTTTATGAGGTGAACCCTAACCATCAATGGTTAAAGTGACCATCATCAATCAACCTGAACATTAGTGGTCAAGGGTAAAGGGTTAAATTAGGTGAAATCTAGGGGTAAGCCAATTTGGTCAAACTAACTATAGGTTAGGTTTGGTTAGGGGTCAGAGGGTTAGATTAGTCTTGACAGGGTCTTAAGGTGGTTAAGGGAAACTATGACATTAAAAATCATAGTGTGCATATTTTTGGTGTCTATATTTCTCCCCTTTTTATTATGTGGCTTGACTCAATAGGTTATAAAATAAAAATTGATGTTAGTTAAAGGTTTGGTTGCCTTGAGTATGGAAGGAGGTGTTCCCCCTTAAATTAGGAGGAAATGAGGTAAAATAGAATTGGGTGTAAGTTTGAAAATGTAGGTGAAGGTGATGATGAGGGTGGATATCATGAAGGTGGATGATAGGCTGGGCACTAAATCACAAATAGGCACACAAAGTGTGATAAAAGGTGTGATAGTTGAGATAATGCATATACTAGGTTACCATAGTTGGTAAAATTAAATGTTAGTGCTAAGAGGACAATGGAAAGGTGGATTATGTGACCACATTTAGGCATTTTATCTAGTTACACTTACAAGTCTCCAAAGAGATGCCTATGTTTTGGTGGGTATCCAAGATAAGAAGTGCTCCTAGTGAAAACACAAATAGGTCAGGTGTCATGGGTATTTGAGGTAGTAAGTGCTATTGATAAGACACACGTGGGTCAAGTAGGTGCAAGGTGGCACAAGTTTAAAAGGGTTAATATGGATATTGTTTCATTATAGTCTAAGAACTAGGCAAAAAATGTCACGAAATGCATGTTAGGTGGGTTGAAATAGACCAATGGTGTAGTGACTAGGTGGTTGGGGTGGGTAAAGAAGGTAGTCTCCATGGGTGGGTATAAATGGATAGATTTTCCTAAAAAAGAAGTGATTATGTGAAATCAAGAAGGTGGGCATCCTAAACATCAATGGTCGTGGTGCTTAAGGATGATCATCGATGATCACACTGACCATCAACAATCAGGGAAAAACACTTAAATTACATAGTTGAAAGTGAAATTAGAATGAATTTTTATCCATTATTATTTTTGATTTATTAAATTTAAGCTCTAGTGATTTTGGTGGCTTATGGTGAAGGTGCATGCTAAGGGTGTTTGCTAAGGTGGATGTTAACTATACATTGAGGTGGACTAAGGTGACTAGTCAAGATGTAGGGAGTATGTTAACATGGATGAGGATGGGAAAGCTTATGGATGATTCTATGGTGGTAGTCATGAAATTAGGTAGGGGTGTCATTGAAATTGATAGCTTAGCTAGATTTTGGAAATGGTTAAGGGGTTGGCTATTTGGGTCTATAAATTACATTGATTAGGTCACCATTTGGGTAGGTTTTAGGATAGATAAGTTTTGAATGTTCTAGGTTTAAAACACCCATAGTGATGATAAATAGTCAAGATCTACCATTGATGATCATCATCCATATAAAAATGGATGTCTAACCATTGGTGGTCTCTATGACCATTGATAATCGACTAGGGAAAAGAAGGTTTTTGATAAGTGTTTGAAAATTTAAAGAAAATGGAATGTTGGCATGTTAGGTATAGGTTGGTGTAGAATGTTTAGAGGGAAAACTAATGGGTATTGGGTAGATAGGTAGGATGGGTAAAAAAATAGACCATTAATTAAAGGTTATAATAAATGATTAATGGTGTAGGTGACTAAGCTATGTTTTCAAATTGGTGCAATCTAGGGAGTAGATATATATGCACAACTGAGTGCCACATATATTTGTAGAGATTTAGTAGTGGATAACCTTAGTTGACCAAATTCACATGGAAGAGGTTGGGTTGGGAACTATGAGGCATTATTATCATGTGCCTTAGGATGCATCCATGGTCATAGTGCTATTTGAGAGATGTGATCCCAGTATGAACACCTTCCTATTGTTGATCAATAAGATGACTATCTTACTAGAGGACGTTCATATAATCACCTAACTTCCATTTTGAGGAGATCTAATCTACCATATAGAGAGTGAGGAGTAGGATGATCACTTCAAGCTATTATATAGAGATGAGAGTGACTAGGTTAGATGGCATGATGAGGGGTTTATGCATAGTGATTTATATGAGAGGAATCTAGATGAGAAGAAACTCATGACCATGCTCATGATTATTGTTTCATGTTTTGTGCTTCCCAAATTGAGTAGTGGGAGGTTCCCATAATTTCTATTAGGGGTGTTGGTCAAGTTATTATTAGGTAAGACTATATTTGGTTGGGTGCTTATTCTCTATTGATGATTTAAAATTGTGCTTTGTAATAAACACCAATAATGGGAAGTTCCAAGATGTGGGAATTGTGACTTGAAAGAACCTCCATATTTTAGAGAAGTTGGTTCTTCTTTAAATCAAGTGTGTACTGGGAAAAGGGAAAGGAATTTTAATAGAAACATAAATGCAAGAAAGAAAATCTAACTATGGTGATGCACCTAAATGTAATTTGACCTTAATCCTAAGCATAGTGAAACTATATGTAGGATTCATTTACATTTAAGAACAAACAAGTGCATGATTAATGTAAAAGATAGAAACAATAGAAATAGAGGCTCACAGCATAGACTACTATTGCAATGATACAAAAAATGTCAACAAAGGCATAGGGTTAAATATTCTTATTTGAATCTTCCAGTCACATAAGAGACACAAAAACACGCATAGTTATATAAACTTTTCAACTCAAGAAAATGAGACAAAGGCAAATGACATTCCTAATCACAGCTCTAGAAAGTCTAAACTCTTAACAACACAGCCTAGACTACTTTTACAATAACATAGAAAATATCAACAAAGGCATAGGGTTCAATCTTCTCATTAATATTCCAGTCACATAAGAGGCACATAAACATGCATAGTTACATAAACCTTCCAACTTAAGAAGATAGAATAAAAGTAAATGATATTCCTAGTCATAGCTCTAGAAAGTCTAAACTCTTTACAATAGTTCTCTCAGAAAATTCTCTCTCTGGTCTCCCCCTCCTCATGATGACTCTAAACCCTTATTTATAGCCTTGGATTCACTCTAGATTGTCTACTTGTTCCCAATCTAATGGCCCAACTGAAATCTAACCAAACTAAAAGTGTCTAACGAAAGATATTTTATAGATTCTGAAACACTTCATCTTCTGGCAGTTCATTGTCTAAAACAAATTGTAGGACACTCCCTTCTCTTAAATGCTAGGTAACACTTAGCCATTTTCTTCAAAATATTCTTATTACTTTAGGAGACACTGAAAGATGACACTTGGCGTGTTCCGCAACACCTATCGAAGACATGTGGCACTTTTCACATAAATTATACTCTTTTGTGTCTTTCCTCAGGAGTGTTCCACCTTTGACACTTGTCAAAATTGACTTCCTCAAAACTTCAACAACATAAAAGAAAATAAGACCCACAACATTTCTTACTTGAGTAACTTTAAAAGGGACACAGGGATAGGTGTCAGTCTCTATTGCTTTTATTAAAGGACACATGGTAATCTATGCTTTACTTATCTAGGGTTACGTGGTGATCTCTGATACTTTTAGCTACCCTTTTAGAAACTTGCAAAAGATGACACATGGCAGTATTTTCTTTGCTCTATTTATACCATAGAAATAATCAGGTCTCATTTCACATTTACGTAGACAGTGATACCTGACAGCTTCTAATTACTTAAGAAACAAAAATTGGGACCCACCATAGTCTTTGTTATATCAGTGAAGCAAAATTAAGATAATTTAGATTGCAACACATGGTGGCTTTTGCTCTCTTCTACTAGGGTACGTGGCATCTTCTGTCACTTTTGGAAAATCAAAATTGAGACCTTCTATTACTACCACCTGGCACTTTCTGCTTGATCCTGATACTTAGCTTGTTAAAACCTTTGACTAAAAAGAGATGAAACATGAGTGCTGATATGAAAATGCAGATGCTAACACTTGGTGGATTCCACTAAGTCACTATGAGATATGTGGCACATTTTGACCAACTCATAGAAAATATGAAAGGTGCCTCAGATGATGACACTTGGTAGTTTCTGCTTGAGAAAGGATGCCTTAGATGATGACACTTGTCAATTTTTTCTTGATCCTAACACTTAGACAAAAATGAATCAAAAAGGAAAATAGAGACCATTCTCTATTTCAAAACTCTACCATCTCAGACCAAAGTATGTGAAGATAAAATTTCATGAAGTGTCACTGAAAACATAGAATGAAACATAGAGTAAATTTTAACTCTATAGTTATTGGCAACCCTAAGGGCTTTTGAACCTGCTAAAAAAGAAACCACAAATTTTTGTATATAAAAATGTGGCAACAATCACAACTTTAGTAAGGCCATCTGATAAACAGACCATTCAACATCAAATAGCCAATACTTATTTTGCAACTCCTAGAAAGTTAAATCAAGGTTAATGATGTCTTTGTGAGAAAATTCTAAAAATATGACCTACAACCTTCAATTGGAATTCAACTTGGATCGAAACAACTTCCACTTCTGGCACTGACGATTCAAACACATCTGGGGAATTATGGAGATTTGAGAGAGACTTAATATGTTGAGAGTCTTAAAAATTTTGAAAATATTTTGAGCCATGGCCACGTGCTCAAAAAACACTTATTTAAAAAAGAGAGCAGGAACGAAAAAATGAGAAAACAAAACTAAAAGCAAATTACTATATACAACTAACTAGGTATATTTGATTCCCTCCTAGATCAAAAGGAAAATTTTTGAAGTTTCCTTCATGGTGAGAAGACTTATGGTGCCAGACAAATGGTTGAATGGGATGGAGCTCTAGTGACTTGCTCATCCTGCTTACCACCTTGATTGGCCTACATCTAAGTGAATCAGAGTCAAACATGCTTCCACTATATACATACTCTTCTTGTTCTTGAAAGCTTGTCAAATGCTAGTTCTTCATACTGGCATGTCTCATCAAGAAATTGATGGCTTTTGGATCATCACCATAAGCCCTTAGATATACCTCATTGATTGACTTATCTCCTTCTACCTCATTCTTGAGTTCCATTGCATGATCATCCTCCTTGATGACTCTAACCTCTTGCTTAAGGATAAGTCTAAAAACTTGCATCCCATATACATACTTTTTGAGTCTCAATGTTTTCTTCTCCACATCTGGCCAGCTCATGGCCTCCTTTAAGAATAGTGTAACCTGCTCCAATGACTTGATCAAGGAAGTGTCCATGCTCCTCCATATATTCTTGCAAAGTGAGAAGAAAGTCATAAATTATTTCTTCCTCATCAGAGATTAAGGGAAAAGCTTATGACTTGTCCTCTTGTTCATCAAAGAATATACCTATGATGATTTTCTCCTCATTTTCACTCATGAAATCTTCTTCACTAGCCATGAACCGAGTATACTCCTCTTTGCTTGCTTCCTCCAAAATATATTCCTCTTTGAAAAGGGATAAAGAAGAAGACTGATGGTTATACATAGTGGAAGAGGAGATAATTCTTGAGCTAGAATCAAATTATTCTCCTCTTTCCATTTGTACATCACTTCATCTATATCAGATGTAGCTTGATAGCTCTCTTAGAGGGATATAGATGAGGTGTATTCAAATGTAGGATCTTCTGCTTGATCATCGTCATGAGTGAGATCAGCCTCAACCTCTTCAAGGATTTGAGAAAGACCTTTCTCCTCCTTTCTACCCCATGATTCCATTGTTATTTTCCAACTCATGACCTTGTGACCAAAACATTTCCCTTGGGAAGAGGTAGCAATTTTATCTTCTTCAAGATCCCTAGCTGGTTCATGATTTTCCCTCTTCTAACTCAAAATTTGGACATCATGTTGAGAGATCTGAGGATTGGTAAAAGAGGTATTTTTTAACATAGGCTCCTCTCTAAGGTCTAAAATCTCTATCTCTCTTTCTCTAAGTAATCTCATATTTGCCTCTAATTCCTCAATTTGCTTAGCTAGATTTTCTTGAAAGAGTCTTTCTTGGAACTCATAGGAATTAACATAGAAGTGGGGAGTGCATGAAGGCTGTGATGAACAAAAAGAAGCTTCTTGAGGAAGGGTGGGAGGGACTTGAGGGGAAAGTGAGGGTTGGATTCCACTTCCCTTGCTGTCAACATAGACTTGACATTATTAGGGAAAGGACCTTGACAAGTTCAACTTGGCTCATGAGCAGGGGCTGCATATATCTGATGTGAAACTTGTGGTAGTTGATATGTAGGTTGATAGACTTGGTGAGGCTGTCTCTCATGAATACTCAGCTTCTCTTCTAAAAATGCAATCAAGCCACACACATCCAACATCTCATTTGTAAGCCTTTGCCAATTAGCTCTTTCAATGAGAGCCCATTCACTCTTAACTAGATCTAGTGCATTTCTTACTTGATGGATGACATGATTAGGAATTTTTGGGCTGCATCCCCTTCTATTTTCAAACTCTAATACATATTTTTTATATCCCAGTAATGTTTGTTTGAAGGTGGAAATGAGATTAGGCTGAGCATGGGATGTAACATATTGGGAAGACTAGGCATAAGACTGATATAGCTCATGACAGGGCTGTGGTTGGTCATATCAGACCTATGAAGGGCAAAACTTATAACCATATGCATCCTTGTTGCTTGATGTGAATCCACGAGCAACCTGATTTTGATTAAAAATATATGAAGGGGCATAAGACCCATAGCTCTGATTAAAAGAATTATACATACCAAATGGTGATTTCTTCTTGACTTTGATTATTTGAGGTAATTAGTGACAATAGAAGATTTAGATCTTATTACTGATCCATAACTCTGACTCCTTATAGCTCTCTAGTTCATACAATCTTGAAATAAACTTCAAGATTGGTCCCATCAGGCATGCCAAAAACTATTGATGATTTAAAATTGCACTTTGTAATAAACACCGACAATGGGAAGTTTCAAGATGTGGGACTTGAGACTTGAAACAACCTCTAGATTTTAGAGAAGCTGGTTCTTCTTTAAATCAAGTGTATACTGGGAAAAGGGACATGAATTTTAACAAAAACAAAAATGCAAGAAAGAAAATTTAACTATGGTGATGCACCTAAGTGTAATTCAACCTTAATCTTAAGCACAGTGAAAATATATGTAGGATTCATTTACATTTAAGATCAAACAAGTGCATGATCAATGTAAAAGATAGAAACAATAGAAATAGAGGCTCACAACATAGACTACCTTTGCAGTGATACAAAAATTGTCAACAAAGGCATAGGGTTCAATATTCTTATTTGAATCTTCCAATCACATAAGAGGCACAAAAAACACATAGTTATATAAACTTTTCAACTCAAGAAAATGAGACAAACGCAAATGACATTCCTAATCATAGCTCTAGAAAGTCTAAACTCTTGACAACATAGCCTAGACTACTTTTACAATAACATAGAAAATATCAACAAAGGCATAGGGTTCATTCTTCTCATTAATCTTCCAGTCACATAAGAGGCACAAAAACATGCACAGTGACATAAACCTTCCAACTTAAGAAGATAAAACAAAAGCAAATGATATTCCTAGTCACAGCTCCAAAAAGTCTAAACTCTACAATAATTCTCTCAGAAAATTCTCTCTCTAGTCTCCCCCTCCTCATGATGACTCTAAACCCTTATTTATAGCCTTGGATTCACTCTGGATTGTCTACTTGTTCCCAATCTAATGGTTCAATTGAAATCTAACTGAGCTGGAAGTGTCTAACAGAAGATATTTTATAAATTTTGAAACTCTTCATCTTCTAGTAGTTCATTGGCTGAAACAGATTGCAAGATGATCCCTTCTCTTAAACACTAGGTAACACTTAGCCATTTTCTTGAAAATCTTCTTATTACTTTATGAGACACTAGAGGATGACACTTGGTGTGTTCTACATCACCTATCAAAGACACGCAACACTTTCTATATAACTTATACTCTTTTATGTCTTTACTCAGGAGTGTTCTGCCTTTGACACTCATCATAATCCGCTTCCTAAAAACTTCAAGAGCTTAAAATAAAATAAGACCCATAGCATTTCTTACCCACATAACTTTAAAAGGGACATAGAGATAGGTGTTAGTCTATGCTACTTTTATTAAAGGACACATGGCAATCTCTACTTTACTTATTTAGGGTTACGTGGTGATCTCCACTACTTTTAGCTTCCCTTTTAGAAACCTACAAAAGATGACATGTGGCGATATCTACTTTACTCTATTTAGACCATATAAATAATTGGGTCTCATTTCACATTTACATGGACAATGACACCTGACGGCTTCCACTTAAGAAAAAAAACTTGGGACCCACCATAGTCTTTGCTATATCAGTGAAGCAAAATGAAGATAATTTGGATTGCAACATGTGGTGACTTCTGCTCTCTTCTATTTGGGTACATGGCATCTTTCATCACTTTTAGAAAAGCAAAATTGAGACCTTCCATGATTGCCACCTGGTGCTTTCCACTTGATCTTGATACTTAGCTTGTTAAAACCTTTCCCTAAAATGAGATGAAACATGGGTGCCAATATGAAAACACAGATGCTGACACTTGGCACATTTTTTTGAGTCACTATGAGATACATGGAACATTCTAACCAACTCATAAAAAATATTAAAGGTACCTTAGATGATGACACTTGGCAGTTTTTTGCTTGAGAAAGGATGCATCAGATGATGACACTTGTCATTTTTTGCTTGATCCCAACACTTAGACAAAAATGAATCAAAAAGGAAAATAGAGCCCATGCTCTATTTCAAAACTCTGCCAGCTCAGACCAAAGTATGTGAAGAAAAAAATTTACAGCACGTGACTAAAAACATAGAATGAAATGTAGAGTAAATTTTTACTCTACATTCTCCTACTATAGATGTATAAGGAGTTGTGGGGAATCAATGCCCATAAGAGGTATGGCATCAATTTCATCTTGGTTTTGCTTTTGTGAGCACATCAAGTTGCTAAGACTAGTAGGATTATCATGGGCAAGTTTTGCATAGATTGAGTTCCCCATTGGTTTCATATGATGGAGGGGTGATTTTATTGCATCAAGTACAAGAGGTGGTGCACACAATATGGAGTGGCTCAAGGGTGCACTAGTGATTGGACACATCACATGAAGGCCTTATGTGTAGTTTCTAGTATGGCTAGCCTATATGAGATAGACAGTCTCCATTTAGAGCTATAAATGGATAATCAATAAGCAAGATGGGGAGGTGGAGTTGATCCCATTTGATAAGGTAAGCTGATATTTTGGCCTGGTATAGGTTATTATAGGTCCATTCCTTAGGTATAGGTGAGAGGATTCAAAGGTCTTACTACCAGACCCATATCCTATGCTGACCTTGCTAGACTACAAGGAGCTACCAGTTAGGGCATAGATAGAGGATGTTAGGTTTATAGATGGGTACATGGAATAGTACCAACCAATATATATAGTTGTAGACAATGGTAGGGATGATGAAGGTGTGATGCTAATGAATGTGGACCCAGATGGGAGAGGGTGATAGAGAGTAAGGGCATAAGGGGATGACCTTGATGGATAGGTAGAAGTAGCTTTAGCCACTACAAATGGATAGGTTACATTGTCACAAGGGTAGGTGGAAATATTATAGGGATAGATTTCAACACTATAGGGCTAGGTTGCTACTATGATAGGTCAGATGGATCAAGCTAGGACCCCATTAGGCTTGGTGACTCAGAAGAGGGACTCTATAAGGGCAAAGAGGAGGAGGAGTGGTAATAACATAGATAAGGCCATCAAGCACCATCCCCATCACATGATACTTGCCTATAGTGGAGGATTTATAGTACTATGATGCTTTAGTTTTGACATAGTGTCCACAAGAGCCCTAATGGGGTGAATAAAGGGCTAGCTTGGTAGGTAGTGTTAGTGTAGGTAGTGGGTAACATCTATATCTAGATAGATAGGTATAGCTACGAGATTAACAAGTATAGTAGGTGGGTAAGCACTAGGATCTAATGATGATTTAAGAGGTAGTGGTACCCCTAGGGAATAGATATAGTTATATTATGACATTTTGTATATCATTTTGATTCTAGCCTATGAGTTGATATAGTGAGATGTACATTTTTAGAGAGAGATGTGTCTATCTACTTGTACACATTTATTATATTATTTGACTCATGAGTTATGTTATTTATGATCATGTTCATGGTTTATGGTTTTGATGTTGATATTTAATGATTATGGTTTGATGCTTATATGTGATCATGGATTATGCTTATGTTATGGATGCTAGACACTGATATAGGCTTAGCTAGGCATGAGATTGTTATAATTTATGGTTATGCTTATAACATGTTAAATTTTAATGAGTATATACTAAATTATTTTAGACTTAGACATGTGGTGAAAAATGGTTTATTGCATTAATTGCTTATGGATGTTATGTTATTATCATGTTTGGTATGGTTATTTTCATTGTTGATGTTTAAGATAAAACACATGAGGTAGTTTAATTAACAACACTATATGGGAGAATAAAGAATATAATTAAGATTAAAATCTCCTAATGAAAATATCAACTAGTCATGATAAGATAAGAAGAGGGCATGATGTATTTTCATTGACAAGGACTAAAACAAAACTGAATTTAGATTGGCTTAATGAATATAAGCCCTTCAAATGCTTCACATTAGCATTATTTAGTTGGTTAAGAAGGTGACTTGACCACATAATGTCAAGTAAGCTCAAAAATTACTTGCATATAGTGTAAAAAAGGGGGTATGGATGAAAATGGAACCTTCTTATGAGACTAGCATGCCTCTTATGTAGGTGTCCAAAGAGTTAGTATAAAAAGGTTTGTGCCAAACTTTGTAGAGTTACTGATGTGGTAAGTCTACTTTTGAAAGGAAATTGTGGCTTCCACCTTATTATGATATTTGAGAGCTAATTATGTCATCAAAAATTAGTTTGATTTTATTATGATTTTGATAATGGGTATTTTGTTGATTTTTATATATGGGAAGTTGATCGATGTGAGAAGATTTCATGAAATTGTTATGCTTTTGGAAAAATTCTTTACTCAACAATTCTTCAAAGGATTGGTCTAATTTTATTTGTTTTTCTTAATTATTTTTTATAATTGTCATTAAAGGGAGTAGTCCACCTTATATTTTGACAATTTCAAATAAATTTTTCACAACTATCCTTCAAGGGAACAGTCTGTGAATGCTTACAAATAACCCAATATTCTTATTTGTGTGGATTTTGCTTTTTTTTTTTTTTGGTTTTTTCTAGACATAGAATTGCTTATATAGGCTTAAGGGTGCACCTTTATGAAGGCTAAAATAAAAGCACAAGAAGGTTGATTAGTTATAAAGAGGTTTAAATGAGAACAACCATAGGAATATATCCTATGAAGGTGTGGAAATGACCATGAGAACCATGCCATAAGTAGAGTTATGATACCCATTGCCTAAGATAAGGCTATGCTAGTGATAGATAATCACATCATTCTATTTTAATCAGTTTCCCATAAAATAAGGAAATAGAATGTAGGTAGGTATCAAGGGATGATATTAAGTTAAATAAAAGGTGAACTTGATCATTCTCAACAAAAGTATAGATGAAAATGTGAAACATTAATAGGATCAAGTTTTGGGTGGCCATTGAGAGAAAAAGACTAGTAAGATCATGATCCATACTTATGGGTTATGATGTAAGGTCAAAGCTAATTGAAAGAAAACTTGCTCCACTTTTTTTTCCATATTGGTGACATGTTGATTTTTCATTAGGATGAGGTCTTTGATATTAAATTCCCATACTCTAAGGTGCTTGTTATAGGCATTCTTGACATGCTCTTGGCAGATATGGAGATGGGTAAAGGCTGATAAATGACACTCAACAAGTAGCTTGAGTTATTATAAATGGTATTGATGATAATAATCTTTATAAATAATTTCTTACAAAGATATGTGAAGAGATGGGATTTGGAATTCAAGTGGCAAGATTGCCTCTACTCCAAACACAAGAGAAAAATTGGTAGTACCTATAGGGGCTCTATTGCTAGTACAATATACCCATAAGGTGAATGGGATGCACAAATTCCAATCCCAACTAGATGAATTGACCATTTTAGTTAGAATGTTATTAAGAGTTTTGTTAGAATATTCTACCTATCCATTGGCTTGAGGGTGATAGGGTAAAGAAAATCTTAACTTCATGCCAAATTCATCATACAGACCCTAAAATTGCTTGTTTTTAAAGGATTTACCATTGTAGATGATAATATTATGAGTAACACCAATATGATAGATGATATGATGGTTGATAAAGTTAACTATCTTATATACTTTGGTCAAGACTAAAGGAATAGTCTCTACCCACTTGGTAAAGTACTTGATCACGGTGATGTTAAAGTGGTGTCACTATGAGGAAGGATGGTTAATTTCACCAATGAGGTCTAGAACCCATTGTGAAATGGGCTAAAAATTTGTAAAAACATGATGATTATGGCTAGGTGCACGATGCAGATTAACATGTTGTTGGAATTTAACACACTTTTTCACATAATCATAATAGTCTTGGTTAAGGGTAGGCCAGTAATAAATAAGACAAAGGATGTGCTTAGATATAATGAGGTTGCTAAAGTTTTCCCCATAGATACTATTATGCATTTCCTTGATAGCATAAGAGTCTTTTTAACTATGTAGGCAATGGAAGAGGAGACCATCAAAGCCATGCTTATAAAGGATACACCCTATTATGTTATAACATGAGGTACACTAAATAAATTATCTTTTAGTGTTTTGAGAAAGGCAAAAAGGAACTATGGCAAGGTTAAGGTTATTGAAGGTTTACTGATACTAAAGGTCATGTTAGGTCTCTTCCATAGTGAAAATGGTGAGAGAATATGGTTTGACATAAGAAGGTTGGGTAAGTATATGGATAACAATAAATAGATTAAAATCTAAAGATGCAAACAATAGCTGAGGGGTAAGGGAATCCATGGTGTTAGAAAACTTAATGGTAGATCACATGGTTAATTGGATGTGGTAGTGTTCAAATGATGCTAATAGATCATCAATTAGTTGCTTGAAATATTTCCAAACATCATTCTTACACTAGTATGAGCCATTGATTTGATTGACCACAAGCTAAGAGTCACCAAAGATATTGATTATTTTGACTCCTAGGGCTAAGGTAGTTTGAAGGCCTATCAGTAGGCCTTCATATTCAACCATATTTTTAATAAATTTAAAATCAATCTTGAAGGATTAAGGAAGAGGTTCACCACTAAAGGGAATAAGGATTATACCTAATCTCCCACCACAGTGGAATTTTGATCCATCAAAGAACATGGTGACTTGATAGGTGAAATCTTCTTGAGAGAGGGTCATGATGGACTAATCAGAGAATTCAAGAGGAGGAGGTGGGTTGTCTACTAACAGTGCCTCAACTAATTATTAAATAATGAATTTCCCTTTGATTAACTTTTTCTAAAGTAACTTAAGGTTAAAATCTAATAAAATCATGAGCCACTTTCCCATACACTTGTTTTGGTATGCCTTGGAGTGCATGTACTTGAGTGGGTCACTGTTGGTTATGACATAGGTTTTTTGGTTAATAAGGTAGTGCCAAAATTTTGTAGACATGAAGACTAAGGCCAAGAAAAGTTTCTAATTATGGGTATAGTGAGTCTCATATTCTATAAGCATGAAAATAATGTAATATATGGCTTTATCTTTATGTTGTTTATCTTGATGAGCCAATATTACCCCTAAGAAATGGTTGGTGGTAGAGATATAAAGGTAGAAAGATTGGTCATACTTAGGAGGGGTGAGGATAGGTGGACATAAAAGGTACCTTTTGAGTGAATTAAAGTATTTTTTTTAGTCATTATTCCACTTGAAAGACACATCATTCTTTAGAAGGTGGTGGAAGGGTTGGCATTGGTCCAAAAGTTGGGAGATAAAATTATGAATGGATTGAAGCTTCCCTTATAAGCTACAAAGTTGCTTGGGGTTGGTGGAAGGGAGCATGTTGAGGATGGATTTGATCTTGGTGGGATCAATTTTGATTTCATGAAGGGAGATAATGAATCCAATAATTTTTCTTGACAAGACCTTAAAAATACAATTTTTGGACTTAAGGTAGACATGGTAATAGATGAGGAATTAAAGGATGATCTTAAGAATGGCCAAGTAATCTTTTCATAGTTTGAATTTTATAAGAAGGTCATCCACATAGTCCTCAAAAAATTTATGGATAAGGTCATGGAAGATATAGGTCATGACACATTGGTAGGTTGCACTAGTATTATTTAGTCTAAAAGGCATGACCTGATAACAAAAGGTTCCCCAAGGGGTGGTAAAGGTATTCTTATGTTCATCTTTGAGATCAATTAGGATCTAATTGTAACCTAAGAATCCATACATGAGAGATAACATCTCATGATTGACTGTAAGATTAACTAGTTATTTGATGATTAGTAGAGGAAAGTCATCTTTGGGGTAAGTGAGGTTAAAGTCATGAAAGCCCACACAAATGCATAGTTCCCCTATGGCTTTGGTGATAGGTATAACATTTGAGACCCATTGGGGGTAATTAATGGGTTAAATGAAATTGACAAATAGAAAATGCTAAAGTTCTTTGACAAGAAGGGATATGTGAGGGTAAATGAATCAAAGATTTTGCTTAATGTGTTTGATGTCATGGTTGGTAACTATGTTATGCGTAGCAATGGTGCACTAAATTCTAGGCATGTCACTATAATACCAAGTGAATGCTAGTCTATAGTTTTGGAGGAAAGAATGGAAGTCTTGAACTGCCTTGGGATTTAGTGATTAGCCAAGTTTGTTAATACAAGGGTTGTCCAGAGTTCCCAAGTTGATATCTATGATGGATTCAATAAACATGATTAAGGTCTCAAGAGGAATGGATTTGTGTATTGAAGAATCTAGGGCACCAAGGTAGGTGAGAATGGAATCATCATCCTGATAATGGATGGTGTTAATGGTAGGAGAGTCTTCCCCTATAATCTTAAGATTAGACAAAGGGATGGTTATAGTTGCCCCTTAATTTTGAAATGTTAGGGGTCCAGGGTTGATCATGTTGACAAAAAAAATTTATGTTGAATGATGTCATCATCCTCACATGAAGTTGGTGGAGAGGTTAGTGAAAAAAGGGTGTCTTCCTTAATAATGGTGGTGTTAGATAGTTTGGGTTGCTTTTTATTGGGTAGGATAAAACAAAGGCCATAATTTTCATGAGGTTTATTGGTCTCAATAGAGACCAACTCATGTGGGCCATGCTCATATCATTTGAGACCAAATATTTTTTGAGCACATCAATGGAGGTATGTCTTGGCAAATCTTAATTTATATAGGTAGGAAAAATTGATGGTAAATGACCTAGGTAAAAGAAAGGTGGTAGAAGCACCAAGGGTTTTGTCAAGTCCCTCATAGATAAAATGGGTTTTATGGTGGGGAGGTCTAAATGGAATGATGGGTCTAACATTTGGGGTCATATCATAGTTGGTGATTTTTTCATACTCGTGAGGAGTAGGGAAAGTGTCTATGGTAGGGATTTGGTCTGAAGGGATAGAAGAAATAGTTGATGCCTCATTAGTGGAAGGGGCTATGATATCAACTTTTATGGTTAAATATTGGGTTTTAGCTATTAAGGTTGTGTTATATGAGGGTATGAGGACATCATTGGGGTGATAGGTCATGTTGCATGTTGATAAAAGACTTGGGTCAGCTTGGATGGTGATGACCTAGCCTTCATGTTCAAACTTAATTTAATGGTGAAAGGTGGAGGGGATACAATTGATGGAGCAAATCTAGGGTCATCCCAATAAAACATTGTATTATAATTCACCTTCCATTACATAGAGAATTTTGGAGAGAATGCAAGGTCCTAAATAGATATGGAGGATGATAGTTCCCAAGATAGTGGCCATAGTATCATTGAATGATCAAAAAATGACTAAGGTTTTAGACGTGACATTATTTGGCACGTTAAGCTGGTTATAGGCATGGGAGGAGATGATGTTAATTATAGATCCCCCATAAATCATGACCTATTTGATGCAAGTTTGATTAATGTAATTATTAATAAAGAGAGGTGGATTTGAGTCCTTAGGATAGATGGAAGGTATTTTTGAATCCTTGAGGATAACAAGGCTGGACATTTGAAGGGTGCCAACAAAGGCTCTTAAAGGTTAGAGGTCCTCAAGTTGGACCTCAATAGATTTTAAAGCCTTTATTATATTTTTTTGGTGATGGGGAGAGGTAGAGATCAACTCATACAAGCTCATCTTCATCAAGGTTTGGTGAAGTTGCTTAAGGATAATTCTCTTGATGGAGTCTAAGGAGTTAGATTATGAGGCACCTAAAATAGACACCTTAGGTTTGGTTGAAGATGGAGATGGTTGGGTGTGGGTTAGTTGGGAGGTTAAAGATGGATATGTCTATGGAATAGACACCTTAGGCTTCCCCTTATCCTTTTACTATGACCTCATAACTACATTTATGGTATGGATAGGAGGGGAGGTTGAAGTATTAGATTATTTAGACTCATCTTCACTCTGAGGTGAGAGAGGAAGAGTACATAAGCACCAGGTAGGTATGGTTGTTGGTTTGATTATTATGGGGTCCATAGGAGGTTTTTTCGTTAATAGATCATTTTCATCATAAACCCAATAGATAATGGTTTGGAGAGCTTTTCAATTTCATATCATGGCTAGGTGTCCTATGATAAGAACACACTTGGTGGTCATTGTACCAGATGGGTTTTTATTCAAGAGGGTCAAAGGGTATAATGGGAGGTAAGTATAAACAATAATTATATAATAACCTATGGATAATAATTAAGTAAGATTTAGTTAAAGGTTGTAAAGGTGTAGCAATATTTGCTTTAATGGTTGAGGTAGAAGGTTTCTTGGAAATAGGTTTGGTGTTAGGTGTTTTGCGTAAGGTTTTACACTTGTTTGATGGATTTGGTCTAGGGAAGGAAGTTGATGAGCTAGAGGTATAATATCACAAGGTATTTTTCTTAGGTATTTTTGGTGTGGTGAATGGGAGGTGCATCAAAAAGAAACTATGAAGGTATAACCAAAAGAGGTGGTGGGTTTTTGGTAGAAATAATTAGTTTCCTACTCAAGGTGGAAGGATGAGGTCCCAAAATGGAAGGCAAGGTTGATGGAGGTAAAATTTAGGCCTTTAGGCCTTTGGGTGGTTTTACCTCTTTGGTTTCTTTGGTTTGGATTTTGGTTCTTAGTCTTGGTGGGGCAATCTCCACCTTCATAGATGGGTGAATATTGTTTGGTGTAAAGAAGGTACCAAAGCTTTTGGTTGGTTTAGTTGGGGTAACATAATAAGGTTTGTAAATTGGGTCTTGGTTGACTTAGGTGGTTGGGGGTTGGTTGGTTTTGTAGAGGTCTTGGTTGGTTGTGTAGAGGTTTTGGTTGGTTGGGTAGATATGGTAATAGATTGTTAAATAGAAGTGGCAAGTTGGTTCACTTAAGAGAGGGTTATAGGTTTTAACCTAGTAATATAATGAAAGGATAGTTTCTACCAAAAGGTGTCTCGATCTATGTCAAGGTTGGAGAGAAATTCCAATTTCTACACTAGCCTAGGGAATGGTTTGTAGGTTGGTTTGATTCCTTAAATAGTGGACCTAAAAGAAAAGCCCCTAGGTGGAGACATAGGGATGGTAACCTCATCCTCTTCCTCAATTAAAATATTAAATGTTGAGATAAGTGGTTCCTCCATAGGGGGAGTAGACATAGGGATTTCCTCCTCAAGAATGATTTTGTAGGGGGAGTAGGTTTATCAGTAGTTAAAGGTAAAGATAGGGAGGTGATGGTTGTGTGTTTCAGTATATCAATTGAAAGAGTGGTTAAGGACTTCACTACCTCAATAAGTGGAGGGGGAGAAAATGGTATTTCCTTAGTTTGGGTTTTCAAAGGAGAAGGTAACTATGATACCTTAATAAGTAGAGAGGGTGAGGAATAAATAGGTTAGTCAATAGTTTCTTTAGCAGTGAGTGTATCAAGAAATAGATTAACAGCATGTGAATCATGAAAACATTCAACTATGTTTCTCTTATTCTTGGTAGGAACATGGCTTGGTAAAGGTTTCCTAAATATATCAAGGGCTTAGTTTGATGGTACATTGTGGTTGTCTAATGTAAGCTCCCCCTTATTAGTGAAGGATTGTACAAGGCTCTTGAAGGTGTTGCACCTATTGACATCATTTCCTATTACGTAATGAAAGGCACATAGATCATTATCATTGAACTAACTAGGTACAAGTCAAGAGGCATCAAAATACTAAGGAGGCTTAATCAGAAGAAGTTAAATGATGTTAGCTTTCAATAACTTCTCCAAGATGGAAGCATAAAATTTTCCAAGTGGAGTGAATTACTTTTGGTTACCATGATTTTGATTCCTCATGTTTTTATTTGAGGAACTAGAGGAATGTGGTTGGTTTATGGAAGATGCAAGAGTGGCCTTAAGGACAACTGCATTTGTAGTTCCCTTGCTCTTGGTATTAGTATTAGACTGGTTGCTTGACTTGGAGGAAGAGGCCTCATTAGTTTTTTAGGTGGAGTTATTGTTTTTGAGCTTTACCTTTCCTTAATCAATGGCTCAGTTATCTAACTTGTGAACCATGGTAAAATATTCATAAAAAGTTTAGGATCTTTAGACATGTAGTGTATAAGAGATATGTTTTGCACATGCCCGAGCAAAGAGGTCTATGATTTCAATTTAGGGTAGGGAAAAAGAAAGTTTCTTAATTAAGCTTCTTCAATGAGATACAAAATTAGAAATGGATTCATTCTCAAACCAACAAATAGATTAGAAGTCTGTTATAGAAAATTTATTAGAGATATTGATCAAAAAGTGGTCTAAAAAGGTTTGAGCCAGTGGGGTGAAGGTGAAAAGGGAGTGCTTGGGTATGGCACTATACCAACTAAGTTGGACCAATTAGAGACATGGGGAAGGTGAAAAGAAGAAGGGAATAATCATAGGTGATGATATAACAAGAATACCTAAATACCTTAAGGTTCTATTGGGGATCCTCCTTACTTTGAAATTTAGAGAACTTAGGAAGTTCCTATTGAGGAGGATATGGCCTGATAGGTACGAATAGATGGATGGGATCATTATGGATTTGGTCATACAACAAGATGTTGTGAGTAAAAAAAATGATTGAACCTAAGGTGGTCATATTTTCCATAAGCATATTCATTAGGTCTACTTGGGGTTGTGTTCCCAAAAGATTAGAAGATGCATACTATTATAGTGGTTTGGAGACATAGTGATAGTGGGTAGATGGTTGGGAGGCTACCACATATTCGTAAGTAGATGACAATGGTTGGGGGGAAGATACATGAGGGTAGGTAGATATATGTGGTTGGGTAGTAGGTAAAGTTATATTTCATTGTAAGTTGGGGATATAGCCAAATTTTGGTGTAAGGGGTGCTTGTTTTATAGGAATGGTAGTTGGGTTAGTGACTGATGGAAGGGTGGTGACCCTTATACTAATCGGTGGTAAGGTAAAAGGCATGGAAACCATAAGGATTTAAATTGGAGTAGTAGTTCATGAATTGGTGGTAGATAATGGATGGTTGGTAGTGTTATAGGTAGGCACTCCTATAGTGGAGAAGTGGTTGGTAAGAGTGGGAGCTATAAGGGCAGTGGTAGTTTGGATTGGTTTTCTATGGTAGTCTTGAAGGGGTTATTGGTTGATGAGGAAGCTTGGGTAGTAATTATGGTAATATAGGTACTCCCCTTGAGGTGGAGAGGCATGTCATAAGGAAAATCTATAGGTGGGGCTAAATTTGGTATGGTGAGACATGGTTGTAAGATAATATTGCAAGGCTTTGGGATTATTATATAATAAAGTGGAAAAATTTGCATCTCCTTTAGTAACTTCTTGATGGAAATTAGGAATTATTGAGGGGTCAAGAGAGTTTGTTGGTTTAGAAATGTATTCCATAGATGAAGAGGTAGAACAGGTAGGTCAACTTGGTGATGGGTTTTGCTATGCAAGGTCTATTTTCTATTGACAAGTGAGAACCATACGAGATAGGAGAGATAAAAATCACAAATAGACTCACTAATCAAATAAAAACAAGACAAAAAATGATTAAATAAATCAAATCACACTCTTAAATATATGTTAAGATATAAAGTCTTAATTAATTTCACTTTTGGCTTATGCCTTAATAAATTATGTGACTAAAATTTGTTTATAGAGTAGGTACTAGAGAGGAAGTCTAAGGTTAGTTTCAAGTTGTGTTTAGGAACTCAAAAATAAATTATATTAGAATCAATATGTGTCTTTGTATTGGGTCCTACCACCTCACTTCACACACCATAGATATGAGGATGTCAAGTTATTATCCAATATATATTAATATCCATAGATTATAATCAATCATAGAGTTGAGTTGGTTCTCCCCTTTATAATGACCTCCAAGTGGGATCTCCATGAAAGGGTAAGGTTACCGATAGGTGATGAAATCCTTTTTAGCCTTGCCTCAAGTTTGTTTGATGTTTAATTTATGAAAGTGGTTTCATTGAGTGTGTGCAACAAAGCGTGAAGCTATGATAGATTACTTTTCCTTTAAGTTAAGCTATATGAACTAAACTTTTAGGAAGTCAATGTATGCACATAATTTTAATCCCAAAGGAAACTTTTGATTTCATAACGAGTATATAATAAAGAGAGAATTCAAGCAAATAATAACCCAAGTAAAGACACATGGGTCCCATTAGGCATGCCATAATGTTTTAGTGAATTTAAGCATATTATTTTGGAAAGGGAAAAGAAGAAAATAAGTATAGGTATGGTTTAAAAACCTATTTAATTGTGTGCACATAAAATTATAAGATTTTGAAGAGATCCTCTTTGGCTTGGGAGGATGACCTACAAATAAGAAAGTACTTAAGCAATTTTTTTTGGTTCGATAGATAATTGAGTGGATTGCCTAGTAATAGTTAGATCCCAGAAGCAAGAGCTTCCTTAGGGGATCTTAATCCACATGTTTTAAACAATTAAGTTTATAAAATAAAATAGAAAGTACTTGAATCAATAATCAAAGGGTATTGAAATTGAACACAAGAATATTTGCTTAAGAAATAAATTATAAATTATTGAAATAATGATTAATATAATTAATACTAGTGTTGGATAGTTGGGGTATGCTTCCAAAAAATAGAAAAGGGTCTGTGAACAAGTAGGGACACAAAAATTAGGTTTATCTAGGGGTAGGTAGGTGAAAACAACTTTTTATAATTTGCTACCATAGTGATCATTAGTGGTTGGGCTGACCATCGATAGTTAAGGTGACTGTCAAAGGTTGAGATGATCATTGACGGTAGGATAAACCATTGATGATTGAGACAACCATCAAGAGTTACTGTGTAGATCTAGGTTGATAATAGGTTGATTGATAGGATCACAAAGTGGGATTCTAGGAGTTGGGTAGGTGCTAGGTTACAATAAATAATAAAATAGAGTAATGGAATACTAAAAACCACGTACTTATCTTGCATAAGGTAGATGAGGTGGATTTTTGAGGTGATTGACTCATTGATGGAGTTTGGTGTGATTTTGACAGAGTAATGGTACTTGGTGCTTTGGCAGAGCTATGGTAGCAAGTTAGCTCTTTGACATAGTAGTTGGTTCATTGGATTTTTTATGATGATTGACCTATAAGAAGAGAATTATAGATGCATAAAATCTTGATGGTAATTATATATGATTTTCACTTTTTTTCCTCTCTTTTTATAATCAAGGCAAGAGAGTTACAATAAGACATTAAATGGGCTTTTTAATTTTAACTCATACATGAAATGGTTTACAACTAGATTTAGACAAGTTATATTTAGAAAGTCAATGTGAGTGAGATACATGTTAGTGGTTGATGAGTTACACCCTGAATCTCGATGGTTAAGGTGACTATCAATGATCAACCTGATTATTGACCTTTGAAGGTGAGGGGTTAAATTGGGTAAAAGCTAAGACTAAGCTAGTTTGGTCAAAATGACTATGGGTTAAGTTTAATTAGGTGTCAGAGGGTTAACTTAGTCTTGAGAGGGTCCCAAGGCAATCAAGGTAAGCTATGATGTATAGATTTATGGTGTCTACACTCAATTCAAATTAAATAGACCTCAAATACATTTTATATCCTTAAAACCCTTCAATCATAGGTTACAGGAAGACTTTAAATGGTTAGCATGGCCATGACCTCTATTAGGTCTATAAACAATATTTGAAGGATAATTTAAAATCATAAATTATGAAATTCAAGAGTTTTAAGATCTATGTGATTGATTAAGACGGAAAACTCTCAAGAGTCCTAAAACCTATTTTGATATTAAGACGGAATAACTCTCAAGAGTCTTAAAACCCATTTTGATAACTCCCAAGGCTTATCTCAAGGATTGTAGTTAATTGGCAAGGTTTCAAAGTTGGTAAAGAATAAAACATAGGTTTCATGATGCCAAAATAAATGTTGTAGTTCTATATATATCCTCTGAGACTAGGATCATGCCTCTCAATATCTTTAGGAGAATACACAAATATCTATGACCTTGTGATGTTAGATTGAGATTTAAAAGCATGGTTTGAAGGTGAGAATGATGAAAATTATAGGTGATACTATTATAATTTATAGGTTAACCACTTTACAAGGTCTATCACCAAGATTATAATGGTCTTGATCATGGTAATAAGGTAATAAGGCTAAAACATTGTTATTTTATCCATTTAAGAATTTTTAAGAAGTTAAGATCAATAATGCATGTTTACAGACTTCTTTGAGCATTTTCAAGACACATTCTTGATTTGGGACCAAGTTCATGAGTTTAACATGATCAAGATACCCTCTAATAGGTCTTAAAGAATATTTTCTCAATTTATTATGGTGTGAGGTTATTTGAGAATTTTTTTAATCCATGAACATGAAAGGCACTAGTTTTGAAGGGATAAAACAAAGGTTTCCATGAATATGCAGGCCTATGGACCTCTCTATGGGTTCCATGTGGAATAAGCACATTCAATATTATAATCTTATAATAAGTCTATACTAGATATTTTATTGATGGTTTAATGAAAAAAATATCTCTAAATATGATTTAACTAATTATAGGTCTATCAATGAAATACACAAAGTTACCATGTGTCATATCCAAGAAGAGGAAAGTTGTAGGCATCTTGGTTTAACTTAGTGAACTTTTTAAATAAGATGACAAGGTAAATATATGTATGTGGATTCTAAAAAACTTGAAATTATAGTTTTCAATATTTTATAAGGTTTCAAGACCTCATGGGGAACCCTAAAAACCTAAAAATCAATAAGGAAGAGTCATAATTCTCCCCAAGATCCTCTAGAGCCATTTTCTAACTTATAGCAATGATCCTAATTATTGAGAAGAATGTGAATATGTTGTGGCCTTAAGGATATAAGAATATTTAAATAAATATGGAAAAAAATTCCCAAACCCAAATTATAATCCTACATTTTCTTTCGAATGATGTTCTAGGACTTACTAATGATTAAATACAAATTGATGATGAAGTCTCCAATAGTAATTTCCTGATGTCAATTACAAGAAATGGAGTTTTCAATTTATTAGGTATGACAACAAACTTGAAAGGTAATTTTTATGGGGACCATGTTATCATGATCAACATACAAGGTCTCAAACTTCAATTTGAGCCTCTATAAGCTTCCAATATAGACCATTATCACTTCCCATAATCTTTTGATTAGGTTGTAGGTCTTTTAGACAAGACTGAGCTATTTTAAAATCAAGAAAGGTTATGTTGATGAGTATAATTATATCAATAAGGTCTTAATATATTTTAAAAGACACAAATATTTCATTAATAAAGCCTTTAATTCAAGAAAACATGAGTACCAAGACTCTGCTAAGCTAGTTGTAAGTTACAAAGACAGAAAGAGGATTTTAAAACATGCAAACAAAAGTTTTTTTCTTCTTCAAGGAATATTTTAGGAAGATGTGATGGTGATTAAAGATTATGGATTTGTCCAATATGCCTCCTTATATTATTTAAGGATGATTAAAATATTTTAACTCCATCATGCCTCAAACATGACAAGCACATTGGATAGGTCTCTTGATTAGTCCTTCAATGCTATAAATAATAGATATCAATGGTCATTAAGAGTGTATGGAGACATCGGGAATTGAATTTAGTAATATAGATATGTAACTCACTTTATGATGTGGAGTGATGGTCATACCAATTCAACCATAACTCCAAGTGGCATATGAGGCATATTTCTAAGTCAACCATGTAATAGTCTTTGACATGTAAGTGTGAATAGAAGGGTTAGTGAAATTAATAAATTAAAAAGTTTCTCAAATGGAGAAGCCATATAGGATAATATTCAGCATGATAAATCACTCCAAATGAAAAAAATAACATCAAGTAATCCATATCTTCCACTTGTATGCCCATCTTCCATGAGAGACATCAAAGTGAGGTATGAAGGCATTAAATAGATCTTAATGCTCCTATTTCCACTTTTTTATCTTGAATAGGATAAGTTTATTATTTAATAGTTGTATTTATGCATCCTATTATTTATTATCCTCATATATTATCTTCTTATTCTTATGAAAGTTTTGGAAATGCCTTATTTTGAATCTCTTCTCTTGGGTATGACAAGACTCTACTCATTTAGAGACTTGTAATGCTAGCTTAGGCCTTGACATATTAATAAACAACTAAATTTTCCTCTCTTTACTTTTTATTTAACTATTAATTTATAATTTTCAATTTCATATTGTGGTCTTTATTTTCCTTTCTTATTTTAAGGTAAATTATAGATCCTAATTAGTCTCTTTTATCTCATTTCTAAGGAAATTGTAGACAATACAACCCTTATGCAAGTTGGACCTCTTAGTATACCTCTGTTATAGTAAGTTTATGAGATTGGGAATCTACAATTATTATTTTAAAGGTTTTTATTATGATATTATATGAAGTGGAGGAGATACTTAAAGATGGTGCATCACCTTATTTTTAGTTTTTAACTTCTTTCTTCTCCCTTTTCATGAAAAAAACATAGTTGTATATTATATTATGTTTTGTTCATATATGTTTAGGGATATAGCCTAATAATAAATAAAGAACACTATTGTTTGAAAAATATTTTGAATTATCTATATATTCACTCCTAATATAGGTCACCCATAAATTAGGGGTGTTTCCATTATGTCTATTGAAGTAAGTATCAAGAACTGGTAGGGTGTACTTCAAGTAGACAAAAGTTTATGGCATGCCTGATGGGAAAACCTATATAGAGTTGGTATAATTTATCTAAGTACATGGAGCTATAATTAATAAGTTAAAATAGATTTAAGGTAATTTAAAGGAACCTAAGGACTCCAATCATTTCTAGTTTTAGATTAGTTCTTCAATTTCATGCCAAAGGAGACAAGGTCTTCTACTTGAGGTACTAACTTTGATTTTGTTGAGATATCCTTTAATATTAGAATAATGATAATCACAAAATCATAATATCCTATAATAAGAAAGTGAGGTTATAGTAATCATTCTCCAAGGGCCCAATCAATGCCTTCATTTGGTAGACTTGTTAGGCCAAGTGGTAGTTTGAATCTAATTCATCATATGTCTACTCAAAAGAATTAGTTATTTGTTGTATTTGATAGATGAAACCCATTAGATATAAAAAAACATGATGACATACTTATTTTAAACCTAAAAATCATTCCATTTTTCACTTATGGTAACTCTACAATACCTATTGATCACATCTATGATGTTGTAATCATTTGTTCATCTCAACATGTCACCTAGAATAATGTAGATGTGAGGATTCTAGATTCATCCTTGAAGGGTATATCTATCCAATGGTATTAAGGTATATAAATAAGAGTAATAAAAAATTGGGATGATATGGGATAGCAATTTTTCCAATAGTTTGAGGATAAGAGTGATCTTCTTTTAATCATGAAGTAATTATCCACCATTAAGAGATCTCCACATGAGTATATAGTGGATTTCAATTTCAAATTTTAGAAAACATGGGATATAATCAAACACCTAGTAAAACCTACCCTGAACATTACTTTATTATATTATTTGAGGTCTATAAATATTTATATATCAGTAATGATTCAATCTATATGGCATATAACTCTCCTAGATGCCTATGATATTCCCATTAAGGTTGAGAGTTTCCTCATACAAGTTGGGAAAATTCCCCCAAAGACTCCTTTGACACTTTTTATAGAATTTCAACCCTCTACACAACTAGTAATACTTATAATTCCACCTATTAATCCTACTCTAGAACATACACTAGAAATAAACAACCCATAATCCACTTCTTCTAACCTTCCTAATGAGCTACATAAGGTAAAATCACTATTGCATAACTTTGGCAATAAATTGGTTGATTTGAAGAGCTATAAATAAATAAAAATTAGGCCTTATCATCACTATAACCAACCATCTCAACCTCATAAGAATCCATGCCAATTTAATGTTCAAGTTGAAGGATAAGTTGCCCATGTTAGGCCATGCAATAGTCATAATAGTAATGCTTCCAACTCTACAAAGGCAGTTACACCTATACAAAACAACTTGGTATAGGACTATGAGTGGTGTTATCCTTGTAATTATCCCCATAATTATATTACCTATACAAATGGAGTATTTAACAAGGACTTTATGTTTTAAAGTGTATCAACTTCTCAAGGGAATCCAAGTGAACTAGCTACACAAGGAGGAGAAGCGTAATAAAAAGCATCAAAAGTGCAAGATGAGTCTACCCTCTTGAATTAGGTAAAAAATGAATTTTGTGGCATGAATCAAAGTGAGGTGGTATATAAATGATTAAATCTAATTTATTATAACACCAATTCTAAGAAGAGAGTGATGGGTGTAGAGCCATTTCCTCTAGCTGGTCAGGTTTTCACCTCTCAAATTACTCATGAAACCACTAAGGATAAAGTGGTTTTTGAGGAATCAAAAGTTCAATAAAGTCAAGATATCCAAAAAAGAACACAAACAACAATTGGTAGAATTTCATCGCATTAAATTTCTCATGAATTAACTAGGGAAAGGAAAACTCTTGAAGCACCTCATGTAAAAAAATTACTTATAAGATTCATAGCATTAGAATTATATATGTTAGAATTAATAGTAGAATAAGTAGATCCACAACAAAAATTGGAGAAAGAGTAAAATACTTGAATATTATGACTGAGCCACTTCAATGGATAAACTTCTAAAATAATGCAATAAGAATAAAATTCACAATATGATGATAAAATACTAACCACTACCTCCTATATATACCTTAGTTATATGTGGTTATTTCATAGGCCAACCATATTAATAACATCAATAAATGAAATAAGATAATATGAAGATGTGCAAGCCAAAAGTTGACCAAACATATCCCTAGATGTACTATAGATTAAGAGCATAACATTCCCATCCCCTTTAAAACAATTTTATCCTCAATGTTGAATCAAGCTAGGATGTTTCTATAGTAATGTTTCATCCTCCCATGTTGCATCTTTAGAATGTAGATTATTGATTTTGATCAAATACTTCTTAATGGATCTAGTTTGAATATATTTAGTGTGTATGTGAAGGAGATCCTTAGGCTATAGAATGAATTTTCCTTCTTCATCTAATTTAGGTAACTCAGTCTAAGTGTAAACTCAATGTCCAATTAATTTTTTCAAGAAAGATACATAGAATAGCTTATGCAAGTGGTTGGGGATAATTCTAACTTGTCATCCACACTACCAATTTTTTGTAAGATCTATTAAGGTTCATAATACTTAGGTGATATTTATTTATCCTTTTTCTATTGCTTTAGATACTTATACTTATATGGATATAATGGCACAAAGACCCAATCACCTATGTCAACATGTCACTCATTATGGTGTTGATTTGTTTTCTACTTCATTATCCTTTATACCATTGGTAAATTATCTCACAAACTAACTAACACATCCTATTGATGGTGAATGTGTTCCTCAATATCTTGAACCTAAGGATTCAATGTCAAAACTAAATTTACAGATGGGGGTGATACCCATACAATGCCACAAAGCTAGACATCTAGGAAGAAGTGTGAAAATAAGTGGTATGCCACCATTTGGCAAGTGGTAGCCAATGAACCCATTTGTCTTTTTTGTTGGAAAAAAAAGATAAAAGATACCCTTTGAGACATTTATTGACTACATCTATTTATCCATCAATTTGAGGATGATAGGATGAGATATGAGCCAACTGGGTACCTAAACATGCAAATAATTTAGTCTAAAAAATAATAGTAAATATGGGATCTCAGTAACTTACAATGATCTTTGGAGTGCCATGTAATTTTTGAGCTATATTGAGAAAAGCATAAGCTATTATATTGGTAATAAATGGTTATGATAAGGAGAAAAATGAGAATACTTGGTGAGTCGATTTGCAACTAACATGATAACATTTTTACCCTTAGACCTTGGTAACCTCATAATTAAATCCATAAAAACCTCTTCTCAGTGTTGTCTTGGGATACATAAAGGTTGAAAAATACTTGGGGTCTTAATGGTTTCACCTTTTTTTGGTCGGCATATCATTCATTCAACCACATATTTATAAACATCCATTTTTAGTCCTTCCCAAGAGAAATATTTCTTGATTATATGATATGTTTTCATAAATACTAAGTGTCTTCCACGTGGAGAGGCATGAAGTTCTTGAAGAGTTTTATGTTTTAGGAGATAATTCTTACAAAGGTACAATCTATATTTATACCATAATGTGGTCCCTTTCAATGTAAATTTTATAGATTCATTAGAACCCTGATGAAGATTGTGAATCAAATCCTTGTTATAACTATCATTCTCCCATTTTGATCTTACATCATCTAGACAATATACCTACCACATGGTCATGGTGCATAACAATGCCTCAACTGATTCATCCCATTGAGAGAGGACATCTACCACTGCATTTTCTTTTCCTTTATTATACACCATCTAAAATCATATCCTAACATTTTAGTTACAAATTTTTGTTGTTATTTATATGGAAAACATTGTTCCAAAAAATTTGAGTCTATCATAATTAGTCTTTACTTGAAAGTGATGACCCATCAGATACGGTCTCCATTGATTCACTGCATGCATAATATCCATGATGTCTTTCTCATATATTGGTTTGATCCTACTTTATCCCTTAATTTAGTTACTTTTAAATTCCATTAGTATTCCTTATTACATGAGTACAACCCCCATGCCATATCCTAATCTATCACACTCAACAAGTTTTTTGAAAAATTAGGAGTAGCCAAAATTGAAGTTGTGCACTTAACCGTTTTAAATTGTTAAAATGTCTTGGTATCTAAATCAATATATTGGATGGAGTTTTTATTAAATAAAGAGGTAAATTGTATTGCAATTCTACAATAATTTTTGACAAACTTGTGATAGTAACTAGTTAGCCCCATAATTTTGTAGATGTTCTTGAGGGTCTTGGGAACTTGCCACTCCATCATTACTCAAAAATTTTAAGATAAAATTTCACTCCTTCATGTGAAATAAGATGACCCAATTACTATACCTATTAGACACCAAAATAAAATTTAGAAGTTTTGGCATAAAGATGATGTTTTTCTATAACTTAAATGACCTATTTCACATGCTTCAAATGGTCTTCCCAATTTTTGTTGTAGATGAGGATATCATCAAAAAACACTAATACTAACTTTCTAAAAATGGCCTAAAAATAGTATTCATTAAACTTTGAAATGTAGATGGTGCATTTATGAGGCCAAAAGGCATGACCATAAAGTCATAATATTTTTCATTAGTTTAAAATTTTATTTTAGGTATGTGCTCATTATGGATGTGAATCTAATGATATCTAGAGCAAAGATATAGCTTGGTAAAATAAATAGCACCATTAAATTCATCTATAAAATCATTAATTAATATAATAGGAAGTTTATATTTTTATGGTGTATTTGTTGAGTTTTTTTTAGTCTTGGAACATCCTCCAACTATCATCCTTCTACACCACGACCACCAAGGATGAATATCCACTTTGACTATGTCAGATGATTCCTACCTCCAAAATCTCTTATACCATATTTTTAATTTCACTCTTTTGGGAATTGGGATACCTATAAGGTTTGATATTGGGTGGTGTAATTCTTTTAATTAGTCTAATGGAATGGTCATGTACACCTTTTGAAAGGAGTCTGATGGCACGATCATGTGAACAAAAAAATGGTCATCCAACACTTTTTGAAAATCTAGATGTGTAGACTCCTTTGTTGGTTGAACCTCCATGGAAAATAAGTGTAAAAAAAGCCTTTTGCACCTTTTTTGAGAATCTTCATCATCTGGTGGGAACTAAATAGCTATGGAGATTTAGCCCATAATCCATGTAGTTCAAAATTCATTCCTTTTAAATGTAGCCTCATGAATAATTCCTAGAAATTCATCTCAATAGTGCCAAGAGTGGTTAGCCATTGTACTCCAGAAAAATGGAATCTCCTCTCATGGGAATAACAAACATAGGGGAATTCAAAAAATAGTCTCCCATATCAAGCTTAATACTATGATTTTTTCTAGAATAATCAACCATACCACCATCTATAATCATGACCTAAAAGTTTGGAGCTAGGTTAATGAAATAATTCAAATGAGTAGATAACTTACTTTTGATTATGTGTAATCCCAAAGTTAATTAACATAGTCACCTTTTGTTTCTTAAAGAACCCAACCAACTTAAGAGTTTGAGGATTAATAATGCCTAAAAATGCATAACAAGAAATAGTAGGTTGATAATATTCATATTCATCCTCCATTTTTTATAACCCTTCACTTGAAGCCTCCTCATATTTTTCCTAATCATTGGAACCATTAATGTAAAACAAATTATTTTTAACACATCAATTCCCTTTGTTCCATTTTTTTATCACAACCAAAATACAAACCTTTTGCATGATTCTCTTACACTTATTGAGGTGTCAATCTAGTAGGTTAATGAAATGATGGTGTTGGAAAGGTGCATTCATGAACATTGATGAAAGGTATTCATTTGATCAACTCTTTTTACTCAACCATGTGTGCATTTGGTATGGACTCAAATATAGTATTAGGATGAAACATGTGAACCTCCAATTGGATGTTATCCTTAAGGCTACACAAAAATAGGCTAGTTAAATTTTACTTAATGATGTCTACCACACATAAGGAGAAACTATAAAATTGAAGAATATAGTCCTTGATAGTCCTGGTTTGGCATAACTTGGCTAGCTAACAAAAGTAATTTTTAGAGACATTGTTATGATAGTGGAGCTAAAACTCCTCATAAAATGTTGACCATGAAACTAGGACACCCTTTTTTTTCTTTTGAGTACAAAACTAATGATACCAAATGAATAACTTAAGTTACAAATAGAGAGAGACAATAACCATTTTTAATGAATATGGAGTTTGATGTAGATAAAATAAATTTTAAATTTGAGTGATCCAAGTGAGTGGATCGTTACCATCAAACTTATGTAGGTCCACTTTTGGAAACATCAGCTTAGAGATATAATTGGTATTGGTATTGTTTGGAGTAAGAGAACAAAAATAAAGTGGTGGAGGATTATTTTGTAGTGTCTGAGCTGACGAGTTGGCCAATTGCCTAGATATTTGTTGTAATTGATCCTTATCACTATCTAAGTCCCCTCTCAAACCTGTAATGTTCCATTAAACCATATAAAAATCATCTTTTTTCACCATGCTCTACAAATTTGACTTAAGTTACTAAAATACCTATGAAATAGATGGATCATAAGTTTCAAATTCCATGTCATCCTTATGAGGAGTTACTAGAGTTTATTTCCCTTTTTCACATCTATTAATGTTTGGACCAACCATGCACAAATGTTAGGAGGGTTTAATCCATAAAAATGTACCAATTGAATGTGCCATTGTGACCATCTCACTGAGATGAGCCTAACTATTTATATTATGTAAAAGGGTGAAAACATTTGACCCAAAAAATTTTACTAGTATAATATACCATTTCAATCATCTCATAAAGATTAATCTAACGACTCATAATGTTTACAAGGTGAAAAAAATTCCAAACTTATTTTTTCTTAAAAATGTTTTCTCTTTTTGTTAAAAAAACTCATGAACAAAACTATGATGCTGAAAAAATCAATTCCTCTTAGATCACAAGTTATATTTTTTTGACCTTCTGGTACTTGAGATTCTAGATCTAAAAAAAATGTGCCATAGAAACTTTCCCAAATTGATGCTATGATACATTTTTTTAGGAAATTACTTAGATGATTTTTAATCAAAGAATTATATATGATAGAATTAAGAGTAGAATAAGTAGATCCACAATAATAATTGGTGAAAGATTACGATATGTGAATATTATGACTAAGCCACTTCAAGGGGATAACCTCCACAATAATGCAATAAGAACAAAATTCATAATATGATGATAAAATATTAACCACTACCTCCTATATATACTCTACTTAGCCATGGTTATTCCATAGGTTGACCATACTAAGAACAACAAAAAATGCAACAAGCTAATATGAAGATGTGTAAGCCACAAGTTAGCCATACATATCCCTATTTATACTATAAGTTAAGGTAGTAACACCTCAAATGAAATCAAAACCAAATATTCAAAAGGAAATATAGTCTCAAACCATCACACATCAGAAGTAGGATGTAATTGTACCTAAATTATAGTCAAAGGGAGCTCAAATACCCTTCAACATTGTTGATAAAACGAATAAAACCAATATTAATATGACCATGTGTAAGGCTTTTGCCATTCCTTCTTAGAGATTTTTATAAAAGAAGTTTTAAAGATTTTTTATCTTCATGGATTTGGAAAAAGTATAGTAGTTATCATCCCATTTCATGCCAACCAAAAGGCAAGAATCCAATTAAGGTGAAAAAAACACCTCCATTTTATGTTTCTCTCATCATCATAAATCATAACATACATGACATCATGATAGACTCAAGATCAAGTAGTAAAATTATATGGAATAATTTGGATGGCATGTTGATCATTAAATGTTATCTAATCACCAAAGGGGTGATCTAGCTTGATTGTATAACTTTTAAGATTGTTGGAATCATTAGAGACTTGAACCTTACCCTATGATTATCTAAGTGTCTCCATTTTCCAAGATGTCTCAGTCATATACCTTCCCCTTTAATTTTATATTTATATTTATAGGGACTTTACTACTAACCTAGATGGATATTGATCTTTTGATTTGTCCCATATGTTTCTTAAGACTAGGTACAACACAAGAGTGACCATTAGATTTGATCCAATCTCTAATATTAAAATTGAGCCCTATTTTCCAAAGACAATAAATGTGAATTAAATTATGTTTTATCAAATTCATGAATTTGTCCTTCATGATACCACCATTCTTGTTGAATAAGTCCTTACTTTCCTACTTAATGAGTGAACAAATGAATAGTATGGACTTGATGCTTATGACCATGTAAAAGAAAAAAATTGGGTAACTTTTGAATACTTGAAGAGGAACTCACCATACCAAAACTTATGTTTGTATAAGAAAAGGATATTGCTCATTATGAGGCTAATACATTAGTATAAAATGTTCTTGAGTATAATATTGATGATTGGGCAAAGGAATGCTATGGATTTGATCCACATCACCATGTGTAAGAGTAAGTTCAGGAACCTATTATATGAAAGAAGAGGACATAATTGTAAATAATCTTGAGTATCCTCAAGGAGACCTTAATGAAACTTGACATCTCTACTTTGACCTTGTTGAGGTGTTTGAGGTTGTTAGTAGGCCAGTAGTTCCAAAAGGGTAAAATGAGAATGCTAGTGAACCTATCATAGTCATCCCTCAAATTGACATAACCAAAGACACCATAAAAAAACATGAACAATAGGTTAAATTAGTAGATGAGGATGATTATACTCTTAGGAATCAATCAAAAGTTGATAAGGCCTTAGAGACTTCAGAATAAGTTGATGAGACATGACATAAGTATTTGGATATCATTGAATAATTTGAGTCTCTTAGAAATCCAATGGAGATTATAAATTAACATAAATATACCAATGAGCTTGAATTAGTCATTCCTCAATTTGGCATGTATAAATACATCTTTAAAGACTAATATCAACTTATCAAATCAGGGGTGATATCAACTATCTCAAGCAAGAAAGTTAGCCTAGTCTTGATGATGACTTCCAAATTTCTCATTTTTCCAAAAAGATATTAAGTTTTTCCCAAATAGAAGTCAAATTTAAAATAAATATGTGATAATTAGATTATGAAATGGAATTCTAATGAGTTACTAGAGATCCTTTTCAATATATAAGGCATTCTTGACTCATTTGAACACCTAGAGAGTAAGCGAGTGAGATTGGTGATCAAGAAGGGAAAGAATGGGCTGATACTCATTGTCATGGGACTATTTATAGGATCTGATATATAAGTTATTAGTCTAAAAAATTAGATCTTAGTTACCCATATCAACCACATGATGACATACTTTCATGGGTAAGAAAATACTTTAGGGTTTTTTACTTTGATCTAGGATGAGTGAAGTCATCTTCACACCTTTTACATAGGAAACTATCTATTTTTACTTATTCCAAGTGTTTATTTCACATTTTTATAACTAAATTAGCTGTTATTACTTCTCTCCTCACTGATGTTCCACATGTTTTTATTCTTACTTATTTGTTTTCTATTTTTGAGGTATTTTTAGCCTTCTTAAAACTAGTCCAATAGAGTGTCACTTTTAAATTGAGCTATATATTGACTCCATACATAATGGATTTGATAGTGTAGTTGTTTTGAGTGTTTAAAAAAGAAAAATATCTTGATAAGTCACTATATTGTTGGCTATCCCAGCCACCCTTGGTCCCTAAGACACTTGTACTCTTATAGAGGGGTATTCTTTGTAAAACTAATTAATTATGAGCTTCTTACAAGACTTTTCATGATTATTAGGTGGGTTAAATATTAGGTATGAATAGTTTATTAATGGTCCTTATACACTTTCTCAATTGAATAATTCTTACAATCTTTTAGGATCATGGTTTATGTTAGGCATATTAGAGAGTCTATTTTCATGATTGTTAATGCATGAATGTGTGTCAATGTTTTGAATAAGATATTCAATTTCATCGAGCCTCTATTCATATTAAAAAAACACTAAAACCACTCCCTAATGCCTAATCTTATAATAAATCCTATCATGTCATTTTGAGCCCATATCAATCTTGTTGAGATTCATTCCATGAAAAGTAGTGTCAAGATAGTCTCTTGTAAATTATTTCCCCATTTATAAATATAAATATAGGTCATAAACATGATAAGTCAAAATAATCCTTGAGAAGCATGATAAGTCATGAACACATCAAATTTTGACAAAAGGTGCATTTGAAGATATAAAAAGGTCAAGAGGTCATAGTTGGGTCGTTAAAGACATTTTAAGAAGATTAGGAATTATAAAAATTAAAAAAGGGTCATTATAATGTTTTTAAATATCCTTCATAGTTTCTTCCATCTGTAAAACTATTCAAAAAGGCATTAAAGTTAGTTATTTCGCTCCATTATTTCCTTTTGGTGACCTTTAACTCACTCAACATGGAAAAGTGCACTTCACCATCATAAAATTATTATTCATACAAGGCATGATCATGGAGGTTTAATTATTTAATACATTTTTTTTAGGATTGGTGAATAAATTCTTATAGTCAAATCATCAAGATCAAATTCCAATCATGATTTCAAGTTTCCTTAAGGAAAAAATATTTAAACTAGGAGGTTTAAATCATTTTTATGTTAATTTTTTAAGAATGCAGTGGAAAGGACATCATGTTAAAAGATATCACACCATCAATTCCATTTAATGTATGTTTTACAATGAAAATGAGATCCATTCATGGATTAAAATGACAAGCTTCAAGCAAATATCAAAAGGAAACAAACATTCATAAGGTTTTAATCTAAGATAGTTATATGCTTTGGTCTAGAAGGAAAAAAATTAAAGGTTTTATAAAGGTTTAATTCATGATTTAGGGTTTAATATACTTATTTCAATACCCACTAAATTTCTCAAAACCTTCTTGGTTCCTTAACATTTAGAACCAAACCTAAAATCTTCCAAACATGAGGGTTTTTTTTTGAAATTAGAGGTTTTAAAATACTATTAAAGAAAAAAATAAGGGTTATATGAGGTTCCTCACACCATATTAATTCACTTATAGTACTTAAATAAATATAAATATGTTGTTTGACCTTAAAATAGGGTAAAACCAATCCAAGTTCTCCTTCGTAGGCACCTATAGGTAGTTTTCTAGGACATGCCATATTCACTAAGGAGTTTTATAGGATAGTAAAACCATTGGATAAAATTAATTATGTAATTAAGGGTCCTTATTAGGTATTTAAAATTAAAAAAAATTAGACATGGTTATGAACCATCCTAAAGGAGTTAAAACAAGCCTATAGGTAGCTCAATAAGGACATGATTTAAGGTTTAAAATCATTTATTACATTTCATTGCATAAATTAGTTTATGGAATATGTAAATGGGTATATTTAGAATAATAATAATAATCCATATAATCAAATGGATAATCTTCCAATCATGTGGATCCATCAAAAGGAAGACAAGGAGTCTTAAAACCCTACAAAACCCTAAAGAGCATATGAACTTGACTTTTATCATTATAAGATTTTTAAGTGAAATTAATGGTGGATAAATATAATTAAATATTATTTTAAATATATCTATTATAATATTTAATCAAAAAATTTAGTTTTTAGGCCATGAAATCCATTAAGAGGGTCTCAAGAGAGTCTCAATATTGAGATGACCTCTACAAGCCTACAAATACAAAAGAGAGGTTTTCAAAGTATTTAGAGGTGTTACCTCCTTGATAAAAGAACTCAAACAATTCAAAAAACCCTCATTACATACCATTACATCCAAATATATGTGCAAGATCATGGGAATCATTCTCAAGTTTTAAAAAGGTCTTAAGCTTGAAAGAAGACACATAAGATTGCAAACTAAAGAATGAACTTTCAATAAGTTTTGAAATTTTTTAACCCATATTTAAAGGCCTTAAATAAATCCAAGATATTTAACCTTCCATACAATATACCCATATGTAGGTTTAGACCCATAATAGTCTAAGTTTTAGGGATTTGAGGAGGTTTCAATCTTGAGGAGAAGTTGCAAGTCTACCAAAAAGAGGAATGTGTTTAAGCATGTTTAATATGTTTATCATTCAATATAGGGACCACCAATAAGACCAAGACTATTATTTAAATCCAAATACTCTACCAAAACAATTTTTAAGACAAATAAATAAGTTTTTATCAAGTTTTAGTCATGTGAAAAAAGAGATTATAGTTTAAGGTTAAGAAGTTACAATGTATCTCAAGGCCTCTAGAAAATTTTATAGCATAAGAACATGATTTAAGTGTTATGAATGATTTTTAACATGATACATAGTCTCATGATGAGTTTATCAAAGCTTAGAAAAGAATCCTATAAAATTTTAGGATTGATTCAATATTCCTTAGTCAATTAAAATGATAATGGTCTCTAAGACACTATATACAAGTGAAGGAAGACTTGGTGGTTGTAAGTTCTATGGAAGGTTCCTTAGGTGATCAACACAATATTTTACCAATGTTTTAGGATGAATCCAAATATGTATGGTATGAGAGGAGATAATTTTAGTTGGGATATGATATTACAATGAGAAATAATTCCATAATGTTGACAAGATGGCCACCAAAGTTATGTTCATGGAAGGCCTTAAGGATTGAGTCAAAATTAAGTATACCTAAAATACATTTTGTAGCCTCAAAACTCTTCAAGCATAGGATGTAGGTAGACTTTACATGGTTGGCATGACCCTGATATATAACAAGTCTAAAAACAAGATTTGATGGAGAATATCAAATCATCAAGTATGTAAGTCAAGAATTGCAAGCTCTTTATGATTGATTAAGATGGAAGAACTCTCAAGAGTCTTAAACCCACTTTTTAGAAATCCTAAGGATTATCTCAAATCTTTTAGTTAATTATAAAGGTTTAAAAGTTGTTAAAGAACAAAATAAAGGTTTCATGATGCCAAAATTAATGTTTTAGATATACCAGGTTCCTCTAAGACTAGGATCAAGCATCTCAAGCTCCATAGGAGCATACAGAAATATCTTTGACCCTATGATGTTAGAAAAGTATTTCAAAATATGGTTTGAAGGTGGAAATGGCAAAATATATAGGTAAAACTATTGGAATTTCAAGGTTATAAACTTAATAAGGTCTATCACCAAGGCTACAATGGTCTTAAACATGATAGGAAGGTAAAAATACTACAATATTATTATCAAATCCCTATAATATGTTTTTAATAAGTTAAGAGCAAGAATACAAGTCTATAAACTTATTTAAGGAGTTTCAATACATGTTCTACATATTTAGGTAGATTTTCTAAGTTTTTTATGATGTGAGGTTATTTTATAAGTTTTACTAGCCATGAGCATGAAAAACACTAGGTCTTAAGGTATAAAACCAAGGTTTCCATGAATATACATGCATATGGACGTCTCGATAGATTTCATGTGGCATAAGCAAACAAGATATTACAACCCTATAATAATTCTACACTCAATATTTTATTGATGGTCTAATGGAAACAAGATCTCTGAGTATGATCTAACCAATTACAGGCCTATCAATGAAATATGCAAAGTTTCCATGTGGCATATGAAAAAAGAGGAAAGTTGTAGGTGGTTTGGTTGAACTTAGTGATCTTGTTAAGTAAAATGACAATATGAAGATATTTATATGGATTATAAGGGAATTACACAACTATTTGTCAATATTGTAAAAGGTTTAATGACCTCATTAGGCACCCTAAATACCTACAACCAAAAATCAAGAATGACAATGCTCCCTAAGAGACTTTAGATCCATTTTCCAACTCATAATAATGGTCCTAAATGTTGTGAATAATGTTAATATGTTGTGGCCTCAAGGCCCTAATAAAGTTACAAGATAGAAAAGTTTTCTCTAGCCTAAATAATACTCATACATGTCTATCCCATGAAGTTTTAGGAATTATCAATCAATAAATACAAAATTATGATGAATTCTCAAATAGTACTTTCATGATGTGAGAATAAGAAAGGTAGTTTTGAGTTTAGTAGGTATGACCACCAACTTACAAGGTAATTTTTAAGGGGACTAGATTCTCATGAGCAACATACAAGGTCTCAAACTTTAAGTTGAGCATATACAAGCTTGGAATAAAGACCATTAGCACATCCAATATGATTAAGACTAGGTTACAATTCTTTTTAAGAAGATTGAGCTATTCTACAAGAAATAAAGGTTATGTTAATGAGTAAAATTATATCAAGAAGGTCCTAAGCTCATTTAAAAGGCACTAAGGTTACATTAAAAAATCTTGTAGTTCAATTAAACATGAAGACCAAGACTCCAACAAGATGGTTGTAAGTTATAAAGAGTTAAAGAGGATTATCAAACATGTAAATGTTCGTTTATTACTTATTAAAGGACTATTTTAGACATATGTGATGGTGATTCAAGATTATAAGATTCTAAAAGAGACCTCATAATAGAATCCAAAGCTGATTTCAAATATTTCAACTCCATCATGCCTTAAAAATGACAAGCATGTTGGATAGGTCACTTGACTAGTCCTTCAAGGTTGTGAATAGTGTATCTCAATTATCATTAAGAGTGAATGGAGACAGGGTGCATTGAAGTTGTTACTAGAGAGATGTAACTCACTCCATGAGGTGGAGTGATGGTCAACCCAAGTCAAACACAACTCAAAGTGGTGTAGTAGGCATATTTATAAGTCAACCATGTTGTAATATTTGACAAATAGCTTTAAAGAGAAAAGTAAGTGAAAGAAATCAATGTAGGAGTTTCTCAAGTGGAGCAATGTTGTAGGATCATATTCACCATTATAAAGCACTCCATATGACAAAAATAGAATAAATGAATCCCTCTCATCAATTTATATGCCCATATTACATGAGAGACATCAAAATGGTAGGTATGAAGGCATTGAAGAGAGATTAATGCTCCTATTTCCACTTGTTTTTTGGTCTTGAATATGTTAATTTTATCATGTAATAGCTACATTTATGTAGCCTAGTATTGTTTATTCTCCTTTATTGTCTTATTATTATTATTATTATTATTATTATTATTATTATTATTATTATTATTACTATTATTATTATTATTATTATTATTATTATTATTATTATTATTATTATTATTATTATTACTACTATTATTATTATTATTACTACTACTACTACTATTATTATTATTATTATTATTATTATTATTATTATTATTATTATTATTACTATAAATAGGGCTAGAAATGGATTATTTTGAATCCCTTATCTTGGGTATGACAAGACTATGCTCATTTAGAGACTTGTAATGATGGCTTAGGCCTCAAACTATTAATAAAATATTGAGTTTACCTCTTTTTACTTACTATTTCACTATGTATTTTAGAATATCAACTGAATATTATGATATTTAGTCTCTTTCTCTTAGTTTGAGATCAATTATAAATGTTCATTGGTCTCTTTTCACTCATTTTCAAGGAAATTATAGATAATATAACCCTTAGACAAGAAAATCCTTTCATTACACCTTTGTTGTAGAAATTTTATGAGAGTTTGAAGCTAAAATAATAATTTTAAAGGTTGTTATTGTGATTTAAGAGTGAGTGAAGGAGATACTCAAACTTTTGCATCACCTTATTTCAATTTTTAGCTTCTTTCTTCTCATTTTCCATGACAAAAACATAGTTGTAAATTAGATCAGGAATTATATGTATAGGTTGATGGTTGTAATATGATGCTAAATTGAGATAATTTTAGTTTTATAAGGAGATAACCTTCTGTATAGATCCATTCCTACTATAGGTGACCCACAACCTAGGAATTTTTCCATTATGTGTGTTGATTGGGTCTCAGGACCTAGTAGGGTGCACTTCAAGCAAATAATAGGTAGTTATTATAATACTATTGTATAGTTTCCCCAATTAGAATCATATTATAATGATTGTGAATTTTAGTTTAGTGGTAGTATCACATTAGATTATCCTCTTTTCCTAGATTATATTTCCTTCTTTCCTAGAGTAAATTTCCTCCTTTCTTAGATTAATGTTCCTCTTTTCTTGGATTAAAATTCATGATTTCCTATATTAGATTTATTTTTTTCATAAATTATATTTCCTTTCAATCAATTAGTTTTTCAAGGTCATTATGACCACTTACAAATAGTTTTCCAAAATTTCTCATAGAGGTCAGTTATTTTCTTATGGATATTCATAGATTTCTCATGATTTTTTCGAGTCTTAGAATTAAGTTATGTATCTTAACTATATTTAAGGTCTTATTTGAATCAAATAAATTTATTAGATTACTAAAAGATAATTTGATATTTTTATGCAAATTTTAGAAAGTCTTCTTATTTTAAAAAGTAATTATATATTACATACTTAATACTTGTTGGAGAGATATTAAACATTGATAAATATAAAATATGAGTGAAATATACAATAAAACTCATTCCCATACACCTAGCTAATGGTTCTTCTAAACCCTTCTTCTAAGAAAAATTTACACACACACAGATAAATTTATATGCATATGTATATGTATATGTATATGTATGTACATATACAAACACACATACATGTGTGTGTGTGTGTGTGTGTGTGCACGTGCGCACGCGTGCATGTATCTGTGTGTGTGTGTGTGTGTGTGTGTGTGTGTGTGTGTGTGTGTGTGTGTGTGTGTGTGTGTGTGTGTGTGTGTGTGTGTGTGTGTGTGTGTGCGTGTGTGTGTGTGTGTGTGTGTGTGTGTGTGTGTGTGTGTGTGTGCGTGTGTGTTTATCAATATCATATAAGAGGGTGATTCAAGTAATATCTAAAATGATTGTGGAAACATGTATAATAGTAAATAAATGCTTAGAGTGGAAAAAATTTATCTCTATCGAGGTTATAGACACCTAATTAGTAACTTAGTAATGCCCAACTTACCACAAACTTTCACTTATAATATAAAATAAATTAATGAAATATAAGGCAAAGAGAGATCATAAGTTTTTTCAATATTTTTTAAACTCTCACATCAATGGAAATAATATTCACATAATCACATATGATCTAAAAAATGAGAATTGTTAATATGTTGCATGAATATCTTTAATTTTATTTCAATCCTCTATTATGTTTATTTATTTCTTATAAAGATTTAAATTATTTTATGATGGCTGAATTAAACATTTTGGGTTCTCAAATACTATAGAGTATTTATCCATTGAGTTTCCATTTATTGTGATCAACATGATGCATTTCAAAAAATAAAAATAGGTACCAATTCATTCCTATAAATCCAATATTTTGTCCTCATTGAGGCAAAAAATTGACCTTAGAGATAGACATACTAAAGCATAAATTTAAAGATAACTTTTATTTCTTTATACAATCTCATGGTTTAAAAATAAATAAAGTCAATTAAAAGACTAGGCTTTATATAATTATTTGACTAATGATATCTAACTCTTTCATTGTCAATGTTTTTTAGGTTAATTTACATGTCATCTTTTACATAACAACCTATCTCTTCCTCATTAAAATTTAAAATATAGTAAAAATAACACATAAAACCATTATCAACCAAGTACGCATTCCCTTCATTTAGAATTTTAACTAAAAGTAAACAATTCACTTTATGTATTTGAAAAAATTTAGCATCTATACTATATAAAATTGTTCTATGTGTCTTTCTATCACTTCATTATAGAGTAATGAAAAAATGTCTAAGTCATTTATAATTGTGACCAAATTAGTAATCAAGATATTCCCAAGTATCTACATCTCATCACTTCATAAGACCTTAACCAATATTATAAGTCACCAATTCTTATGACCATGTGATTTAACTATTTTGGGAATATTAGAGTATTATTCTAAATTTAGTTAAGGGTTTGGATCAATAAAACAAGTAAATAATATTTCAATAATTAATCTATTAATTTGTATAATTTAGTTATAATTTCAACCTTTCTAAAAATAGTAATAGATGTGGAGAAAATAATACTTAGCTAGAAACAAACTAAGACAGTTGAGACATGGTCTAAAATTCACTATGTAAGACAAGGATAATGTCACAAATTAGGATCTAGCCTTCATTTTATGAAGGATAAGATCACTGAATAAGACACCCTATGGTCTGACATTATAGTCCTCTTCTACCGCTATTATCTAGGAGACTTGAGATTTCAAGGTTTTGTTTGTAGTGTCTATGTGAGCTTCCTTATGAAATTTTGACTATTGAATGTCTATGGTACTCTTTGTACAGATGATTTAGTCTTAAAACCCTATACTCCATTATTCTTTGATAAAATTTTAGAAAGATGGGGGGTTAGTGTGTATAATATACACTAAACGTGTATCTACACCCCTTGTGTAATCATGCTACCTACATATCAATACTTTGAAAAGGGATCAAGCCATATGTCATTCTACCACTTGATGTGCTTTTAAAAACTATGTATATGAAGATGCAAAATGTTAAAACTAGGTGTGATTTAGGTGGCTATAGATTGGTATAAGGATTTAAATAATCTTGTGACTATATTGGATGGTTGTATATAGAGAATAGGGAAATATGCCTGAGTAGTCTTACTTGTATTCTTGTTTGCTTTGTAATATTTTCAAGCCATTATAAATTAACTTTGAATGGGATTTAATAGGGATCTATTGGTCATGGGTTGAATTTATTCATGTAAGACTAAAAAGAAAGAGGATAAGAACCAAAAGGAAATGATCATTGGTGGCAAAAATGTACTTGGACAAGAGCACCAAAAATGGATACCCTAGGGTCTGATGCTATAGTCCAAGGTGGGTGATATTGTCCTAAAGGAATGAGACCTAGGGGGATGGAATAATCACTACAAATATTACTTGAAGGAGGTGGAATCATTGTTTGAAAGGCTATGGATGACTAGAAATTAGTGAAAATATGCCTATGAGGGTCATGAGAGTAGATAAGAAGGATTTATGGGTTGGATGTCACAAGCCACACTCAAGTTATTAAATTTTCACATTTTATATGATTACATTTACTCCCCCTTTATTCTAGTGATGCAACAAAGTGAAATTCTAGGATAAAGGAAAAATAGAAAGCGTACCTAAATTTACCTACAAGGGTGAAGCTTATAAAGTTATGTAATGATAGATGTACATAGGGAGAGCGCATTGTGAAGTGTAAATCTACAAGAGAAAAAAAAGAGTAGATCAGTTATTACTAGATATGTTATATCTAAAATAAGAATGTATTAATCTAGGTAAGAGAGTGAGGAAGAGAAAGGAATGAATACACCTCACTAGGTATGTAAACCAATACAAAACTTATTATGATGTTGAGTGATGCTAGATAATACTGAGTAATCTTGGGTATGTGATGTACCAAATTAATATCATGAATGGAGATGAGTGCTCAATTCCATGAGAGTGGATAAAAAATTCAAGGGCTAGCCCTTTAGCTCCATTATCACCCACTAAGTAAAGCTACGTAATCATGTGTGTGTTAATCAATGATTGGACTATGTGTTCAATCCCTATGAGTAGGTGGCTTAAGAGTACAAAGGCTAACTATTCCTTTAGCTCCATCATTATCCAATAAAATGAAGCTATGAACTAATACGAATATGAAATATGTGTCATATGAGATGGATCCTAAAGCCCATGAATGTTCTATAATCTAACAATGTGGTGTTGATAATCAAATGTGTGCTAAAAACTAAGCCAATCTTGGTACCCTTAGAAAAAAGATGGATACTAGGCTTGTATGAAAGCCACTCAAAAATGATGCTAAGCACCTATAGATAGAATAAGGCATGCAACTACTAATAATGCCTAGGTAATAAAATAAACTTGGAAAGAAAAGAAGTCAAATGTGTTATGCACATTGCCCCCAATCATTAGTGTCTAAAAAATGGCTTCTGATCTGGAAGTTATATCAACTACCTAGTCTAAAACTAGAAGTGAGATCCATCATTCTGTGCATGATGCCCTCTCTATCTATATTCTTTGAGAAAAACTATAATAAAAATATTAATTCTAAACTAGTCTACATGTACAAAACTATAGCTGAGCTTACCTTTCTACCTGTGTTTAGAAAATTTGATTTTTTTACTATTTGGATAGGAGTGTCAAAAATGAACACCATTCTATTTGGCGTTATATTCCAGTCTTGGCACTATTATTTTGGGCTAATTCTAATGACTATTCTATAATTTTCACTATCTACTTAGACTTTTCTATCTATTTTGAAGTCTAGTTGCTATTTTGAGTGTTCTAGAAGCTAGTTTTTTTACTATTAGGATTTTTTATCTTTGTGACAAAGCCCTTATTTATTGTCCCCTCTTTTGAGGGTAGGAATGAAGACCCTGTAATGACCATCCTCATAAGAAATATCCCTACAAGTGTGTTATGCTATAAAATACATGATATAGAAATGATAATTGACAAGATATCTCAATATATATGATGGTTTGTAATGGAGATTATTAGATCATCAGGGGTATGCCTATATAGATATAACAATGTAATAACATGTGCAATATAATGAAATATAACTAGAAGTTTGGTTAGTTTTTAGTTGTTATTTGTTAGTTATTAGTTATCAAGGAGGGATGGAACATGATGTCCATCATAGCATCCAAAAAATCAAGATAATGCATGATGTGGATTATAGCATTACAAACAATTGAGAAGCAAATAAGAAACAAGTACACAAGGTAAGAATCATACAAGAGTGGACAAGGGGAAAATAAAACAAGGTACATGGCACATGTCACCCAATATAGAAATAAAACATACAAGGCATGTTTAAATACTACATACACATACAATTGGAAACAAGCAAGGTTAGTGTGAAAGCCACAATCACATAGAAGAGTACAAGCAAAGGACATTGGCAAATGTCCTAAGTCATATATAGGAGATAAATCAAGAAATAAAAAATTCAATCACATCTAGCTATGTAAATAAAGAAAGGAAAGCATGTAAATACTATAAATACAATCACATCTAACTAATCAAATCAAAAAGTGAAAGTATGCAAGACATGAAGTATAAGACTAGGTAGATGCTAAGAAATACACAAGTGTTATATACTAGTGAAATGTCAATAGAGTAATTTTTGTAAGATAGTAAATAATGTACATCAACATGATAACTAGAGTGTGTGGCGTAGGAATGACATAACCTAGATGGTGTAGTCATGTAGAAGATGCCCCTAGTGGGTAGATATATCGATGTATATCTCAAATGTAGAATTAGGATGGTCCCTCAATGGGTAAAGTGAAGCAATAAAGTATTTGGATGTCACCACACACACTCAAATAAGATCAAGTGAAACATGGTAATGTAGGTAAATCATTAAATAATAACATAGAATAGAAAAATGTAAGTCTAGCATGGTAGTATAAATGTAAAACATGGAAAATGCATAAAATTGAAATATTTTTAATGTTTTGAATTATTTTAATGCTTTTGTATTTTGAAATGTTATATTGTTTTTATGTTTTTGATATAATCTATGTATAATCAGTCATAAAGAAACTATGTACAAGCAAGGTTGAGAAGAGATGATACTAATCGATGAGTCTATGATAGGGTTTCAACATAGTGATTAAATGATCTCTTATCTTAGACAAAATGACTAATGAACGTCTAAGTTAAAGGATTAAATGCATGGATTGATTATTTTGGTAGACTATAGAACCATTATAAATAATAATCCTTTAGACTCTATGGAAATAGCTTGGTTAATATCCAGTCATTTGGCACATAGTCCAAGCATGCTACGTGAAAATCTCTTAAATGTATCTCTAGATCACCCTTGACATCATATAGAGTGAGCTTGGGTTGAACAAAACCTTGTGGTAATGGTGTAGTAGTAATATGATTTGCCAATGGTGTATGCACTAGGGCAAAAGAATCCAAGGCCTGTGTAGGTATATAAACACTTTGCTCAAGATGTATCACCTTGGATTGAAGATATTTTATCTCTTACACAAGGGTTGCCATATCAAAATACAAAGATGTACTAGTTGTAGCTAGTTGTGGCATAGAGGCAAGTTAGGATGCTATAGGGGGTTATTGAGATAGAGTTGCCCCCATAGTGTCATGTGCAACTGGTTATTCTGAAGGCATGGAAGACTCAACATGTTTAGCCTTTTTGATTTCCATGATAGATTGTAAAATAAGAGTATGACCTTGGGGCTAGTCCCTGAGTCTTTTTTGAAAACTTTTTGGGATCAAATCTTTTTTGAGGACAACTTCATTATGGATATAGGTAAAAGTGGATCAAGAGTCTGATGTTGTGGATCATGAACATTGGTGTTTGTATCATCATTGTTATTCGCATATTGTTCATTTTCAAAGTTGCCCTCATAGAAATTTATGTAATCTGGATGTGTAAGATCAATAATAGGAACGTGAGTTGGTTGTTTATCAATGGTATAGGGTCAGGTTGAAGGAATTTGGGTGAATTTAGGAGGGTTTCCACTAAGTCATGCACTTCATATCAAAGGAAGAGATTCAAGGAGCTTATGTGGCATAAGGAAAACAACTTGAATAATGGAATAAAAGACTAAACAAATATAATCTAAACAAGGAACTAAAATATGCATAAAAAGGATACAAAGATCACAAACATGTAAGGTGATACCTCAAAAGCAATGGGACCTAGTATATGTAGTTAAGGTTTTGAAAATTAATATTTGTAAAAAATTACTCTAGAATTTTAAAAATTAAATTGATTTTTGATTTAAATATACAAGTAAAAAATCAAAAAATTATTAGAAAATTCTTGATTTGAAAGGACCTAGTATATGTAACTAGGATTTAGAAAAATAATTTTTTTTTTAAATTACTATAGAATTTTAAAATTTGATGCTAATTTTAATTTAAATATGTAAGTAAAAAATCAAAAAAATATTTCTAAAATTAGAAATAAATTATTCCTAGGGTTTTTATTGTTTTTATGTATAAAATGACCTAGTAAATTCAACTAGGGTTTGGAAAAAAATTATTTTTATAAATTACTAAGGTAAATTTAGAAATTTAAATGCAGATTTTTTATTTAAATATTTAATAAAAACCCATAAAAATGCTAGCAACATTAGAGGAATTTTCCCTATGTTTTATAGGGTTTTTATGTGCAAATGAATTAAGTCAGGTTCATCAAATGATTTAACTATTTTGAGAATATTGGATTATTATTCCTAATTTATTTAAGGGTTTGGAAAAATAAAATTAGTAAATAATATTTCAGTAATTAAGCTACTGAATTGTATAATTTAGTTGTAATTTAAAACTTTCTAAAAATAATAATAGATTTGGAGAAAATAAGACTTAGTTAGAAATAGACTAAAATGACTAAGATAGGGTCTAAAATTCACTATGCAGGACTAGGCTAGTGTCACAAATTAGGATCTATACTTCATTTTGTGAAAGGATAGGAGTGCCAAAATAAGAAACCCTAGGGTTTGACACTATAGTCCTCTTTTGTTGATATTGTCCAAGAGACTTGAGCTTTTTGGGTTTTATTTACTGTGTCTGTATGAGGTTACCTATGAAATTTTGACTACTAAATGTCCATGTAACTCCCTATATATCTGATTTAGTCTTCAAACCTTAGACTCTATTGTTCTTTGACAAACTTTGGGAAAGAGGGGGGGTTAGTGTGTGTAATATGAACTAAACGTGTATCCACACCCATTATATAGGCACACTACCAACATACCAATAATTTGAATAGGGATAAAGCCATATGTAGTTCTCCCACTTGATGTGATTTGTGAAATTGTTTGTATTAAGATGTAAAATGCTAAAATCGAGTGTGCTTTAAGTGGATAGGGACTGGTGTAAGGATTTGAATAAGCTTGTGACTGTATTATATGGCTATATGTAGAGAATATGGAATATTATTGAGTAGTCTTGCTTGTATTCTTGTTTGCTTTGTAATATTTTCCAACCCATTCTAAATGAACATTAAATGGGATTTTATAGGGATCTATTCATCATGGATCGAATGTATTCATGCTAAGCCAACAATAAGGAGAATAGGAATCAGAAGGAAATGACTATTGGTAGTAAAAATGAACTTATATAGGAGCACCATAAATAGACACCCTAGGTTCTAACACTATAGTCCAAGTTAGGTGTTATTAAACTGAAGGATTGAGACCTAGGGGGATGGAATCATCACTAGAAATGTTGCCTAGAAGAGGTGGAATCACTGTTTGGAGGCTATGGATGACTAAGAATTAGTGAAAAGATTCATATGAGGGTCATGAGAGAAAGAAAGAGGGACTTATGGGTTGGGTGTCACAAGCCACATGCAAGTTACCAATATTCACATTTTATATAACTACACCATGCAACTAAGTGAGATGGTGTCATGTTTCATATTCTCACTCAATCACATATATATGTTCAAAATATTGAGTCCCAAATGTTTTGATTACAATACAATGTGAGATCATGCCACATGTCTTCATATTTCAATGTCATAGACCAGTGATCAATATGAAATATTATGATGCCTCCCCTATGTGACTAAGCCACAATTTGACACATGTTATCACCTACATAGTTAGCAATCATGTGTCACTCGTATATCATTCCACATGTTCACCTAAGAAAATTTAAATGCATTTATCATGCCATGTGTTATTATCTCACTTTTTTATATAATTAAAAGACTAAAGACCTATTTAAAGGCATATAAATAAATAGAGTGACACACCAACACATGTCACTTTGAACATAGTTAAGAATAATATTAAATAATCATGAAAATTGACCCCTATCCATTTATAATTCAATGGAGCTTGAAATGACAAATTTCTATGTAATTTACCTAAAGTAGTTAGAGGTCACATATTATTATTATTTTCATAGTTAAAATCATAAACAAAGAAAAATATACAAATCCACTTATGACTAAGTGATATATTGATAAAATTAAACTAATATAGACATATTAAATCCAATGTAGATGACTAATCTCTTAAAAGTTGCAACAAGTTGACATGTTCCAAATAAATCCTCATAAAATCAGTTTAAAATTGGAAATAAATTTGACATGGACCCTTTTGATAGAACTGATTCTCATGAATGATATTTTTATTTATGTTATTAGATAATAAATGCTTCACTCAAAAGTAAATTCAATGCCATTAGTAAGATACCAACATACAAATTATGATTTAGAGGTCTCCATTTTACTTAAGTCCTAATTACAAAAATAAAAAAAACATATCAACAATAATTATAATGGTGATTGAATACTAGTTTTAAAATCCATCATTGTTGTGCTTTGGTATTAAGTAAGGTATCAAAAAAATATAATTCAACTAGAATGTTTTTCACAATGTGTTCTTACACTACTATACCATCTATGGTCAGGTCGAAGAAACTTAGAGTTACACTAATAAATAAAAATTAACTATTGATGATAAATAATACATGGATGACCTACTCTCTATTATTATTTTTAGATTGCACAAAATAATAACTAAGCTAGAAACATTTCCATGTACTAATGTTTTATTTAATTTATTTATTTTAAGCATTTGCAAGAATGATATATTCCATAAGATAAAAAGTAAGATACCAGTGGCCTATGTATCTAATGTTGATTTTTAAAACTAATATAGACTACCCACACGAAACACACCCTATAATCATAAAATAGTCATTTAATGGTTTAAGGATAATCATATTAGGGAGACTTTGAAATATTGAGCATCAAACCCTAAAAAATTTAACACCATCCCAATTTCATAATTTATACCAATTTTTATGATTAACATGTCCTTTATAAATATATTTTATGGATTTCCATCTATTTCTCATGTTTATGAATTTTGGGTTCCATTATTATTTGCAATACTAGATGGCAAGGCTATCCTTACACTGGGAGAAATCATAGGCTTTAATACTAATATTCAGAGGGTCACACAAAAGAGTCCAAATAATATTTTTTTACATTTTATCATATTTTATATATGATATATGTGCCACTATTATCTTTCTAGGAATATCTACTTGAGATCTAGAGGGAGAAAACATCATATGTGATGACTTCAATATCTACCACATCCCCAAGTTTAGGTATTTTATACATAAGATAACAAACACATTATAACTTATTATATATAAAAATATAAATTCAAAACCTATGAAATTTTTTTCTAAATAAATCAAAATATCACTGAAAACTCTAGGGGACTATTGGTACTACCTAGACCACATGGTTATTAGGGTAAAATAGACATTGGTTACACCTTTTTATTTTCCTAGACTGGTCCTAGATAAGTTGAAAGAACAAGAGATAGCATATCAACTATCTCAAAAAAATTATGAGAATTTTAGAATATTTGAATTGGGAAATTTTCATTAGATGCCCCTTGGTAGAGGCATATAACAATTTTAATATTGGGACAAATTAGTCAAATCATCTCATCTTAATGGCTCTTTCCATCTCAAATTGGCTGAGTTCATATATTGTGAACCTAGTGGGGTAATGTTTCCACATACAAATAAATTATGAGGAATAACTATAAATAATTAAAATCATAACTATATGACCATAATTACATTTTTTTGAATAATGAAGATGATACCTAGTTTTGGACTAGAATGAGAAATGTAGAGATGACTATGCAAACTAAAAAATGATTCAATATGATCCTTCCATCAAAAATATAGTTGTAGTTGAAAAAGATGATTAAGAGAAACAAAAATACATATAATAAACATATTAACAACTAACAAAAATAATCCTTAAGATCCTTATAAAACATGTACCTACATAGAAACTTACCTCTTCAATAGACACATGATCACTTTAGTTCCTAAGGTCAACTTTGCATTTACACATGTTTCTCCAAGTAAAATAGTTTTAATATAAGTGGAGATTCATACACATCCTCCCTCTCTTGTGCATATTTAAATAATTCATTCAATGTCCACTCAAGTTAAGAGGACCCTTCCTATAACTTTGTAAGCTATCAAGGGTATATTAAAAGAGAGACCACAAAAATATTTAGGGTCATCATTTAACTTTGTTTATTCATATATAAAAGATGATTATATAAAGGATTAATCAATATAGAAGTATCTATAATAATGAAAGGATGACTTAGATGATAAAAAATTATTTGATGTCTTCCTTAAGTTCCTTGTATAGGTAAACTTTGGAATTTATATCCATGGACCATCTAGTATTTATGATATATAATAGAAAACAATAGTTATAGAGGGCACATGCCCTATTGAGGATATAGAGATAGTTAAAGGAGATATTATTAGTAACCTTACTACTACTAATAATTATTCATTGGTTTATCCTATTGTCACTTTAGTTTCCATTAATTCATTCAATATAGTGGTTATTTATATTTCTTTGACTAGTGTTTCTATTACTATTTATCTTATAGCTAAAACTGACTATTTTAATTCTTTCATCAACACTACTAATGTTACTTTGAACACTAACATTTATTCTACCTCATTCATACTAACATAGGCTGATATTACATATCCCATTTATTCTATAAATATTATTGACATTATACCAATAATTTCACAAGGTATTTATATTGTCTTCACAAGTCAAAAAAATTGAAGACCTAGGGTCTCAATTTATTATTTATACATAGCCACACATACACCCAACTAGGATCAATATTTCCTTAAAAAACTCAAATAGAGTCCTTATAGTCTCATTTATCAACATGTCTTTAAGTGTCATCAAATATAACTAAGATTCCTCCTTAAATCAGGCTTTCAAGAGAGAAGATGGTTGACCCACTATTTTCTACATCTCCACCTTCAACATATCTAAGGTCACCCACTTCATTTAACCTTAAAAAATATTTCCATCACTACAAACCATCTAATATTTTTTCATCTCATCTATTCAAGAAAATTCCTTTTAGTAATTAATTTTGACACCCCCATGCATGGAAGAACTGTAAACATAGAAATTATCTAAGAAAAACCTAGTCATCATTGAGGAACCCAAATTACTATAGATATTAATGAGGCTTATAATAAATAAAAAATGTTTAAATAGAATAAAAAATTCTAGGAGAGGGAATAAAATTGACTTTAGAAGATAATAATAACTCTTCAACATGACTAAGAATACGAAAACTCTACCATGAGAGCATGATGAATCTAATAAAGACCCAATCTCTATGGTCAATGATACTAGTGGAGTATTGAATAATATGTTATATGGGTTTTATTAGGAAAAAAATATATTTGATTCATAGTCCAAACTTGAGATCCTTGAGGATATACTAGACAAGTTACATAATTCATCTCAATCTCTATATAAACTTGTATTGTATATAAACAAAGTAAGAACTAAAACCCAACCATAATGGGGAAATGTGGTGAATTGTAATGAATATTTTAGGAGTTTGGAAGCTAAAATGTTCCATATTATTAAGGTAGCGAGGGATAAATCATACCAAAAGCTAAACCAACTACAACATTAAGATATCAATTTGATCCAAAATTAGGAAAATAGAAAAAGGGATTATTTGAATGATTATCACAATGAGATGAAGGAGTTGGTCACACAACTAATAGATAAGGAAAATAAGGAAATTGAATTTTTTTAGGATATGCTTATTCATATAATATATAGATCGTGTGGATAAATAATAAACTAGTAATCATTTGACACACAACTCTAGGCTTTTGTAGATAATTTCCAGACAAATATTGATAGTATCTCCCATAAAAGTTGTGATCAAGTAATTTATTTGATCACATTATCTAAATGTAAAGTGGACCAAGATTAATCATTTAATGATTATTTTTCATGTTTCATTATGTATACATACGAAATTATTATATTTTTCTATTTTATACAAAATACATATTATCAACTTTAGTGTCATTAACTTGGATTTTATGACATGATAAAAAACATACATAAATAAGAAAAAAATAGAGGTAGTTGGTTATTCGAGAGGGATATTCATCATCACTAGCTCAACCATTGACAACTACACTTTCTTCATCATCATATGCATTAGTTTTCACTTTATTAGGAGTTATGTTTTCTAAGGTTTGTTATAATTCAGACCTCTACATGCATTAATAGGCCCCACCTCAATATCTAATACAATTTCTACTACATCATTGACCTATGTTTTAATTTTAGGTGGTCAAACTATTTCAACTAGAGTCATGACTAGTTCAAGACCAAATTCCACTATCATTTCCACCCTAGCATCATAAAATGATTTTTTAATTATATATATATTTTTAATCTATTTATGTCTTCTCTTTTTTATCAATAAATTGATTTTTACATTTCAATCCTACAAGCTAAATGAAAAACCTTTTTATTTATAGACTTTATAAATGTGATTAAGATTTGAAGATAGATTATTCCCAACCACACACACACACACACACACACACACACACACACACACACACACACAAGCTCCATATTAATTGTAAATGGATCATAAATTTTGGAAAATTAATGCAAGTTATAAAGTTTTGTGACTATTTTATACATTTATAATTATTTGTTTTCTCTAAAATTTATGTATTTTACTTGAATAATTTCCATTAAGTTGATAAATTTTTATGAATTTATGTGTCTTATTAAGTGATTAGATTGAACTATGTGTTTATCTTACTAATACTTTGATTATATATCATACTTTCATCTTGTTAGTAATGTGACTATGGTTATTAATTCAGTATTGAAATTATTTTTTGATTATTATCATTGGGTTATGCCATAAATTATTTCCTCTGACTCCTCACTATGTTTTCTATGCCCTGTGGTTACAACTATGTTATAAAAGAAATTATTTAGTGATATATGTTTAGCCTAGTATAGTTAGTCAACTTAGAAGGGTTTGGTCTTCAATATGAATTACATAGCCCCTTATTTTATGACCTACTTTTCCCTTTGATTTTATACCTTTTTTTAATAAATATCCACATTAATTTAGATAATCCATCCATTTCATGTTATATTTTATAAAATTTAGGTTATATTTTATACATAAATCATATTTGAATCATCCAAGGTAAATAACCACTACACTCACCATTATCCCACCATGTGGTTATTTAGAAATTGAATACTTTCAACTTATGTCTTGGATTGATTTTCACTAGTCATAAAATAAGAGGGGCCTTTTCCTTAAGGATATTTAGTGTGAATAAAACCCACATCAATTGATTTTATCTAGTAATAGAATTCTTAACCATTTATTTCACTCTAGTTTGTATACACTAGATCCACCATCTAGGTTTACAAGGTCTAATTTTGATTCATGTTTGTTATTAATATCACTTTTATAGGTTCATTGAAGACCAAGATCATATATAATTACCCTTAGACATCCATAACTCAAAACATTTCATGAACCCAAGGGAATCAAACTCCATGTTTCACCATGAATTGGCTATCCATTTCTACCATTGCTATTGTTGGTGATATCCTTAATTTACATAAAAATCCAAAAAAATATATTACTTCAACTTCCCCTTGTGGAGGAATAAAAAGAGAGGATCATATCAAATCATTTAAAACATATTTCGGATTAATTAATGCGACTCATGAATAGTTGGGATGAAAATTCTTCCCATTTACATTACAATATGTTGCATATGATTGGTTCTTAAATCTCTTAAAAAAATAAATAACTTCATGGAATCAATTCCATCATATGTTTTTTGTATAATTTAGAAAACTCACTAATCCCAATATGTTATATCAGTATTTTTACAATATGAAAATAGATCCTAATGAGCTAATCAGAGTATCTACTATAAGATTCCAAAAAATGTATAGTCATATAGATGTTACATATATATCATTTTTTGCATTATCACTATAAATGTATAAAAAAACTATATATTCATTGGATATTATGTTCTTGTATAGAGTCTATAAAATTAATTCTTTATTATAATCCTATGCTAAATATATCAATGTTAATTTCTAATTTAATCCTTAATTGAAATCTTTGGCCATACCCAACATTAATACAAATTTCCCAACCTTAAATCTAATTCCAAACATAAATTAGAATTTCAAATCCAAAAATAAAAATTGGCTCTTTAATAAATTAAATTTGTCTTATGATGCACTAAACTAGATTTTAGGCTTTCTAAATAATTCTATACCTATGTCTAACTAGTAGAGTAAAAAAAATCCATGATTCTATTGAATACCTCAACTATGCAAGGTATAAATTCTAAGTTGACCAAAATAGAATTTGATGACATTCAACACACGGTAAAACATATTACGAATGAATTTCTTAGTTTTTAGACACACTTAGAAATATAATGGGGGATTTGACAAGAAAAAATTAAAATTCCAAATATATAATAGCCCATTTATTAGGCCAAACGAATCTAGAGCCATCTCCCAATAATCTCCCTGAGATAAACATTTGTGAGGTAGTTTTTCCCAACTAGTGTAGAGTTCAAAATACTATACAACATGATGATTTAAACTACATATAATTATATTATAAATATAGAAACATTAAAAAATGAGATGTATGGGTATGATACTTTCAAAATTAACCTTATTAATCCATATTTAATGCACCAAGTTAGTCTAATACTTTAATTTCCCATGTGATTTCCCATTCCCGATTGATGATGAGAATGAAGTAGAAGACAACAAAAATGACATTCATTGTTTTCATAAATTTAAAGAAATAAATATAAGCTAAGAAATAAGAATCAATAACCTTCTATTATTTCCACACCTCGAAACAAATATGCATTTATTCCTCCTAATCTAAAATCCAATAAAAATTTACCTCTCCCAAAATGAAACTCTTAGAATCAAAATGTTGATTCATTTAACAAGAGTGGATAAAATATAGTTGAGAATATGAAGAAAATAAAATAAAATACCAGCTTCAATAAGATGGTCTATATTATATAAAAAATAATTTTTTTGATGAAATATTTGACTAAAAAAACATCTTCTAAAAAGTTAAAGGTTGAACATGCCAATATGGTTATCTATAAAGACAAACTGTAAGTCCCAGCTTTCCTAATAACTACCAAAATATCTGGAAAGAATTTACATAATTGTCTATTTTATTCAATAACTTCACCTAATGTGATGGTCACATGAATATGTAAGAATTTAGGTTTGATCCCGTACAAATCCAAGAGAGTATTGTATCGATTAGACAAATCATTTGTCCTAGTTGTTGGAGAATTGATAAATCTCCACATGAAACTTTCTTTTGAACCATGTGTCCAAAAATAGATTGGCATTCTCATAATTTACATTATTTAATCTTATTGTCTAATCCTAAATCATGATGGGTTAAAAATATTAAATGGATATATAGAAAAAACTTTAACACATGTGTCTACCTTGGAAAGGAGTGGGAAAACAACTTATAATCTATATAGAGATAAAAATTAAATAGAAAATCACATAATAAAATGTGAATTTGAAATATTCAACTTTGCCTTATCGCATGTGGGAGTTTACACTTTCACTATAAAGCCTCAGAATAATGAAAAATAATATGAAGTTATTTCAAAATTATGGACTTTTTATTTTTATGGTCCTTGATCCAATAAAGGAATAGTATTGGGATAACCCTTATTGATCTTGATGGGAACAAATAAATTGCTACTTATATACTACAATTTCCATCTACCAACAACCATGTAGAATATGAAGCTTTATCATGATTTGAAACACAATATCAAACATATTTGAATGTTTAAAGACTTATATATAGTTATTAACCATGTACAAAGTGAGTATCAATGAAATTTTTCATATCTAAAAAAATAAAAATATAGAACATGGGACTTTACCAAATAATTTGAGGATTTTAAGTTTAAATCAGTTGTAAGAGGAGATAACCAAACTATATATTTTATAGCCTTTTCTATAGTTAATTTTACCCCACTCCAATAGTATAAATTATAATTTTTTATACAAAATTAATTCCATGTCCTTTATTTATAGATAATATTGATAAATTTAAGGTGGTTGATGATTATTAGTAGATTATTATGTTCATGAATAGTTCTAGTGGTTTCCAATATCTTATCATAGATGAAAAAGAATTTAACCCAATGAACAAATAAGGAGTTGGAGATGATTGTATTGTTTAACTAAAATAAAATAGAATAAATAAATGAATGTTATCATTAAAATTAGTTTTAGACATGTATCATCAAGCTAAAAAAAATTGTCTAAAAAGTGAATATGAATTTTCCAAGGCAAACCTAGGAACAAATGAACATCCTCAACATGTCAGTATTGGATTAAGTTATTTTGAATAAGAGAGGTAGGAAATGAAGTAAATTTTAGTAGAGTAAAATAATTTGATTGCTTGATCTCATGAGGATTTAGATATTTTTGATTCTATAGTTATAACACATTATACAACTTAGAGAGGGACATCATATTCCTAATTATATACACCACTTGGGTTTCCAATATATTTCTTTTGTTAAATAATATTGGTAAATTCATACTGTATGTATATTTCATAAACCTTAGTAGAGATCAAGATAAATATAATTATCTATTTCCTTGAATAAATGAGGTGATTAATATTTTTAATGGTCCTAAGATGAGGTCTTTCTTGGACATATTTTTTAGTTATAACTAGATGTTAGTATAAAATTATTATCTAATGAATACCAACATTACCACTAAGTTGGGAACTATTGCATATAGTAAAAAGCCTTTTGGACTAATTAATTTAGGTGATAATTTTCAGTGCACTAGATTTTATGTTTCAAGTAAACATTCTCAAGTGCATCATAACTTACATGGATAACCTGAATATCTTTTCCAAAGATAAGAAGGATCATGTTTCCCACTTGTAAAATGTTTTTAGTAGATGTAAAATTTATGAAATATCATTTCATCATAAAAATATTATTTTTGGAGTCACATAAGGTAAATTGTTGGGCTATGTTATCAATATATAAGGTATTTATATTGACCCTAATGTAATTAATGACATTTCAATAATTACATACCCTTATAGTTAAAATGTTCTTAAATATTTATTTGGTAAGATAAATTTTTTTTTTGAAATTTTATTTATCTATTTTCAAAGATAGTAAAACCTTTGAATACAATGTTGAAAGAAGGAACAAAGGTAGAGTGGATAAATGAAGCAAATAAATCATTCAAATATATTAAAATTTCCACTACTCAAGCCCCAGTATTGATCAAATCATATATCACCAAGGATTTCATCTTGTATTCATATGCATCATAACACACTATGGCATTTTTACTTAGTTAAAATGTTGAAAAGAGTTGACATCACATTGATTTTATGAGCACTAAATTTAAGGATGTAGAATTTAGATAATTTATGATAAATAAGAAAATTTATTATTAGTAAAATATAAAAATAAATTTAGACATTACATATTATGCAATAAGACATATGTAATTGTGCTAGATATAGTTGTTAAGCTTGCACTAAAACATAATGAATTAGGTATATAAAGAGGCAAATGGATAGATAAATTATAAGATTTTGACTTAGAAATCAGGTATTATAAAATGGTATAAGTTCAAGGAATCATTTAACTAATCATATAAATTGATCCTTGCATATTTTTTATGCAAGTTAATCAGTCTTAATATCAAATGGTGATTAGTAAAACTAGATTATTCATTATCTACTTACTAGTGTATGTCATCATGAATGGAACATATAGTATATAATAGAACTTAGGCTGAAATAAACACATATAGTGATAAAATAAGGAGTGCTATATTGAAATAATTATGAAGGTATCCACTTGAGTTGTGTATACAAAGAATTAAAAATATACATCATAGATTATCTCCATCAAAAGATAGGAAGTGGACATCATTTAGGAAACACCACCACCAATGATAAGATTCTAAGGATGTATTAATACTATGTTATCATATTTAAATATGCACACAATCATTCCATGACATGTCATCAGTGAAATGTATTTAGAAAAAGAGAAATGCATACAACTAAGCTCTACAACCTATGATTGAAGGATGCCCTTTTTCATAGTGGAGTATGGATTTAATAGGTGTCATTAATCCTAATCCATTATTCAGACACAAGTTTGTAGTGACATCAATAAATTATTTCACTAAATTTACTAAAGTTGTTGCTACAAATAATTATAGACAACAAGATGTTATTAAATTCCTTGAAGAAAATAATTTGACTAGGTTTGGGACATCAATTTCTTTAGTATGTGATAATGATCCTTTTTTTGAATCAGATAAGTTCATTTACTAGGCCTATAAAAATTATATTTATATCAAATTTTATTCAAATTAATATGCAAAAGGAAATGGTGTTCACCCATGAATAAGAATTTGATTGGTGCCATAAATAAATTTGTAGAGAGCAAACCAAGAAAATGACACTTATAGTTTAAGTATGTGTTATGGGAAAATAAAATTATTGATGTGGGTTTTATGCACACAAATATAACATTATGAGGGGACCTATTATGTTTTAGGATAACTAAAAATATTCACTCTAAGGTACAATTTATACGTTTTTATTTTGTGGAAAACCTTATGATGGAATAGTAGTGAGTGGAGCAATTATTTACCTCAAATGGTTTAGATATGACATGAGTATAAAATATATTTTTGGTTGATAGGTGGATTTGGTAAAAAAAAATCAAAAATGAAGGAAAGGTAGGGTATAAAAAAGGGATCTCTAACTTAATTAAGGAATAAACCCTTCCAAACTAACTTTCTCTATCCTAAGTTGAGAAAATGTCCAAAATTAGTACCTACTATAAATTACCATTACCATAGTTGAAATACAAACATAATTAATCATAAAATTAAATAATTTTAAAATACTAAATAATTATCATCAAATATATGGTTATAACTAGACTACACATCACATCCTTGCCTCTAACCAATAATAGATAAGATCAATAATCAATGAGAATTGAAACTAATGATTTGTTAAATTTAAATAATTTTAGGAAAAATAGTCATATAAACTATTTTATATTATATTAAATTAGTATAAATTATTAGTAAGATAGAGAAAATTTGGGAGACCAGTTTAACACAAACTTACAAAATAATTTAAAAACATTATTGCTTGTATTTATTTCAAAATTTTCCTTCCTTTAAAATGAGGGGAAAACATATAATTATATCTTAGGATGGGTATTCCTCATATTATAAGTTGAGTCTAATTTTACAATGCCTAAATTAATAATATATGCCAAAAGCATGCAACATATTCATTTTTTAAAATATGAATAAATATAATACTTAATTTAGACATAGAAGAACCTTTGTAGAATAATCCATAGGATAATAATAAATATAATAAATAAAAACTAAAACCAAGTCTTAGTTGGAACTTATAGTTCAACTAAAATCAAATAACTATAATGATGATGTGGCACCTTGATGGGTGGTGACTAAAACTATAATTGGAGCTAAAGTGGGAGCTAGATTTTTAGGAGGCACTAAAGCTTGAACTAAATTTAATTTTTTTTTTAATAGTGATATTGGAGGCACTATGTATGGTAGGGTGACAAACACTAGTTTCAAAATTAGAAATACAAAATATATACTCACCCATGCTTTCAATAAATTCTAACTCAATAGTTTCAAAATTAGTAATAGAAAATTTTGAATAAAATTGGAAATTTAACCATTAAATTTTTGTGTGTCCATATATTATTTTAATTTTCTATGGAATATCTCTATCTAATCCACTTTTTCCTTTGAAAATGTATTTAACTATATTATTTTCTAATTTGTTCTATAGGTGGTGCTTTCCACCTCTACCTTAAAACTATCAATTACAATCTGTATTAGATTTTCAAAAAAAGGCTTGATGATTATTCCTCATTTTGGTGTATTTACACCAATAATTCTTATTTATCCAAGGACATTAATGGTATTTCAATTTTTATTGGAAAATTATTGAACAAACCTTTGCATCTATTAGTATCATTTTACCAAATAAGCCCATTCGGTACTTACATGGTTTGGTACCATAGTCACATCAAAGGATAATAGTTAATTCAAGTGTGAATATGATTTATTTATTGTTTATTTAAATATAATGGTTAGCTTAGCACCCCATTATTATTATTTTTCATGAAACTTAACAACATATCCACATAATGTCTAAGATTGGTCTATTATTGATTTAATTGTGCTCAACATATGGTACAAATTTATAGCATGGATCTACACATTATCATTTATATCCTTATGAGCCTCAATCACACTATGACACTTTAGTCTCCTTTTATATTATTTTATTCCCTTTAACATCTACTTAATAAATGATCTAATTCCATCTACCATAATGAGAGGGTCTTCTTCAAATTCATCCATGTCCTTAGGATTTATCTTTCTCTTCTTGGCCAATAAAAGCATTTCTTATTATTTACCAAGCTAGATTAAATTACTATCCACCATAATTATCCTCTTAATTACCCTTTTCAACATTTTTTTAGAGTATCAAACTACCTAACAACTTTATCTCACTTAGTGATGACTAGGTCCTATCATTTTTCTTCTTATTCTTTTAATTGTTGTATCTAGGCATGGAGTGCCATTATAGTTTGCTTAATGACTCAGGTTTGAAATAAAGACATAGAGGGTGGGGGATTTATTGAGGGTACCATCATTTAATATGCAGGGGTAATCATGGAATACAAAGTGGATTATGTAAGTGGTTTAATTAAGGAAAGTATATCCTTTCTCCAATATGTGCTTTTAATCTATGGAAATGTCCTAATAATGTATTTGGTTTTATAAAAAATCTTATATAATAAAACAATCAAGGAATATGTTTTTGTGGTTTGTATAACAGGTCTATATAATTTAGTGGAAGGCCTTACACACATCAATTGGGTAGAAAAAAATAGGCTTAGATATCAAGTGTTTAACATTAACACATGTGGCTTCTTGATTAGTTACAGACGGGCATGGATAAATTGATGTAGATTGGCAAATGAATATGGTAAAAAATAGTATTTTGTGGATTCAATAGTAAAATAATATATATAATGGACAATAGATATTGAATTTGTTGAATATTTATCAATTAGATCACTTTTTAAAGTGGAATCATTTGAAATCTAAATTATAATAATCTCTACACTTGTAAAAGGTTATATAATTAAATCACCTATACAACTAGTATTAGTTACTGTAAAAATAATAGTAATGGTAGGAAATCCCTTAGGACTATTGTTCCTAGTAGGTTATAAATTAATGACATGCCCTATGCTTATGAATTTTATTTCTTATGATTCTTCAATAATTTGAGTAGGTAATGAGGGACTAGGAGGATGACCTTTGGTTTTCTCTCGCATCAAATCTTATCCAAGATTTTCTAGTCCGATCTCCCTTGGTCATCTTATTCTTATGGTTCATCCTCAACCTTAGTATATAAAGGGCCAAGTGTATCACATGTATAATTTTTCTCTTCTTCTTTAATGACATTGACAATATTACCCTACATTGACTATTTATGCATATTTCTCATCACTTTAGTATCATCCTCTACATTCATTAAAATGGGTTCATAACCATAAGATTAATGTTTGTATTGAATCTTGAATTAGTTTCCATTTTTTTTAATTACCTCATAAATAATATTTCTAGGATACCAAAACATGAATTTTGCTTTGCTAAAACCATAATGAAGCCTAGCCATGCCTACTTGATAAAAGTGATCTTATTGCGTATACTATTGGAGACCAATGCCGAGATGAGTTTTATGAATGACACCTTATTTGGCTTCCTTCAATTTATGTTCCACACCATTAGATAATTGGAAATTTTTTTTTTGTTTTGTTACCTTATTTAGAATGTATCATGTTATATTCAATGGGGATTCATATGATCCTTAAATTTTAATCATTATATGGTCTAAATAGAACTAGTAATCTCCCAATTTTTAGATAGATCTTTTGATTTGGTTTGAAAATATAGGCATTCTTTTCTCATTGATGTCTTGATAAACTAGTATCTTGAATACATCAACAATCCTTTGTATTTGACACCTAAACTTGTAGATATGGAAGATGGTGAAATTATCACATATAATATTCTTTGGGTACTCAGTAGAAGGTTACCAAAGTTACTATTATGAGAGGGTAACAATAATAGTTATTTCATCCAATAAATGACATCATATTAGAATTTACATAGGCATGTTATCTATCTTGTTGATCTAAAACTTTGAGTCAAATTTGATTACTTATCCTAAAGTTGTAATTTAATTTGTAACAAAAATGATGTCCAGTAAAGGGATATGTATCTCCTTAATTTAAGTGATATCTGGGAAACCATATATGTTATTTAATATATCCATTGTTATACATACCCAAAGCATGAAACTTATAATCAGGGTGATACCAATATGGCCTCTTAACATAATAGTATTTAGGTCTACTACCTAGGTCTTAAATGTGATCATGGTATTATAATATGTTAACCAAGAATATAATATGGGTTGGTTGTAAGTAAATGTCTAGGATAGGGAGTCTATATTAATTTTTAAAGGCATTAATAGACACATAATCCATGGGAGTTGGGTGAATGATAGGTGGAGGATATTTTCTTAGAATTTCCCATAAATAAATAAATTAAACAAGATATTAATACATGGAAATAATTTAATTTTAGACAATTTAATTATGTAGATTCACTATCTTGATCACTAATATATCATTTTCATATCTTTCAGTGAATGATGATAACTAGTTTTTTATTTAATATGGCTTCGGTCTATCAACCTTAAACCAAAATGATGTATAATGTTGGAACTTATGTTCCAATGTTTCTAACTCAAAGACTCTACGTGTTTATTTATTCCACCCAACAAGACTAAGTGTAGATGGGGCCGGTTCTCTAGATGATGATGCCATTATAGATATAGATATCATTCTGAGTAGACATGGAAAAGTTAGGGTTTTTATCACTATATAAATTTGGAAAAATTTTGTGAGTAAGTTCACAAACACTGTAATTTTTATTTTTATTTTGGGGCTAAATATATCATATATTTTCTGGGATTTAGACTTAAATGCCGTTGATCATCCATATATTAGAATTAATTGATGAAAGTGGTTTAATATAATGTTAATCCTATTTTTTGAGTTTTAGTTTGTAAAATATAATTTCACCATACTATTTACCATGTGGCACATTATCATTATGTATGGTTGCTTGGTCATATTCCCAAGTGATTTATTCTACCAAATGTCTTTTTATCATGCAACTGAGGCTTGATTTCTTTTACTAGCATTATATTATCCAAAGTTTTGCATGTGGCATGTAGTCACTTAGTTGCTTAATGTCTTAATTTTCATTATGTACTTTGGACATTTGGTCATAGTTTGATGTGATGTTAACACATGGCATGATCTTACTTATCTAGATAGTCATGACATTTTTAATGTCTATTTCATATATACATGATGTGACTTAAAACAATGTTTCTACTTCAACAGATGTCACACTTTTGGATGGTCTTTAGGATTTGACTATGTACCTTTTCTAGATAAGCCAAATATCTTCAAGATTTTAGCATGTGGAATAATCATGTCATTATACTTAGTTTCATATTACATAATGTCTTTCTTAATATATGTAGGTTATGAGTTAACTTGACATTTCCTTGTGGATGGTATTCACTCATGTAGATGGTCACCAAATATCAATGTACCTCTTCTTTGCATATGAATGTGATGACAACACATAGATGACTCACATTTATTTAGATGATTTCAAAAATTCATAAGTTATTATTACACCTATCAGTTATATATGAGTGGGATCATGACAAGTGGAATTATCTCACTTATTTATATTCTTAAGAGCTACATGACTTATCCATTTTACTATGTTGGGAGTGAGTAAAATAAATTGTAATAAGTGTCACCATATCATTAATTTTATTATTCACAAAAGTTATATGCCTAGATAGTTGGTGTATATTTCATGACTAGGAGTGATGATAACACGTGGACAATTATCACTCTCCTAGATGACTCGTAAAGATTAATCTTTGGATGAAGCCATGAATGAATGAGATTAAGAAAAGTCGACAAATATTTTGAATCCATATAGTCATATATAGATAAATAATTTTATGTTTTGTATAATGAAGAGTGAGTAAACACGATTAATACATGTGGCATTATCTCATTTTCCAAACTATTCAATAATTTAAAATGCATAGCCACTCTTTGATATGATATTTTTTAGGCACAAAAGATACTTGTGGCCAAGATCATTTTTAACTTTTAAATTTAATGTGACATTCAAAAGGACAAAAATAAATTTGGAAAAATATAGTTAGCTTCTTTATTTCATAAAATCAAGACTTGATTTTCTCAAAAATCTCAAATATAAAAGCCCAAATAGATGCACAAGAATAGTTTAGACAATAACACTCATTTAGGCTATTAGACTAAATAAAGGTCATGAGATAATAACCCAATTGACAAAATAACATATAAATTTAAATATGAAGTTTTTATATTAAATTAGACATGAAAATAAATTTTTCATCTTAATATGGATCCTCATTGTATATTTTTTAAAATGGTGCATGTTGGATACAAATAATGGAAACTCAGTGAGGAAATAATCTTATATATTCGAGAAACCAAAATATTGGTTTCACACATCATGAAAAAATTATAGAATTTACAGTAAAATATTAAATAAATCATAAAATTGAAAGAGACTTCATCATATCCATGCAATATACTAACCCTTTTAAATTATTAGATCATGTGTGATTTTGTAAATATTATTCCTCTTATTGTGAGAGTTTTAACAAAGATAAGACAAAATGTGAGGTCTCTTTGTCACTCACCACCTTTTTTTTAATATTTATATACTAAGAAAAAGGTTTTTGGGAAGTAGGGCATTGATCTTTTACCATCCAGACATCCATAATCCTAATAGAGAGTACCTAAATCACCCCTCTTCCATGAGTTTTGTTATTTTATTTATTTTTAAACTTTATTGGAAGAAGGGTTAGGAACCATATTGGCAATGATTATAGGAATGGAATGCATTATATATTGGATATTTCACTCATATTTTATCTTTATCAATGTTTATAACCTCTCAAACAAGTTTTAAGAATGTAATTATGTAATTAATCTTTAAAAGTAATAATTATTTCTAAAATTTGGATGAAAATATCAAATGAACTTTCAAATTCCTAGTGATCTCATCCATTTAGAGAAAATATCATTATAAACATGACATGTGTCCTAATTTGAAGACGTAAAAATGCACCTTAAGAATCTTCATAAGCACCATCTGAACATGGTTTGGCCACACAATTAGGAGAATTATTTGGTGAATTATATGCAAGAAAGTGGATATAATATTCTATTTTTAAGGTTATGTTAGTGTGAAAATTTGTTAGGAGGAAAAATCAATGACTTCACATCAACAGTGTGGGGAGCAAAGTCCCTCTCCTATTACTAGGTAGAGCTACCTTTATTGAAAGCCAAAAGAAGAAAGAAGGAAATAGTTAAAAATAAAGGAATTTATATGATGGGCTAGTAATTTTAACTTGAAATTATGAAAATGAGTTTTTATAAAGAACTATATGGATAGGGAGAGAGAGAGTGAATGAAGGATTTTTAAGCAACAAACTCATCAAGTTAGAAATTGAGACTAAATGGAAGTGTTCAGAGTATATTTGAATTTCGGAGGAGTAAAATATTTTTCATTCAAAGAGTTGAAAAAACATAATCATATCCTTAGGGATATTTAACATATACCATAAGACTATTAACTCTGATAATAAAAACTAATAACCTTTTGTGTTTTCTAATAGAAATAACAAATAAATTATCTCTATTCCCACCAAGATTTTCATGTGTTATGAATGTAAATTACAACTCTAGATAGAAACTTTGTAATATAATTTCATTTTCAAAATAGTTTGAAACTTATGAAAATGGAAGTGAAAATTAGATAAGTTCAATTGAGCAAAAACCATAGTCCAAAAGATATTACTAACACAAAGTTTAAAAACACCTCTTTGTATTAATTCTGAAGATTAAAATGATTAATGTCCCTTTACCATGCTTTGCCTAAATTCTATCTATTTTTAACCTTTATTATGAATCCATAACTTGTACTTATAGACTTAAATGGGTGTTTATGGCGCAAAACCACTTATTTTTCCTTTTTATAGATTTTCAAAAACACTAATAATAAATTACAACTTGAAATGATGTAAAAACATTTTAAGCATTTAAAATCACTTGAAAAAATAATTGGGGTTTTTATACTTCTTGAAAAAGCACACTATCAATCTGCACAATTTGAAAAATCAAGTTGGAAAAATTACAAAGACAAATCTGTAGAATTACAATGGAACTTTATAAGGGGAAAAAGAGTGCAACAACACAAGTTAGGTGCAAAGAAATTAAAAAAAAGAATGTAGAAACACTAAAAATAATTCTTCATTCTTATTATTGTTGTATTGACAATTATTTCTCTTTCAAGAAGTCATCAAATCTATAAACAAATACCTTGATCAAGTCTTCATCTATTCTATTTTTTCACCTTTAGTCAATGTCTACTGAGTAATCTAACTATTTCATTTTCTAAAGCTTGCCTTGGAGACTATTTATTTTCATATTCAAATTATTTACATTAATCTAGAATTTGGACAACCAATGAAGTTATTCATAACCAAATGTAGATGTAGGATTGTTAATGTTTTGAATGTGTTCTTTGAATTATCTAATTATAGTCTCAATTGAAATCAAATTCCCATGTTGATCCTTATCATTGATAAAGTGAAAATCTAACTTCTTAACTTCAGTGTCTATTTCCATCATTGTGTCACTTCCAAGTGACCTTGCATCATTTAATTTCTAAAGACATTTTTGAAGATACTAGATTGTAAATTTAGTGGCCCAAATAAATTCAATGTAATATACAATTTCATCCTGATTGATTACTCATTTTTTAACAAGATTAATATAAGAAAATTCTTGGGATTTGACCTACCCATAAATGAGTTCCTTCCAAATTTATTTCTCCTAAGCATATCCATTTTCTTTTGTTTCTAGTTTTTCATATTGTGATTTAATTTTAGAGAGCATTATCATTATGGTGAGAATTGTTGAGCCTGTTGGATCAATAACTTTTTCAATCTAGTCTTTCATTGCATTACCAATTTGTCCTATCTCTCTTACGTTTTCCAATGTCTCAACATGAATCCTCAATGAAGAGATACCTATTTGAATTGGTATAAATAATCTTTATATTATTGAGTCTAATTTTTCCACCTTTCCATGCCCTTAACTTATAGTGCATCTAGGGATATGTGTGGCTAACTTGTGGCTTACACATCTTCATATTAGCTTATTGTATTTATTTATGTTCTTAGTATGGTCAGCCTATGAAATAACCATAACTAAGTAGAGTATATATAGGAGGTAGTGGTTATTATTTTATCATCATATTGTGAATTATATTCTTATTGCAGTTTTTTAGAAGTTACCCCCTTAAAGTGGCATAGTCATAATATTTAAGTATTATGATCTTTTGACAATTATTTTTGTGGATATGTTTATTATATTCTTAATTATACCTTATATAATTATACTATTATGAATCATATAATTAATTTCCTTACAAGTGGTATTAGAGCATTGATATGGGCAAGTTTTTATAATACATTATTTTTAGATCTAGTATTCTGAGCACCAAAAGGCTAAAAAACCATAACTTGTGATCTAGAAGAAATTGAATTTTTTATCACTAAAATTTTATTCATGAGGGTTTTTTAATGAAAAAATAAGAAAAATCAATTTTATTCTTAAAAATTAAAATAAAAAGATAAGTGTGGAATTGTTTTCACTTTTTGCAAATTAGTATTCATTGAATTCATCTATGCAAGATAATCATAATGGTATATTATATTGGTACACTTTTTTGGGTCAAAAATTTTCACCCTTTTTCACAATAGTAGTAGTTGGATTCATCTTGGAAATATGATCATAATGGTGTATTCCATAGGTACATTTTTTAGGCTAAAACCTTCCTAGGTTTTGTGCATGGCTAGTCCAAACACTTTTGGATATGGGAAAGAGAAAGAAACTCCAAAAAATCTTCACAAAGATGACATGGAATCTAAAAATTATAATCTATCTATTTTGGAGGTAGTTTATCAATGTAAATTAGAGTTGTAGGGCATGGTGAAATAAGATGGTTTTGATACGGTTTAAGGGGACATTACTGGCTTGAGATGGGATTTGGATAGCATGAAGGATGAATTAAAAAATAAATTGTGTGATTGGCCAAATTGTCATCTCATTCACTACAAAATAATCCTCTATCACTTTAATTTGGTTCTCCTACTCCAAACATTACCAATACCAATTCTAGCCATGAGCTAGTGTTTCTAAAAATGGACTTACGTAGTTTTTATAGTAATGATCTACTCACTTGGATCACTCAAATTAAATTTTATTTTATCTACATGAAGACCCTAAGTATTTTGTTGCCTTTATCCATCCCTAGCCAGCCTTGGGATGAGGTTTCCATGGATTTGATTATAGGGTTACCAAGGTTTGAGGGTAAAAATGTTATCATGGTAGTTATGGATTGATGTACCAAGTATGCTCATTTTTTTCCTTATCACATCCATTTATTTCTAGTATAGTAGTTTTTTCTTTTCTCAATACATTCAAAAATTCCATGACACTCCAAATATCATTGTAAGTGACTGAGATCCCATATTTACATATAAGTTTTAGATTGAATTATTTGAATGTTTGGGTACATAGTTGGATCATAGCTCATCCTATCATCCTCAATATGATGGATACATAGAGGTCATAAACAAATATCTCAAAGGGTATCTTTGTTTTTTTATTTTTGAAAAATAGGATAAATGGGTTCATTGGATTCCACTTATTGAATGTGGTATACCACTTATTTTCACACTTCTTCCAAGATATATCCATTTGTGTCACTGTATGGGTGTCACCCCCTAACCATCATTTCAATTTTGATAGTGCATCTTAAGGTTTGAGATATTGAGGAACACATTCACCATAAATAGGAGGTGGTAGTTAATTTATGAGAGAATTTAGAAATGACACAAAATTAAATAAAGTATCAAGTAGATAAACACTACAATGAGTGGAATTTTGACACAATTGATTATGTCTTTATGAATTTACAACCATATAAATAAATGTCTCTAAAGTAATAAAAAAATGATAACAAGCTATTACCTAAATATTATGGTGCTTACCAAATCTTACAAAAAATTGGTAATGTGGCTTGCAAGTTAGAATTACCCCCAACCACTCATATACATTTGGTATTCCATGTATCTTACCTAAAGAAATTAATTAGACATAGATTTTCTACTTAGACTGAGTTACCTAAATTATATGAATAAGGTAGAGTCATTATAAATCCTAAGGATATACTTCACTTGTACACTAAGCAATTGTGGACCATATCCATTTAGTATTTGATCAAATGGAATAACTTGCATTCTAAAAATGTAACATGGGGGGATGAATAATTCCTATAGAAACATCCTAGTTTGATTTAATGTTGAGGACAATGTTTTTTTGAAGGGGAAGGCCATGATATGCCCTTAACCTATAGTGCATCTAGGGATATGTGTGGCTTACACATATGCATATCAACTTATTACATTTATCAATGTTCTTAATATGGTTGGCCTATAAATTAATCATGGATAATTAGAGTATATATAGGAGGTAATGGTTTGTATTTTATCATCATATTATGAATTTTTTTCTTATTACATTGTTGTGGAGGTTTCCCCCTCAAAGTGGCTCAATGATGATATTTTATTATTCTACTCTTTATCCAATTATTATTATGGATCTACTTATTCTACTCTTAATTATTCCATATAAAATTATATTATTATGGTGTTCCTTCATGGCTCATACATTGGGGGGATCCTAGTGTATGGGCATAAATCCAACCAAGAGTCTATGCTTTAGAAGGATGGTAGGATCTTATGATCGTAATGTGTGTATTTCACTAATGCCTCAAGGTTTTGGTGTTAGAGGTATAATCACTAAGAGGGGGGTGAATCAGTGATGCAAGATAATCCAATTCAATTCCAAACTCTTTAGAACATTCAACATACATCAAGTTGATCAAGTAGTATAAACATGAAAACACATACATCTAAAGCATACATAAGATCATACATCAAATGAGCACATCATATATGTGGGAAAACCTCTTGGGTGATAAAACACATTAAACCCTGAAAGATGGACTATAGTCCTATAATAACAAGATTGAAATTTTAAACTAGCACCAACTCATCAAGGAACACCCATCCCTTATTTAGTGAGACACCAATCCCATAAAGAGCTACTGCCCCTGTTTAGGTGAACACCCATCATAACTAGACCTTTAAAAATCTTTACCTTTCAAGAAGGAACTAACCCCATAAGAAACCAATCACCAACTTAGTGACCTAGACATATCACCTTGAACACCTATTGATACTCTTCAAATTATGATATCACCATGTCTACACTCTTCACCTCCAACCTCTCTTTAAGATACCTCTAGGAATAACTTGCTCAAACTACCTCTTATAGGCTCATTAGGTACAATGACCTATGTGTCCTCCTACATAAATTTGATAAGATAAACATGTATGATATTGTTTTCACTATGATATTTGTAACTAACATATACATTCTCTTTAAAAGGTTATCTTCTTCACTTCAATCATCACATTTACAATTAGCAAAATTCATCTAATTATGCCTTGTATTTACACCATGCTCTTCCTTTAACCCATATTGGTTATCCAAGATTATTTACATATATGAAACATATTAAAGTATTTATATACACATGTTACATGTGAAAACCACATTATTTATATCTTGGCCATTACCTCATTAGCCCCAAACCACCACTAGGTCATAGTGAGACCTAAAACAATTAGGCTTTTACATGTGAGACTACTTGGACCACCTTCATCCTTTAGTAATGATTAAAAAACATCAAATATATTTAAAATATACCCTTTATTACTCCAATATTATTACATGACATCTAGAACACCAACTCAACACTCAATCCTACCAATTGGGTCTCCTTGATCTTTAGGACTTCAAATATAGAAAACATAGTCTCAAAATTTTGAAGAAAACACTCATGTATTTCACATATACATATTATTAGATCACACTATTGAACCTTTAAATACATATTAAACACCTATATGTTATTTAGACACTTCAATACAATCTCTAATCACTTAAATCAACTCTTTCAAAATGATAATTCAGACTCATCACACACAATCAAAAATATAGTTATATTATTTTGACTCTCCATATATGATTAGGGGAATAATATTACTTATAATACCTAATCATAAATCTTAAATACTTTATTTACATCTTCATATTTTTCGTTTTCCTTAAATCTACTTAGAATACCTTTAACTTACCTCTGTAAGATGATCACTCAATATGCTAGTGTATTCAAATAACATAGTCAACTTCTAAGCCTTTGTTCATACTAAATATGGATTTATAAAACATAAAATATGTAAATATTTTCTTCATAGGGTGTGAAACACTCTCCAATAGTTATTTCATATTGAAACATCAAACTACTATGATGAACTCTCTGATTATCGTTATTCGGTCACTTGCATAACATGGTCAAATACACAGTGAACTTTAAAGCTCAAATATTTGATAGTACAAGCATTCAAACCTTATAAATAGATTATATGGATGGTCCTTAAATTTATCTAAAAATTTTCTTTTTATTACATAAATAAATTCATGAAGTATCAAAGGATATAAAAAAATAATTAAGCACTGGTTTTCCTTCACAAATTTGAATATTCGAATTGCAATGATCATTGAGCAAATGTTAAACATTGATCACTTTGTCTACATCTCATTTATCTTGGCATCTAGATAGAATACACACCATTAATATCCTTTGAGTATCCTAGAATTTACCTTGTAATTCTCACCATTGATCTTAGATCAAAGATCTTGTGATTGTGCCACATGGTAGTTCTACATGCCTTTTGCACCTTTAACTCTTTGACTCAACCTGCACAATCAATCTCTATCCGTATGAACCCCCATAAACCATTGGTATTATTTCAACTTGATGAGATTTTTACACTTGTAACAAGTACATTTAATCTCTAAAACCTTTGACAATTTGTCTTCTCATGCACTGTTGGATCAATATCTAGATGATGAATGCTCATCATTAGATCTACTCACTAGTGACCTCATATCTCAACATAGTTAAACTTTCTGGTCTCTAGCCCATCATATTCTATAATATAAAACTTTAAGGCTTATAACTTGAGCTGAAAAACACTTCAAGAGTCCAAAACTTTAGGGTACTTTCTTGGTTTTGTAGAAAAAATCTCCATGAAATCCTTTAACCTCAATTGAATTTCTAAGTACCTAAAATAAATGCACAAACTTGTTGGTTTATTTATATATACATGACATGTAGTGATGGTGTGTCTTCTCTTAATATATAAGATGCATGGTTCTTATTCCAAATGATTAAGTGACATACCATATCTTAACCAAGACATTTATGGATGCCTCACAACATCTTATTTGTCCTTATACACCTACATATGTGTTATATATTCTCCAAGTTATCAAACATAACTTCTTTTCCACTAATGCATTAGTATATCATACTCTCTTTGACATCAATGACCATGATCAACAATATCCCCCTTTATTTTTGATGGAAAAACACCTTTAGAGTGACTTATTACTCATTTGAACTTCATTTTAATCTTTCTCCCCCTTTAACATTAATGATAGAGGGTCTCTTTCTCAACATTCTAAAAATCATACCTCAAAATTATGTATGTATTAAATTAATATTCTGATGCTCTGGAAACTTACATATTTTCAAGCATATGAAACTATTATTCCCCCTTTAACATGCACCAATATGAACTTAGACTTATTTAATATTTGGACCTAATAAACTAATCATAGATCTTAGAAATATCCCCCTAAAATCATGTTCCATCTTATTTAATTTGTTCTTTAACATAAACCAATCTGAACTTGATCTTTTCTAATCATTGAACCTATTTACCTATAGAACTTCACAAGCTCTCTTTTCTCATGCATAAATATTAAATACCATGTCAAAATACATGACTTTTTTTGATCAAGTAATCATGTCAATATTTTTTAATTCACAATTATAGAAGACATATTCACACTTCTATCATGACTAAAACATCTTCACATATGCTCCCCCTTACATCATGCATAGCTCTTCAAGAATTTCAAACTATCTAGGTTAACTCCCCCTAACTCCATCATTTACACAACTTATCATCTATATAACTCTGAGGCCTTCATCATGATATCAAATATATGATACCACATTTTCCTCATACTCCATATCAACCTTGTATTTATTCTTCACTATTTTATCAATCAATTTAAGAAATTGACAAGATCTTACCTTTAGGACTAGAAACCCTAAACACTCCTTGAGAAGATTTAAAAAAGATTAACATACATTTATATGAAATAAAATATCTTGATAACTCACCATCCTTGATCAGACATTTGGAAACCTCCATTCTTTTCCTATAGACCTTCAGAACCAACATCTCCATTCTTCACCATTTGACCAACTATACCATCTTTTAGATTTGATCAAAACTTTGACTTTAGGATCACTATTTATAAAAATATCTTATAATGTTCTTCCAAAGTAAATAAACACATATTCTTATGACCTTTCTTTCCCTACAAAATTAACCAAAACTTAACTGGCATCCACCATGCTTCCTCTTGCTATCAAGAGTCTCTTTCAAGCCTAGATAGAGACACCCTGACCCATAATGTCCTAGAACAATGTCAAACTAGGAGTTACCCACAACTCATCATATTACTTCTACTCTTTGGTCATCTAATATTGATAGTTCTTCTTTATCTTCTTAGAATTAAGAGAAGAAACTTACACATGCACTATAATATTCTCCTTTCCTATTAAGAAAGAATTGACGATACACGAAGATAACAAATATTCATGACATACCTTTTCATCTAAAGAAATAACCTCATCATTGGGCATATACAACTAATGTTATTTTCATATAACATGATCAACAATAATAGGATGTTCACTTGTATCCATACACACCTTAGAACTACTCTCAATTAGCACCTTGGTCTTATCCTTGAACTTAACTTGAACTAACTTTTGATTCTCCTTTTTTATTTGAGTAGATGATACATTATCTTGGTATTCCTAAACCTTATTCATATCTATTTCCTCTTTTTTTTAAGTAGGTAGTCTACCTTGATCTTTTATCTCAACTAAATTATTTTTATTGGTCTTCACTTCCTTAGGATTATATACCAAGGATTGACCTTTCTTGAGCACATTAGGATGTCCATGCACTTTTTTATTACTTGATAGCTTGATTTTACAATATCTTGCAATATGAAAAACTTGATGAAAATTTAAATAAATAACATCATTCATACTTCTATTTGATGAGTATTTTAAATATCATCAAACATACCATCTTATCTCTTAGGTTCATTAATCTCAAGCTTGATTGTCTTAGGTCTCCATTCTTGAGTTAGTCTTTTCTCATGCATTCTAGGGTAGAATATAGCAATATGTACCATTTCATTATAATTATAGAATAATACATTATCCATACCTATAGATGATCAACTTTACTTCCTTTTATAATTTCTTGCCTTATGACCAATCTTATGATAAGAAAAATAATGACCATTAAAATATCTTTCATACCTCATGACACTTGGCTACTTAATGGATCTTTTCTTTTTGATATTGGTTCATGAAACCTTCTTGTCTTAGGCTTACTTGTCTTGATCTTTCTTAGACTTGTTTACCTTGACAAAAAAAAATCATTATTATCCTTCAATGAATATAGCTTGGTTTTCAATTAAACACTCTTATCCTCTTTAGCTCTCATACTTGAACATGTAGCCTCTAACTATAATTTGAGAACTTGGATAGTCTCCTTATCCATCTTATCTTATTCAGCCATATCATTTTTCAATCTACATGCTTTCTCTTAAATAATCTTTATAGAATCAATATTGGACTTCAACTCATCATGCTCACCTTGCTTTGAACTCAACTTAGCATTTGTCTCTTCTAACTAAGTCTTGAGATGTTTGAATTCTTCCTCTATTAAACTCAAATTTATCTTTTTAACACATATTTGATCCTCAATATTTTTCATGGTCAACATGTCTTCATTGACAATTTCACTTAATCTCCCAAACTTGGTTTGAATATGACTTATCTTTTAACTATGTTTCAAGAACTATTCATTAATCTCCTAATGCCTTATCTCATGCTCATCATCCTTGGAATTAAAATTACTCTTCCTGGTCTTAATATGACTAATATGTTATTTAAGACTTTTGAACATTGATTTGAACTCAATATTTTCTTTCCTCAACTTCTTAGCCATCTTTATACCTTGGATCACCTTCAAGTGGTTAAACGTGCATAGAAGGTTCAAATATGATACCAATTATTAAAGGAATAATCACTGAGAGGGGGTGAATTAGTGATGTAAGATAATCTAATTCAATTCCAAACTCTTTAAAAATTCATCATACATCAACTTGATCAAGCAACATAAACATGAAATCACATACATCCAAAACATACATAAGATCATGCATCACATGAACATATCATATATGTGGGAAACCTTCATAGGCGATAAAACCCACTAAACCCTAAAATATGGACTACATTCCTATAAAAATAGGATCCAACATTTAGACCAGCACTAAATAATCAAGTAAAACCCATCCCTTAGTTTAGTGAGACACTAATCCCATAAGGAGATTCTACTCCTATCTAGCTAAGCACCCAAAACAACTAGACCTTTATGAAGCTTTACCTTTCAAGGAATAAATAACCACATAAGAAACCAAGTACCCACTTATATTCCAAAATATATCACCTTGAGCACCTGATGTTACTCTTCAACTAATGATGATCACCTTTGTCTACACTCTTCACCTCCAATCTCTGTTCAAGCTACCTCTTGGGCTAACTTGCTCAAACTATCTCTTTTAGGCTCATTAAATCTAATGACCTATGTGTCCTCCTAAATTAACATGATCAAATAAACATGTCTAATATTTTTTTCAATCAAATATTCTTAACTAACCTTTACCTTCTCTTTCAAAGGTACTCTTTTTGGCTTGAATCCTCACATTTACAACTAGCACAATTAATCCAATTATGCTCTGTATTTATACCACTCTCTTCCTTTAACCCATCTTGGTTGGCCAAGATGATTTACATATTTGAACCATCTTAACATAGGTCCATACACACATTACTTATGATAACCACATTATTCATAAGTCAACCATTACATCATTAACCCTAAACCACCATTAGGTCTTGGTGGGACCTAAAAAAATTAGGCCTTTACATGTGAGACTACTTAGACCACCTTCATTATTTAGCAATTATTTAAACACATAAAATATATCTAAAATATCCCATTAATTAATCTCATATGGTTCCATGCCATCTAGAACACCAACTCAACACTCAAGCCTACCAATTAAGTCTCCTTACTCTTTAAGCCTTTAAAAATAGAAAATATAGTCTCAAACTTATAAAGAAAGAGCTCAAGTCTTTCACATATCCAAATTATTAGATCACATGGGTGAAACCCTTAGGTCCTCTAAAACACATCTATGTGCTTTAGACACTTCAATACAATCTCTAGGCACTTAAATCAACTCTTTCAAAATGACCACTTAGATTGGTCACACATTATAAGAAAAATAGTTATACTATTTTGACTCTCCATATCTAATTAGGGGCATACTATGACATCTAATACCTTCTCATCTATATTTGATATTTCCTTGACATATTTATATTTATCTATTTTCTCAAATCTTCTTAGAATACCTTCAACTTACCTATGCAAGATGGTCACTCAATATGTCAATGCATTCAACAAACACAATCAACTTTTAAGCCTTTGTTCATACTAAATATGGATTGATCAAACTTTCAAAATCTACACAAATGGTCCTAATGGAGTTTAAAACACTGTCCAATAAATATTTCATCTTGAAACATCAAAATACTATAAAAAATCTCTTTGATTATCCTTCTTGGGTCACTTGTAAAACATGGTCAAATACATAGTCAACTTTAAAACTCAAAATATTTGATTATATGAACATTCATAGATTATAACTAGATTATATGGATGTTGATTGAATTACTATACAAATTTTATTTTTCCTACATCAATAAATTTTCCCTAGATCAAAATATATATCACAAAAACTAATCATTGGTTTTCCTCACAAATTTGAATATTTGAATTCCAATGGTCACTACGCAAATGTTAAACATTGAGAACTTTATCTACATCTTATTTCTCTTAGTAGATACATAAAATACACAACATCAATCTCCTTTGGGTATCCTAAACTTTAACTTAAAATTCTTCCCATTGATCTTAGATTAGAGCTCCTATGATTGTGCCACTTGATAACTCTATGTGCCTTCTACACTTTTGACTCCTTGACTCGACCTCTACTGTCGATCTCTATTGATAAAAACCCCCATGGACCATTGATATTCTATCAACTAAATGAGATTTTTAAACTTTTAACAAGAATTTTTAATCTTCATAACCTTTGAAAATTTGGCTTCACATGCACCATTAGATCAAAATATAGATGATGAATGATCACTATTAGATCTATTGACTCGTGACCTTAGATTTTAATGTAGTTAAACTTGATGGTATCTTTCCCATCATAGTCAGAAAGAGCAAATTTTAAGGTTTATAACTTGAGCTATAAAACACTTAAATATGCCAAATTTTTAAGGTACCTTCTTGGCATATAGACAACATATCCATGAAATCCTTTAACCTTGATTGGATTTTTGAGTACCTAAAATAAATGCACAAACTTACTAGTTCATTTATATATGCATGATGTGTAGTGATGATCTGGCTTCTCTTAAGATAAAATATACATGTTTCTTATTCCAAATGATCAAGTGACACACTAGAGCTTCACTAATACATCTATGGATGTCTCACAACTTCTTATTTATCTTTATAGACCTACATATGTGATATATATTCTCTAATTTATCAAACATAGCTTCTTTGTCATTAATGCATTAGTATCTCATGCTCTCTTTGACATCAATGATAACTTAACATCAATGACCATGCTTAAAATTTTGTGTAATGGTTCATTTAATTTGGTATCAGATCCTCTAAATGAGTTAAAATAGTGAAGTAGGTAGCTAAATCAGCATGGTAGTGTTTATTTGGGGCTCATACATGTAGGGGATCCTAGTGTATGGGTACAAATATAGCCCAAAGTATGGGATTTTTAAGCTTGGTGGGATGTTATGATCTTGATGGGTGTATATCACTAATGCCTTAAGGTTTTGGTGTAATGGTTCAATTCACATCTTTTCATTTATTTCATCTTTTTTCACCTTATCTTTGTCCATTTTTTTAAAGATGGTGCCAATCACCAACTTTACATCTCCTTTCATTCATTCTCTAGTTTATTTTTCCAAATGAACCCTAGATACCTAGTAGTATTCAACCCTAATTTATTATTTATCTATTTAAACCATATGAATAACCACTTTGGCATATTTTTATCCCTTTTCATTTGTCATCATTCACAAAATTATCCTCACTTTCTTTATCCTCTTTTAAAAAGTTACTATCAAGGTTCTAAAATTTCTCTTCAGGTTCAACAATTTTTATTGCTCTCTTCACTATTGTAGACAACAAATCTAAAGTTATCATGATTGAGGAAGGAAATGGGATAGAAATTTAAATAGGTGGAATAAGCCTTGATAAAGTTTAGTAAGGTGTTTTCTCAATTGGGGCACCTTGGAAATATGTTTCAATTTGATCTTGTGTATTGATTGTATCAAAAGGAAATTTTATGGAGGGGTAGTATAAAAATTAGGATTTGAGGAATAATATGAGAAGATATGAGTAAATTCTTGCAATGAGAAAGTAGGTGACATGGGGAAAATTGTATCATTTGAAGCCAAGAATTGTTGAGTTGTGTTCTCTACTAGTTCTTGAGAAAATGGAAAACTATCAACTGGAACCTATTGAGGAATTAAAATCTTAGGAGAAGAATAAACTTTTTAACCTAACCTTTTTATTTTTATCTTGATAGTCTCTCATAGTTGAACATCTTGTTTATTAGATTCAATTCCATGCACCTATTCTATCATTTAGGGTTCTCTATTATGGCATGCCTCATATGTCTTTTTTCGATCACCCTATTGCTTATAATTGTTACTAAATTTGTCTTCCTTAGGAGGTGTATGAAAATAAACATTTGTAACATCAAATCCCTTACCTTTCAACTAACTAAGAGTTTTATCAAGTATAAACTTTATTCTACTTCTAAGAGAAGTAAATTCTTGTTTGTCCCAATGTACTATGGGCAATGTCTTTCTCTCAAGGTTCTCTTTTTCAAGAATGGGGTCTAATGTGAACTCATCATCCACCTAATGTTTTATCACTTTCATTATTCCAAATTTGATTATATGTCTCACAATAAACCATGAATATTCCTTGATTCTCATTTCTTTCTTATTATCACAATCCATACAATAGTTATCAAAATGTGGAATATTCTAAAATGAAGATCTAAGAGTGTGTTTAATTAGGCCCTTACTGTCAAATGAAAATCTTCTTTCAAACATCCTGAGATTACAGTGAGGCATGTACTAGTCAACTATCTTGTCCTTCACTAGTGAAGGGCAAGTATACTTTCTAATTGAGATTATAAATTTAATCTTTGTTATATATCATCTTGTTATGAACTCATGTGTTTCAGCAATTTTTATCACCAATTCCATCAACACCCCCTTGTCACCAACATATCATGGGAGCATGTAAGGAGAAACTTCATAAATGCTAATTCTCAAACAACTATAGGTTGAGAAATATATGAACTAAGCTCCCCATATTTCAATAGTGGCCAAAAATGATATTCTCATGTTGAAGAGTTCCTTTTCAAACAATTAGATGATGAAATAAAAAAATAAATCATTTAATATTATTAAGTGATGAGAATTATCCTTATATTCTATTTGAGGAGAGAATTCATACACCATTACTTTCCCTAAATCACAAACTGTGTGCAATATATCAAAATACCTTCAACTTGTTATAACATAAACAAGATATGAAGCCACATAAAATCATGACGTGACTCTTACCTCCATGAGTTGTTTATGAAGGAAATAATTGATGAAATTTCCCTAATTGATATATTTATTATTTCTAAGGATGATCCAAATGAATTTATATATACATGTTTGAAAGTTATTTACCATTTGATTTTCCACTATCATATGAAATAATGTGATCATGTCACTTATCTAATCTTTGAAATTGGATCTTGTGATATTTTTTAGTAATTGAGTGGAGGAATATTTTGACTTAGTCAACCATGGTTTTTTGAGTTATTTATAACACACCATACTATTGTCATCCCAAAATATTTTGGAGGACTCAAGGGTTAGATACATAATGGATTCATAATATGGAAGGCAAAAAATGCTATTAATTTTCTCAGGAGCAAAACTCACTACTAACTCCCCTAAGAATATTTTACCTCCCTTATTTTAGAGTTAAAATTATTTACCACAATAAAAAAATAACTCAAGATACTCTAATTACATTGGCAATGTTGTCTCCTATGCCAATCCACTATCAAAAATACATTGACCAAAATATATCTTATGTAGTGTGTTCATTCTTTAACAAAACTCATCCAAGTTGATGTGTCCTAGATTGGTGTTAGTGCTATTTCCAATATTCGACTCCAATAGTGAATGAAGTGTCCCACATTTAAATTGATACTTCATGATTTCTTTGCCTTTATTCAGAATCTCCTTTTTAGATTAGGAGATGAAGACATCAATTTGATAATAATATTGATAAATCTAAAAAAATTTAGAAAAACTTCCTATTTGTGAAAAATGATATAAATATAAATTGAAGTATGTACTCACAAGTTGATCATGCATATTACTTCAACATATTTTTGACACTCCCTATATGAATTTTGATTTCCCTTTGACTAATTTCTTTGTTTGAAAACACAACCATAAAAAATTTCTCTATATTGCTTATTATGAAAAAATTTCACCAACAAAAACGAATTCAAGAAATTATAAAAATAATTTTGTTTCAATTTTTTAAAAATATTTCCCTCTTTTGTGTATTTTTAAAAAGAAATTGACATTTAAAAATCCTACAAAATATATTTTTTAATCAATGTTCAGCAATTTTTAGGGGAATCTCATGATCGTACAATCTTATATTCATGATCCAAAATGATCAAAATTTTGACACTACCAATTTATCTCTAGAATTTACCAATTTAGTGAAATTTCTTAATAGAAAACCTTATAAATTTTCTTAGCATCCTCTTCCAAGCTCAAAATATTCAAATTTACAAACATGTAAATTATATATTTTAAATTTAGCAAATGAAAAATATTTATGCCAAAACCAGCATGTTCCTTTTTTTATTTTCTCTCTCTCCTTTTTTGATTTTCTTACCATCTTACATAGGTATATGATTTGCCTATGGTATCCATATGATTTGATGATAGGTAGAAAAAATACAAAGTTTTATTTTTTTTTGCTTAAAATTGGTCAATAGTGGGTCATATGATTTAGTATTGGTACAAAAATCCAAAAAAATTAAATTTTTTTGCCAAGGAAAACCCATTTCATAGTTTGTATAACCTATATGGTGAGGAGAGAGAGAAAAAAAAAATGATCCTTTTTGTAGGATATATGGCTTGATAGTTCCCTTTATGCAGCCCTAAAAAAGACATAAAATTATCTTTGCATAATTTTTTTCTTTGAGGTTGTACGACCTATGTGGTACTTAGGAGGAAGCTCATAATTTTTAAAATTAAATTTGTATTTTCTTAAAATTTATCTATGTCTATGCAGCACCTAACTTAGTCTTGGAAAAGATGAATAAAATATTGCATATTTTGGTTTGAAAACTACTTAGAGGTGGGAGCATATGACTTGTATAATGCCTCTTGGAAGAAATTAAAACACCAAATAAATCTCTTCAAACTACCCAAAATACCTTTAGTGTGGGTAGAATGGTGTGATTGATAGGAGAGACAAAGAAAGAATTGAAAACTTTGGCAGACCTTTCCCTTTTCTTTCATAAGTAAAATACTTCATTCTTGTGTGGAAAATATTTTTACAAACCTTTGTTAACTTGAATGACTAAAAATCCTTTCTTTTTATTTGATTTTATTTCCTTCTATGAACTTGAAAAAATTTCTTATTGATAGTTGTTGGCTAAAACACAGATGGGCATTCAATTTTTAAAATATTAAAAATTTGCCAAAATGAACATGCAAATTGAAAAGATAAATTTTAATGGAAGACAAACTTATTTTAAAAAGAAATGAGGAAGTAATGGTATTTGTATGATTAAGAAAAATATATATGAGTTTGCATGGAGGCTTTAAAAATAAATGTAACTTGCATTTGTACAATTTGGGAAAGCATGATTTACATTGACATGAGTTGCAAAAATATAATTTTTAGTTACAAAGAAAATGGAAATTTAAAATGTTTTTGGAATTTACATGAAGTTTTAAAAGTTTTTTCAAATTTCATGGGAAGTTAATTTTCTTTGCAATTTGCATATAAATTCAAAATATTTTCATATCTTGGATGAGAATTGAAAATAAAATCATAAATTGCATAGAAACCCAAAAAAAAAATTACAAATTGCACCAAAGCCAAAAAATATTTTTCAATTTGCACAGAAGTTAAATTTTTTTTCTAAATTTTCACAACTTATAAAAAACTTATTGTGTTACACAACTGATGAAAATCAAAATGAATTTTTGCAAATTATGGGGAATGCCAATGGATTTTTGCATGGGAGTTTCAAATGTGTTTTTAAATAGTTTGAGATAAAAAGAAAATTAGCCATAAATTTTTATTTGATCAAATTTTTATTGATTAATTAAATATTTTGATTTTTCTAAAATTTTGAAATTTTTCATTGAAATTCAACTAATTTTATATTTTTATTAAAAATTGAATGTTCCATTAGTTTTTAACCATTCTCAAAATTTTCAACAATAATTGGCTTTAACTAGGATTTTAAATTGTAAAGAACAAAAAGAACTTGAATACTCTAGTTTTAGAGTCTGATGCTTTATCCATTGGGAAACAAATCCTTCAACAACCATTTTGATGGATTTAAATAATATTTGAATTAGTGAACTTTGAGAAAGGGTTGGGTCCTTAATCCATCAAAAATCATTCACATGTCAAAGATAGTGTACAAGGTTTAGGTACTCATCCTAATAGGTTCTTTCATACATCCAAAAGGATAGTATATGTGAGGGAATTTTTAGTTATGTTCTTTTACACAAATTAAAATTCAAAGAGAGAATTATTTTTCTTACACTTGTATATCCTAATCTAACCAATTGATATCTAGTTCACCCATCTCAATCATATGAGAAATGAACATGCACTTCTAGGATAGATCACTTATTCACTAGAAAACTTGTATGTTATAATCTAACCAACTGACAACCAATTATCCCATCTCAATTGTATGAGAAATGAACACACACTATTAGGTCAGATCCTTTGTTCACTTCAAGAGATCCATGAAAAACCTATTCAATTTTTCACTTTTGTAAAACTTGTGGTCTCCCATGATGTTCCTAGATAGAGATCACAACTAATAAAATGTTTATGAAAGAATACCAAAGTATAGAGAATGAGGAGAAAAAAACAAAATATTGTATTTATTGAAAAATAACATGCACACCAAAATAAATACCAAGAAAGAAACACATCGAAAATTGTGTTCACATATGTACGAAAGAGGGACACCTAGTTCTTACTGGAAATAGTTTTTCAAATATCTCCCATTGAAGGGTAGTGGTAGATTATTTCCATCATGATACACTAGTTTTTAAAAAAAAAATTACCAAAAAATTATAGAATTTTGAATGGCCCCATCTAAAATGAATCAAAATTCCCATGACTCCCTTTTAATTCTCTATGACTATCCCAAAGTAGAACTAGATATCCTACTACAATTTTCTTTTATTTGGATTATTTTCAAAGATAAATTTACATGATCATAATTTTCTAATATCTTGTCAACCATGTATATCCTTTTTTCTAGTTTTTGTAGATAGAAGATTCTCTTATTGAATGAGACTTCAAAATTTGGATTTTCAACTACTCTAGACAATTACAAGGTAGGTAACTAAAGAGTTATGGGAATAAAAACATCTATTACATATAAAAATTGGAATGGATACATACCAATTCCATTTTTTAGAGTTATATGATCTTCCCAAAGAGTATCACATAACATTTTATGCCTAGTTTTTAAATTCTCATCTACTACCTTGTGCATGATTATAAATATAATTTTGTTGCTCGATTCGGCCTAACTATTACCTTCTAGATGATAGTTTGATGAATGAGATAGAGAAATACCATATCCATAGAAAAATATAATCATATCTAAAGAAGAAAATTTAGAGTCATTATTAGTAACAATTTTATATGGGATTTCATATCGTATCAAGATATTTTCCTTGATGAAATTGTAAATAGCTTTAGATGTTGTTTGTTTTAAAAGAACAACTTCTAACCACTTAGTGAAGTAATCCATTGTTTTGAGAATATTATTATGACCTATACTCAAATGAGATTTCAATATCCGAATGAAATCTAGTCCCCATTACTAAAAATATTATTTAACTATTAATGGTTGAAGAGAAATTTTTGCTAACCTAGGTTTGCCTAAAAATTACTAATATGCCTCACTCTTTCTCACCCATTTGTATGAATATTTTAAAAGAGTTAACCAATAATAATGAAATCTAAGAATTTTATATGTTGTTACTATGGAATAAGAGTGATCTCCAAATGCCTAATCATGAAAAACTTATGATAATTTATTTTGTTATTCCTTATGAACACACCTTAATAAAAAGTGATTAATTCTTTTATTGAAAATAGTGCCATCCCATATGACATATTTATTATCCTATTGTTTAACCATTCTATGATTTTTATCATCTAAGTGTGAAGGAAACTTTCCATATGCTATGTAGAAACGAATGTTGAAAACTCATTCATTAGTAGAATCAACAAACAATACCAAAGGAAGTTATTTATCATCTTGTTCACCTAAAACTATCAAAAATTATGATTGAATATCTCCTTATTCTACCATGAGTTGACATAGTCCATTTCCTTGAAGTAGTTTTGTAGGATTTTTTATAGATCATATTATTTTAATTCAGTTATCCAATTCCCTTGTTTAGAACCAAATTCCTATTGAGTCAGAATAGATCTAACTATTGTACCTTGTACCATTACCACAAAATGTGAATACAATATGTAATATATGAATTTATTGACTGCTTTCACAAATACACAAGCATGTTTTTTCTCAGGAGAATAATTCAATTCATAATATCTGTGATTAAAAATCATGAAGGCAATTGTGGATTTGATACTCTCATTATTTTTATAAATTAATATTATTCAAAACATATGTTTTGAATAATATTAATTTATAATGAAATTTTTAAGAAAATCAAGATAAACCAATGTTAGTGCATGAGCAATAATAGTCTTTATTTTTTCAAATTATTATTTACCTTCATTTTTCCACTTGAAAGAAGGTTTTAATTTCATCATGTTTGTAATATGTCTGGTGAGATCAGCAAAATCAAGAACAAATATTCTCAAAGAGTTGGCTTTCCCAAAGAAATAATGCACTCCTCATTTACTAGTAGCCAAAGAAAGTTTTTGAAATTGCCTAAACCTTTTTCAAATCAATATTTATTCCTTATTTTGAAAAAATATGACCTTAAAGTTTATATTCAATCACTCCAAAGATGGATATTTTAGGGTTGAGATAAATTCTATGTAAATAGTATTGTTTAAAAACTCTCTATAAATGCACATAGTGATATTCTCACATTTTTGAGAAAATTGTCAAATCATCAAGATATATTGTAATGATTTGATTCTTAAATTATTTGAATGCCAAATCCATTACCCTTTAAAAATTATCTCCTACATTAATCAATCTAAATGGAATTTATCTATATCCAAAAGTTTCCCAAAGTGTTGTGAAATATGTTTTATGTTGATCTTCCCTATTAACCTTGATTTGATTATATCTTGAGAAACCATCAAACATCTAAATAATTTCAATGCTTGCTACCACTTAGAGAAATTGATCCATGAATGGTAGTGGATAATTATCTTTGAGAGATGCTTTATTAAGATTTTTAAAATTAACATAGATTCTAATTTCACCATTCTTCTTATGAACTGGTACTATGTTAGCTACTTAAGTTGAATGGTGGATAGGGAAAAAAATGCAAGCATCAAGCATATTTTACTCTTAATAAAGGATTTTTATTATGATTTTAATATTGTATTTTCTTAGTTTTTATCTCAAAGGTTTTGTATTAGAATTTAGAGTAACTTTATGTTGCATCTCTTTGGGATTAAAAGACTTAAGGTCTATGTATGAATATGTGAGTATATCAATATACTTACAAAGAAGGATAACAAACTTTAATTTTTATTCAGGTGAGAAAGATTTTCCAATATTGGTGAACCTAGGATGTTCCTCTGAACCAATGCTTACTTTTTCATAGTTAGCAGAATCAACATTTCCTTTTTGCATTTTATTTTTCATAAATCTATCATGTTTATCAAATAATTTTTCTAAATAGACCAAGTCCTTACGAACATTGTTTCCTTTCAAATAGATGAAAACTTCTTCATCCTATTCATTTGTAATTCTCTCTTTTGATGTACGAATTGAACATTATTTGTATAATGAATCACTACCTTGAAAGTATAAATTTCTAAAAATGTCTACTTTCTCAAGAAAAGAGATAATATATTGATTATTATTTAAAAATTGTCAGTTAACTGCTTTATCTAAGATGCTCAGTCTATATATTAGTTCAATCATGTAATTTTATGTATTAGTATCTATATGGGGAAATCATCAAATAGGTTGATACTACCAAAGCATCAAATTTAGAGTTACGTTCAAAAGGAATTATATTAATAGAGAAAGCATCAAAGATCTCAATGATATCCTAGACTTTATTCCTATAATGTCTTGGAAAGTCATTATTTACTTGGTATTGACCTTTTACCTATTTAAAAATAAGTTTAGCATCACCCAAAACTTTCAAATTCTTGATTCCAATTTATTTTTCTACCTGTAAACTCTACAAAAGTGCCTCATATTCAGTTGTATTATTGGTATAGTCAAACTACAACTTATAAGAAAAATAAAAAATTTCCTTAGATGGAGATATAAATATTACTCCTGTGTCTAAACCTATTGATGAAAAACTACTATCAAATTCCATTATCCAAACATCATTTGGATTTGATCTCATGATTTTTAGTAACTCTATATCTTTCTCTATCATCAGGAGATTATTATCAATTCTTAAATCTTCATACAAAAGATCAGCTCTGGGATCATCAAACTTTTGGACTATGTTTTTTATTTCAATTTAGGATCTATATGGTTTTTGAATCCTTTGACTAGAATAATAACATGTGATAAATCCATTTGGATTTCTCTACTCATTTCTTTGCAAAAATTTCTACCTAAAAGAATGTCGTAAGCTACTAAAATATCTATGACCAAAATATTGATTTTAATTCACTTTTGGAGGAAAGATGCTAAATCCACTTGTGCATCCTTAATCTATCTAATGCTAAAAATTATTTTTCCTCCATGGAATTACAACATCCTAATGTCTTAATATAGGTTAGGCCAATAACATGATCAACTTTGGCAGGAATGACATTATTTAAGGCTCTTGTGTCAATAATACAATTACTAACTTTGCATCTCTTTAGGAATAAAAAAATGCAAAAAGGGTTAACTTTATTGGATTTAGAAGTGGTTGTGGCCATATAATTAACTTTAATGGAAGCAATATGGTTATTTATAATCCCATTGAAATTGACATTTTTAGCATTTGGATTTTTTCTTTTAATGAAATCAACTAACTTATCCAACTATTCTATATATGTTCTCAAGTATTCAACTTGTGACATCTGAATCTTAGTTTTTTTTACATTATCAATTATTTTAAAAGTAAGTAAATTTATAGAAGGGATATAAACAATTTGAGAAGTATTGATATTGGATGAACTAACTATTAGTGTTAGCTTCCCTTTTATTTTAACTAGTAGGGTAGTTCATCGTGGGTGGATAACCTTTAGAGTTTCCTCCTTTGAATCACTAGACTATTTTTTCTAATTCTAAGTTTTAGTGAAAACTACAAAGGAATGACTATTCATATCTATAAAAATATCTTCATAGTCATCTTCATCTCAATTATATTCCAAGAATGTATTTATGGAGTGACCACCAATTTCTTCAATTTTACATTTTTAAAATTTTGAATTTTATGATTCATTTTCTTCTTTAGCCTCTTTATACCCAAACAATTTCTCAGTTTCCAAGATTGCATTCACTAGTGCATCAGTGTTTTGATGAGGAGGATCCCCAAATATGAGTTTTGGTTGATGAGTTTATAGTCTAGGATGATCTCTTTGAAAAATAACATAATTCCTTCTTAGAATATCTTGGTATGGAGCTATAATGGATTTCTTAGGTATTTTTTTAGGGTCATTATATCATCAGCCATTTTTTATAAGAGTTGTTCTATTGAATATTTTCATAAAATTTGAGACATTATTTAAAGGTTATTTTTTAAAATTTATAAACATTATCATGTCATCTTCAATGTTGATAGCCAATTATTGGGCTACTTCCAAATATTATACCCTATCTCTTCTCAATTGATAACTTACTTTAGCTATCTAAGAGTTGATAAGGAAACATTTTTTATTTTTTATCTATAGGTCATGTAGTATCTGGTATCTTATTATAAATCTATTAAATTTGGTGACAAACTCTCTCATAGGTTTGTAAGCCTCATTTTTCATTTGTGTAAGTTGAGAAAATAGAGCATAGGCATCTTTGGCTAGTTTAAATATATTTTCAATTTTTTTTTCATGGTATTCTAGTTAGTAAAAAATCTTTGAGTGAGGTGGTAAAACGAATTTGTAGCCACATCATGTAGTTTTTTGATGAATATCCTGATAGAAACATCTTCGTGCTCTATGCCTAAAATGACACATTTAATATTAAATGTTACAAGGTGTTCATTTGGGTGTTGTTTTATATCTCCATGAAATATTGTAAAGTTCTTTCTTAAACCTTTTAGAAGTTCATGTAATTATCCTAGAGCCAATATACCAATCACATTTTGCCATAGTAATGCCATAGATTGAAAAACTACTTGTAGGGGAATAATGGTTCCTAATAAGGCAATATCTCAACTTTTCAAAGTTCCTCTTTAAGGTTGCTTGTATTAAAAAAAATTGAGAGAAGGCTAGTTATTATTTTTACTTTTATCTAATGCTCAAGGTTTAATAAGAAGGTAGAATTCTCTCATAACTAATAAAAATGGTCAACTTCACATTTTGAATTACTATCTCTAGTCAATCTCTTTTCTACCAATTTAGAAGAAAGTTTCTAGCATTGAGGTTTAGATTAAATTTGAAGAGCTCTCTAATCTCTCCTTATTTGTTTTATTCTATGCATTTTTAATGTTTCTACCCTCTGTGCTAAATCTACTCAATCTTATTCTTATTTCAAGATTCTAATTACTCTATGAAAATGTACCAAACTCATCCTATTATCCCAAGTAAAATATCTCAAATATGATGAAATATCCTCTTGAGTTTTCATTATCCAATAAAGATTAGGTTGAATAACTAGAGATTCAGGCACCTGAATTGTCATGAGAATAAACTATGGTTGAATAAAGTCTTTGATTAAATATATAAACTTATCTTCTTCTCTATCTCTTCACTTGTCTTCTTGAATCAATCTTAAAATTTGTCTAGGAATGGGAACATGTGCTTCTTCTATATATAGCTTTGCCATAATGATATTGAATTGAATGTTAGTTTTTCTATTGTCAAAAGTGAACAATCAAAAGATTGAAATTAGATCTTCCTCTAAAGCTTCATCCCAATTCAAAATAGATTGATGACTTAGATTTTAAAGACCTAAAATGTTCATATGTTAGTTTACTAATTCTGGGTTGCTAGACAAACATTATGGGCATCTCTTTGTGCATAGATTATTTTTACTCTTTTAGCACATTTTATCTCTCAATTTATAATAACTAGGATAATAAGAAATTGAGTTACAAAGATTTCATTATAATCCCAAAAGACATATCAAGGTTTAGAAAAATATCTAATTGAGTAGATTATCTCATGTCTAACTCAAGCCATTTGAGTGGTCCTTGAGATGATGTTAGAGTCATATGAACTAGTATAATATGGGTGGCACAAAATTTTCAAAACTGTGCCCCATGGTGGGTGCCATAAGTATTGGTGTGAGAAAGTTTTAGGACAAATCAATGATTTTCATCAACAATGTGGGGATCAAATTCCCTCTCATATCAAAATGTAGAGCTACCTTTATTGAAAGACAAAAGAAGAAAACAAAAAATATTTACAAACAAAGGAATGTAAATCATGGGGTAGTAATTTTAACCTAATAGTACTAAAAGGAATTCTTAGAATGAAATATATAGAGGGAGAGAGAAAAGGGAGGAATTTTAATCAACAAACTCATCAAGTTAGAAACCTAAACTAAATGAAAGTGTTGAGAGAAATTTTGACTTTTGGAAGAGGAAAATCTCTCTCATCCAATGAGTCAAAAAGACATATCATATCTTTAGGGATATAAAACATACATCAAAAGACTATTTAACTTTGATATCATAAACTAATAACTTTCTGTATTTTATAACAAAAACAACTAATAAATTGTCTCTATTCCCATCATGATTTTTACATGTGTTGGAAATGTAAATTATAACTCTAGATATAAAAATTTTAATCTGAATTCCTATTTTTAATAGTTTGCAATTTATAACAATGGTAATGAAAATTAGATACATTAAATTAAGAAAAAGACATAATTCAAAATATATTACTAACATAAAGTTTAGAAAAACCTCTTTGTATTTATCCTAAAGAGTAGAATGATTGATCTGACTTTACAATGCTTTGCCAAAATTATATATATTTTAAACCTTTATTTTGAATCCTTAACTTGTATTTATAGGATAAAATGGGTGGTTATGGTGAAAAAACACCTATTTTGCCTTTTTACATAATTGTAAAAATACCAATCACTTGAAATGGTGCAACCTTTTAAAGATTATCACCACTTGAGAAAACAATTAGGGTTTTTAAACTACTTAATAAAACACATTTTTAATTCTTACAACTTGAAAAATAAGTTGGCAAAATTACAAAGATAATTTTTTTAGAATTATAATGTACATTTGCAAGGTAAAAAAGAGTGTAAAAACACAAGTTAGGTGAAAATAAATAAGAAAAAAGATTATTGAAACACTAAAAATAATTCATCATCCTCCTTGGTATTGTATTGAAAATTCTTTTAATTTCAATAAGTCATCAAATCTCTAGATAAATACCCTAATCAATTCTTCATCTGGTCCATAGATGTACCTATAGGAAATGTTTTCTGAGTAATCTAACTCTTTCATTTCTTTAAGCTTGCCTTTGAGACTATTTATTTTAATATTATAATTATCCACATTCACTTGGCATTTATAATATTGAGAAGTGTTCTCATTGATGTCAAGGTTGATGTCATTGATGTCAAGGTGCCATTGGTGAAGATGCATGGTGAGTGGTCTTTAAGGTATGAGCTTGTGTGCCTTATGTGACAAGGAAGCCATGTGACAAAAGAGAATTTTAAGAGACAATTTGAAGGAAAATAATTTTTATTATGTTATTTAATATCAATTTTGATGTCAAGGTTTAGGTCATCTTGAAGTTATCAGTGTTGTCAGAAAGCGGTATGATGGTCAAGTGATAATTGAAGCACGATTATGAGGCTCTTGGTCTATATAAGGTCATGAGAGAATGTTGATAATAATGATATTGTTATATTGTTGTGATAATGATGTAGGAAGAGTATTCTTATTTTATATCATTGAGTTAAACATGTTTGAGTACTATTTCTTAAGTTTAAGTGCTTAAGAATCCTATTCATGACACTAGTCATAACATGTAAAGTCCTTATGAGAAGGTATGAGTATGGTGACTTGGTAATATATATGAATATAGGTATGATAGGTTTTATGAGGTTTATTGAGATTATATTTGAGGTATTTAATCACTCATGAGATTTTCAAGATAAGTCTATAGGGATAGGACCTTCAGACCAAGTCTACAACTAGACCACTTCTAGACCCTACCTATCCTAATTAATTATCATGATGTATGTAACTTTTTAATCATGATAAAGGTTTATTTAGTATTTTATTGAGGTGTATATCATATTTGAGGAGGCATGAAGTTTAATTTTAAGACCTAATGTGGTTTGTAGCTCAACATCTTGAAAAGAGAGAGAGAGAGAATGTGGCCTAATGAGGTGTCATGATCAGATTTTAGAGTGTTTGAGATTATATAATCATTTTCATAGGTGAGTTATGTTTTTTAAAGTAGTTTTATGTCATATCATGAAGGATAAGACATGAAAAGTTATTTGGATGTCTCTTGAGTGCTTGAAATGAAGGGTTATCAACCCTAGAAGGATTTTATTGTTCTCATTAGCTCATAAAACCTTTGAATTAGAACCCCATATATTCATGGTATATGGATAAGGGTCATATATAAAAATTCATATCATTATTTTTTGGATTAAGAGGATATGTTTTATGAATTATTGCTAAGAGTGGAAACATGCTTAAACCCTCCTAGCACCCTAATAAAGACCTAATGATGAATATGTTGATAAAAAGTTCTCAATATTTATTTAATTTATTAGGTAAAATATTTTATATTATATCTTACTCTCCCAAGTACCTCTATGTGGTATTTTTTAGAGAGAGGAGATAGAAAATGATGAATTACATGCTTGTTTATGAAGAAGTAGCTTAATAAGTCAAAATTTGCATTAGAATTAGTTAAAAAATGGATAGAGGAAGAAGGTAGAGACTCATGTTTCATGTCCATGAATTTTTATTGATATTTTATATTCTTAAAATATTATAAATTATTCATCTAAGTTATCGAGTTGCTAACGGGTCTAATGGTGTAAATAGTGAAAAATCCAGGAGGTAATGACAAGATTAGGAATATGTTTTCATGGTACAATGATGTATCCAAGTTTATTGAGATGTTTTTTGGTACTAGTATGTACTATTATTTATTTGTATAAATCTTGAATGTTAGGTATAGTGGTGAAAATTATGAAGCCAAAATGTTTTGTCTGACTCAGTAAGGTCTGTGTGTAGTTAAATCATAAAATTGATCTATAAGACCAATAGTTACCACTAAACCATATGATGTGTGTGTGTGTGTATATATATATATATATATGTCATATGTTAATTTAAATTCATAATAAATATTTTAAATTGGTCATACATGTGTTGAATTTCAATGTCACCATGACTGTGCTTTAAGGTAAACTACTAATTCTAGGTAAGCAAGTTGTAGTGATGAGTTTGAGACTTTATGCCTGGAGTTTAGGTATATAATATATATTGTGTTATTTTTTTTAATTTAATTTATTTTTAATTATTTTTTAAATATTTTAATTAAGTGTAATAGGTTTAAAAGTTGAAGTCAAAATGGCTTGTCTGGCTCATACAAGACTTGTGATAAGGTCAAAATATTGGTCTGCAAGACCAATGTTTGATATTAAATATTATGGTTTTTTAATTTATGAAGTTATACACATGATGTATAATATTTTTAATTTATTTACAATCATTTAAATTTTCCTTTTAGGTGTTAAATGTCAAGTAGTTTCATGACTAGGTTTTGACAGTCCTAGCAGTTCTAAGTGTGCATACTAAAGAGATGATTTTAATCCCTTTTCCCTTATTTTGAAGTGTTTAAATCATATGGTGATGACATTTAGGTAATACATGATATATATATTCACATTTTTTTTATAATTTTTTATTGTATTAATTTATTTTGAGCTTTAGTATTGAAAGATAGATTTTTGGTGTACACAGGCCTAGTAGGATGGAGTACTAATGAGGGGTTTCAAGTAGTGATTTATTATAAAATGCATTTTTGGGAATATAAAAAATAATTTGGGTTATATTTTATTATTATATTATATGTTAATGTCATGTTTTAAATTTTAAACTATTATGAGAAAATCAAAGTGTAATGTGTCCTAAAGTAGACCTAATGGAATTAGATTTTTGTGAGACCTAAAAGTGAAATGAGGTATAATAGATTTATGATATAAAAAAATTGAATAAATATACATTTTAATACTTTTTATGATATGTCATATACCTATTACATGGCCAACCTAATAGGTTAAACGTGATTATCTAACTAAGTGACATATGAACAAGGAATATTATATATACAAGGCAATTTTAGGCATATTTGAGGATGTAGATTGTAAGCAAATGAAATAACATATTTTTTAGTATAAATAGGTATTTTATACCATAAAAATAGTGTATGTGATATTTAATTAATATTTTATATTGTTTTTACATATGAATATCAAGGTCATATGTCTTAATCAATCTTAAAGAGACCTAGTTAAGTGAAGAAGCATATAAGGTGGTTTGAGAGAGTTAAAGAGAGAAGAGATATAGAAGTTGGTGATAATATAATATGTGAGTAAAATATTTTTATTAAGGTGATAAAATCAATCATATTCTTGAGTTGTTGTTGTGTCATCTAGGGTATTGGTGCCTCCTAGTAGGTTGGTGCTTTCTAAATCCTATTTGAGTGGGTGCTTGACTAGTTGAGGTTAGTGATCCATGTGGATTTGGTGCTTCACTAAAGATTTATTATTGTATTATATTAATATATTAAATTTTAACATATCAATTATTTTTATTCCCCTTGTGTTTTTCCCACATATATAATGTGTTATCTTGTCTCATGAATTTGTATGGTAGCATATGATTTTATAGATGTTCTTGTTTGTATGAATGTTTCATGTATGCTTAAGTGGAATTAAATTATTGTTTTTAATACAATAATAAACCCCCCATTTCAATTATTTTTATTAAAAAAATTGGTATCAGATCTTGGTCCTTTGAAGCATGCTTAATAGCCTAAAGGATATCTTAGAAGCAAGGATGGCTAGTAGTCAAGTTCACAGAGGTTTCTCTACCAACAAGGATTTATTATTAAATGAGAATAATTATGAATGTTAGAGTATCATAATTAGGACATATATAATTTCAATGAACCATGACATATGATATTTATTTATGGATGGATACACTCCACCTCTTACACCACCAATTGATGCAATGTGCAAGAAGGAAAGTGAGTAATTATAAGGAAGTGAATGCAATTTTATGTGTCCTATCTGAGGTAGAATTTGTGAAGGTGATGCAATCTGAGTTATCCAAGGTGATATGGGAAAATTTGAATAATATCTATTAAGGAGAAACCAAGGTGAAGATGTCTAAATTATAGACTCATAAAAAGTAGTTTGAAATTTTGAGTATGAACGAAGATGAGAATATTACATCATACATGTTAAGGGTTGATGAAGTGGTCAATATTATTAAAGTATTAGGAGAAGTTAAATAATCTATATTTATTCAAAATGTTTTGAGATCACTATCTCCTATGTTTGATTTTAAGGTGTTTGTAGTTGAAGAGATACAAGATTTGTACAAACTAGATATGGATGGGATTCATGGCATCTTGACTACCTATGAGATGAAGAAAATGAAATAAGACCTCCCAAGAAGGAATAATAATTCAAATCTTAAAATAATTAAAAAAATAAAGAATGTCAAGGATGAGGTATGTTAATATATTGATAATGATGAACTGATAGCCATGTTTGCTAAGAAATTGAGGTTTAGATCTGGTAAGTACAATAGTAAGGTGCCATTCAAATGATTTAATTATGGTAATATTGGTCACTTTGTATCCAAGTGTCCTAACAAAGATAAGATTGATCATGATGAAGAACATGATGAACATCATGATGATAAGAAGATCTAAAATCTTGACAAAATCAAGAAAGATTTCAAGAAGTATGAAGGAAAGAAAGTGTCACTCAAAAATAAGAGAATTTTTTATACCAAAGAAGATAGTATCTCATCTAATGTAAGTGACACAATTATATCTAATAGTAATGATGATAATAATGAACATGAAAATAATAACTTATTCATGACTACAAAAATAGATAATGAGGGTTTCTCAAAATGGAAAGTCCTTATGAATGATGAAGAATCATATGAAGAAGATATTGAACTAAACATTAAGGTATAATTGGTGAGTGATTTAGAAGATTTGAAATTCTAAAGAAATAATAATTATAAATTGAATTCATTAGTTAAGGGTTATGAAGATAATATTGGTTTGTTTGAGGAGAGACTGAGTAACACATCCACGATATATAATGAGATCATCAATAATATTGAATCACATATGGAGATAGTCATTGTAAGCCTAAAGGATAAATAGGAGGAATACACCAGATATGGAATTGAAATATAATCCCTTAAAGATGAATTGGATCAATCATCTAGTAAGTTGAAGACCTTTATGATTTTTGAAAAGAGTATTGATGCTCTAGATAACACCATGAGTATTCAAAAGTCTACAAGTGATAAGATAGGTGTTGTTTTAGAAGAAGACCAAAAGGAGATAGCTCAAGTCAAGGAGAAGGATAATGAAGATAATAAGGTCAACATAAAGGGACCAATTATACAACCTAATGCTATGAGGTATTATAATTCCTTTAATGGTTACTATTTTACATGCAATTAGTTTGGTCTTAGAGAAAGAGAGTGTAGAAGATCCTCTACAAATGAATATGCATTAGATTATGAAAGGAATAATCAGTCAAGAAGTATGAATGAGGTTGTTTTCTATATTTTTCATAATGTGGTACACATTGAAATATTCTATCCTAATAGAATTAGAAGGATATCAAGTCAAAATAAGATGTTTAAAGACCCTAGAGTGTAAGAGAGAAGGAAAATGAACGTATGGAAACCAAAGACAGAAAAAATGAGTCATGATCAATCCACAAGCCCAAGTGGATTATTTTATATGGTAGAGCATACTTCAAATGTGAAATCAAGTCAATATTTTTCATTATTAGCTCAAATTACTGACCATACAGATGATGAAGAGGTCAAGCCAAAGAGATTAATCAAGCCTAAAAGGATCTTGAAGGATATTTAATCTTGTTAGAGCATGAAGATCTGGGAATCTCTTGATTTTGTGTTATTTTAGTGCCCTATGGAAAGGGATGACTCTATTAGGATTCATGGAGACACTCTTTAGTTATTAGAAGCATGATGGATGTTTATTTTGAGGGGGAGATATTCAATTTATTCATAAGCTCAAAGTGTAGTTGTTGATAAGAATAAAAGAGACAATGGTGGAGTTACTATTTATTTAGTTGATATCAAGATCTTGGTATCTCTAATTTGTTTTATAATTTTTTGAGAGTATTTTAAAAAGAGGGAGAATGAGTGGTTCTATAAGTTATAGTGTGTATGACCTTTTGTCCTTAATGTTAAAGGGGGAGAAAGTTAAAGAAGGTAGATTGACTGAATTGGGGAAGATGAGAATGATCAAATTGTAGTATGTTTGACATCAATGAGAAAGGGGTATTTTATTGAGAAGTGTTGTCATTGATGTCAATATTGATGCCATTAATGTCAAGGTGCAACTGGTGAATATGTATGCTGAGTGGTCTTTAAGGTATGATATTATGTGCTTGATGTGATAAGGAAGCCATCTGAAAAGATAAAATTTGAAGGAAAAAGAGAATTTGAAAGAAACTAATGTCTCTTATATTGGTTAATGTCAAGGTTTAGGACAACATGAAGTTATCAATGTTATAAAAAATAGGTATGATGGTCAAGTGAGAATTGAAGCATGGTTATGAGGCTCTAAGTCTACATGATGTCATGAGATAATGTTGACAAAAAAGATATTATTGTATTGGTGTGATAGTTATTTATTAATAGTGTTCTTATTTTATATCATTAAGGTAAGCATGTTTGAGTGCTAGTTATTGAGTTTAAGTGCTTAAGAAGCCTAGTCATGGCACTAGTCATGGCATGTAAAGTCCTTATAAAAAGGTATGAGTATGTTGAATTAGTAATATGAATGTACATAGGAATGATAGGTTTCTTGAGAATTTATTTGACATATTGGATCACTTTTTAGAGTCTTATGATGAGCCTATAGGGGTAGGACCTTTAGACCAAGTCTACAACTAGATCACTTCTAACCCTACCTAGCCTAATGAAGTATCATGGTCTATTGTCAAAGAATATGAAGGATGTATGGTACTATTAAATCATGATATAGGTTTCTTGATTATGTTAGTGAGATGGATAGCACATGGAAAGAAGCATGAATTTTAGTTTTATGACCTAATGTGGTTTCTAGGTCAAGATCTTGAAAGAAAAGAGAGAGAATATGGCCTAATGAGGGACCATGATCAGATTTCAGATTATTTGAGATTATACAATAATTTTCAAAGGTGATTTATGTTTTATAAAGTGTTTTCATGAGGTTTTAGGTAATAATATGAAGTACATGGCATGAAAAGTTGTTTGTAGGTCTCTCAAGTGCTCAGAATGAAGGGTTCTCAACTCAAAAAAGATTTTATTGTGCTCATTAATTCATCAAAACTTTGCATGGGAAAATAATTTATTTATGGTATATGAGGAAGGGTCCTAGCTCAGAAATTAAAATAATTATTTTTTATATTAATGGTTTATGTTTTATGATTGATTGTTAAGAGTGGAAACATGGTTAAACCCTCCTAGAAACTTAATAAGGACATGATGTTGATAAAAAGTGCTAAGGAGTTATTGAATTTCTCAGGCAAGATATTAGAGCTTATTGAATAATTTTTAATCCCAAACCTATAAAATTGTAAACCTAATGTACTTGAGTCCTAACCCATCATTAGTCTCATGGTTGTATTTATCTTATGAGTTTGGAGGGTGTTCAAATAGTTCACTCTTTTGTCATGTTATAACTTTTATTTTTTAACCTTCATATCTCTTTTCCAACATAGATCAATTTTTGTCATGGTGGTTGATAAAACATGTTTAGATATCCTTGGTTAGTTTCATGGAGATCCAACAGGTGAGAAATGTCATTGTAGAAGTGAACTAAGAAGGCAATTTAAAGAAGACTCATAAATACCTCTATTTTTATCAGTCACATGAGGTATGTTCACTTTAAAGATTTAAATAACATCATTAAAAGTTTATTAGGGTCCAATTTAGGTCTCTAATAGGTCATAAAGGTTTATTTATAAGATAATAGCATAATATTCAATTGATATGCCTCTTAAGGTCATATATGTGTGCCAAAGTTAATGTTTTGGATCATAATGAGGTCTAATATGACCTTGATGAGCCAATAATTCACCTCCCATTCCTCCAATAGACTCCATAAGATTCATTAACCATTACTAAACCATTTCATACCTTTTTGAGCCTAGTAGCACCATGGTCAATGCCTAAAGCCTCCCTAATGGGCCCCACACATGATAGATTATGAATTTTCAACTCTTCCATTGCATACCATCAAATTAAAATTATCACATGACCCATATTTTCCCTCCATAACACCTACTAATGATTTATTTTGGTCTAAAATAAGAATAAATGTAAATAAGTTACAGGTTGTAGAGATTTCATAAATGGTATGGATCTGTACAATATAGATTGGCTCAGGTGGAGTCATGGTTCTGTAGAGGGAGGTAAATGATGTCAAATGGAGAATAAATTAATGTTTTAGTGACAAATAAGCTCAAAAATAACCTACCTTCTCTTCCATCTCATTGGCAGACTTAGAGAGCTCCTTAGGTTTATGCTTATACCATACAGAGGAGAGAGAATGGAGGCTCAAGGTCATAACTAGAAGAAGTACATTCAGTTAGATTCCACATAGGGGTATTTTTATTAGGATTGGTCTCATTATTTTTATGAACATTCCTTTAAAAATGAAATAATATTTATTCCATCCTCATTTGTACATGCCAAGTTAGACAAAATGGTTTTTATGGATTCTTAGCTTGCCTACTCAAACCAATGATTGATTTTTTTCCTTTAGTATTGAAGGATCCTATCATAGAATTTTTAAAACTTGAATCACATGTATGATCTCATAGAACCAAAAAACCTTTAATAATATCACAATGTGTAATCTACAAGTAGGTCTATGTAATGGATAGAAGTTGAATGTCCTCATCAAAAGTTGTTGGTTAAGTTTAAGAATTGCTTTAGTGTTTCAATTTTCTCCATGTCTCTTTATTTAGGTTGGAATTATAATAGAATATTATCACTTCAAAATATCTTCAATAATAAGGGGATTATACATAATTGAGGGCCAATGTGTGGTGAGCATTGTGTGTGGTTTAATGACACATCCATGGCCTTATAATGCAACTCAAGAACATGTAAATAGAGTGTTGAATCTATTTTGGTTTGTCGTAATATCACTATGAGAAACTTTTATAACCTCCATGGTGGCCTCATAAACCTAAAACTACCCCCTTACTCCTATAACCACATAGTTAGTTTTAGCAAAGTTTAAGGCTTTTTACAAAGATTAAGGCTCCTTGGAGATTCATAAGTTATATCTTTTGGATGTGTATTCTTAATTTGTTCTTCCATATTTCCATGTTGGACTATTTATATGTGTCAAGGTCTACAAAATTTATGATTTTTATCTTGGAATGGTTCCTATACTCTATCTCATGCCATTTTCATATATCTATCATTTGACATGGTTTCTATTATCACCCTCATCCATTCATCCACCCTTTACTCCAAGTTCAGATCATCTGAGAAGAAATAAACTCCAAGTGAAACCTCAAGGACCATGATATCATGGAAATTTAAGATATATGTAGATCATGTACCCTTTTGGAGAAACAAATGACCACCTATAGGAAACTACCTTGAGCCTACTATGTAAAAGTCTCCATGAACATTGGGTTGGCCATTCATGGGTATGATAATTTTTTTGAATATTAAAATGGATACAAAATGGATATATAATAATATGTGATGAAATTCATGATATATTTTAGATCTATTAAAACATCTTAATCCCTTAAAAACTCATCTCACAAGCCCTTGTAGATAGTTTGTAGGCACATAAATGCATATAGCCTTAATAGTGCATACTAAAGGACCACATTTTGATTGTGATGAGTTGAAATGTTCATTCAAGTTAAATATAATATCCATGATTAAAAAGAGGGAAAACCTTATGGTAATCACATCTAAGAAGGTAAACAAACATCAACATAAGAATAATCAGATATGAGACCTAAGCTTGAGAAGGGTAGAGTATGCAATCAAAGAGAGAGTTATAAAGTCACAATATGAGAGTATATTTATACTTGAGAAATGTTATGGACACTTAACTATCACAAACACCTCAATAAATAATGTATAGGGACATACTTAGAAAATACATGCTTAAACACATGGTCAACAGGCAATTCATGGGTAGTCTAAGCCAAAGAGATGGTTTGGGGCCTTCATAAGCATGTCCAATCCTCAAAATTTATTAAAAATGGTAATCATGACCAATTTAAGTTACTAATGTATCCATTTATCATAGAAAAATAGATTGTATACCCACTATTTTGTCTCAGACCAAGCCCTATCTATGATGGTCAATTGTAGGGGCTAGATTAGAAAAATCATGCTTTACAATGTTTGAAAATAGATTTGGATAAATATATGGTTTTTGATTAATCAAAATTTATGGTAAGGGTCCTTAAACCTCATATAAATAGATTAAAACTTAGACTTACATCTGGTGTCCTTGGAGATAGGCTAATGCAGACAAGCACACAAGCTTGCTCATAAACCCTAATACCATATTAATGTTCCTCTATGCTCTTAAAACAAGTTGGATGGTCAATGAGGAGTGTTTGAATATGTTTAAGACCTTGATAATGATATTTCAAGTGTGAATAATTGAGTAAAATTTCAAAGTGTCTTCAAAATCCTGCTTGAGCCATTCACCCTAGACACAGTCAACTCGAGAGGCAACTTAAAGTATTCACACACTTCATCACATAGACATTAAGGTCTAAATATATTATGGAATTTTAAGTCTCCATATATAATAATCAATCATGAAATATTGGTCTACATTGAGGGGCTAACCTTTATGAATGATCATTAATCAAATAACTAGTCAAAATTGGTCTGTAGACAACCCTAATGTCACCTTCCAATGTTCCTATCTCTACACACCCTTTACATGGAAACCTAGGAAATTAATGGAAGATGATGAGGGAAATTTATTATAGATTCATGGCATTTGTTCTTGGTTTATACATCCATACACTATGAACCATAATTAATATGTTGGACATCTCAAACCCTACATAAACCCTAGAAGTGACCCAATGGTGGATTTTAGCCTCAAAATCCATCTAGATGAAGTGGTTTGACCACGAAATGACCTATAAGGTCTCATTAAGTCTTATAACCATCATAGTGACTCAATGGTTGGCACATGTAGGAGTCAAACTATATGGAACATGCTTGAAAGTGTTAGTTTGAGCTTAATTACAAGGACATGGGGATTGTTTATGTACAAAATGAAATTAAGGAGTGAAAATGAGTTTATAATAATATAAAAATTCCTCTAGTTATCATCAAAGTGACTTCCATGATTGTTTATATAGTGAAATAAATAATAGGTGTTGGAATTGATGGTTAGGTGCAACAAAAGGAGGTTAGGAGGCTTAATCAAGATACCATTACTACTTATTGAGGTTCCTAATATAGTATTAAGGTTGGAATAAATGTAAGAGTTCCTTTAAATCCTAGGGTTTAGACCAAATTTCATGATCTATATCTATAGACAAACTAGCCTATCATCTTCACTATAATTATGTCACCAAAAAGTAGAGTAGGGAACAATTTGGGAAGTAATAATTATTCTAAACTTCTTGGGGAAATCCATAATAGTTTTTGGAATCCCTTTGGTTAATTTATATACTAAGAGAAACCAATATAGTTGATCATTTTACCTAAAAAGACCCAAAACTTGCTCAAAAGACATATTTCTTACACAAAGAGAATCTTCAAATGCTCACCACAGTTTAGATTCTATACATGGGGAACCCACCACTTTGGGGAAGGTGGGGGTGGGTCTATTGGAATGATTTTAATACAATTGGTTTAGAGATTCAAGCATTACTCTCTATGAACCATCCATAAGACCCTCAAGCACTCCTAAAGCCTCTTTAAACCCTAATAAGGACTTGACTAGAAAGGTTTAGTGAAAAATGTATCCAAACCCTAAATAATTTCTTGACCAACACTTGGGACATGTTACTAGCTTAGAGGGACTCATTTATAAGGCACTTGATGGTATGAAGGCTATATAGACACCTACTAAAAATGTAATTATACAAGGTTTTGGGTATAAAATGTGTTATAGGGCCTAACCATGAATTCCAAATTATGGAAAATGTAGGTTCAAAAATTATTATACATATGTAATACTATAATTATGTATGTATTTTCTTGAAAGTATCTCTAATATCTCATTATAAACAACCAGTCTATGCAACTAGTCTAAGAGGCCTAACTTGGCAAGCTTAATATATGTGTAGGAGGAAGATAGTTGAGAAAAGGCCTAAGTGTTGATACATGGAGTTTATCAAAGAGATTTCAAGTCTTATCATATGTTTTTAAGTCCTAGTTCAAAGTCTATGCAACTAGTCTAAGAGGCCTAACTTGGCAAGCTTAATATATGTGTAGGAGGAAGATAGTTGAGAAAAGGCCTAAGTGTTGATACATGGAGTTTATCAAAGAGATTTCAAGTCTTATCATATGTTTTTAAGTCCTAGTTCAACTTCCTTAATCATTCAAATAGTGAGTATGTAGAAAATGAAGAACTTACAAACAATCCTACTTAACTTATAGATGGAAGGCTCTAGTGGGTATAAAACAAAATTATTGAATTTATGAATCAAAATGAAGAATTGGTAACTTAAATTTAGGTTATAAAATCCCAAAATAAATACCACTATGATGGGGTAGAGATAGGTTCAATAAAAAGTTGGCATGCACATTGAAGGAGAGGTTGCTTAATGCCTCTTGGAGGCATATCCACACCCCATTTGCATTATGTAACTTTCATTGGAGGTAATATTGGACTATTTTAATTATGGTTAGAGACTTCATGAAGTCAAATAAGGTATTTACAACCTCCACACCTTTTCTCAATGCCAAAGAGGACTCATTAAAGAAGTGTCAATGCATGAGAGAGATGAATATGGCAATTGTAACTACCATATGCCACTTTAGACTCATTCATGGCCTCTCCCATGATTTTTATCTTCAATATTCTATCTAAAACATTTCATTTAAGTAGGAATTGATCTATTTTTTTGGCATCCCTCATTTGGTTGTAGTAAATCTCTACCAAAAATGCCTTGTACTCTTTAAATTAATAAAAGAATACTTGCATATTTCATAGTTGAATTCTAGTGTTCCTTATGAGATTTTATTTTTATAATGTATGATTTATATTTTCATATTTAGGTCTTTTCATTTACCTATGTTTATGTTACTAGTCTATGTAGGTTGTATGAAGTGTTGGCATGTAGAGATATTCTTGAAGTGTCAATAAGCTAATAGTGTCCTGTGCAGATCTAGGCCTCTATCCTTGAAGTTTCAAACACTCATTTAACATTTTTATGAAACATTAATGATTATAGAATCATAAAGAGTTTTTATCATTTGTATTATTCAATAGTTTCATTAGTGGGTTTCAAAGGATAGACTAAGAGAGGATATTTAATCATTGATATATCACCACTTTAATGTAGGTTATTTTAGCATCTTTAATCTCTTTTCCATTTTCATTTAAACATGTTTACATCTTAGATAGATAATTGAAGTGACAAATTATGGGATATTTCCCCATTAAGACTATAGGTTTGACCTACATCTTAGGTAACCCATAACCTATAGGTCACTCCAATGTTAGTATAGGTTTGAGGTGGACATGAACAGTCTTCTTTAAGAAGGCTGAAACCTAGTTACCTAATAGTTATAACATGCCTATTGGGACTAGAAATCTAGTGCCTTAGATACCTACTTTGACAATATTGGAAGACAATTGGAAAGATAAGGACAATCGATGGAATATTGGAAGGCAATTTCATGTAAAAGGTGCCCACTAGATCATATTTAAAAGGTAAGTAGATTGAATTTATTGAGTTATCATTGGACATTGTAAGAAGAAAGAGGGTTCCTAGGTTTAACCCAAATCCTACACCACCCAATTATCCCAAGTCTCCTAATTATAACAATTTTTTCCATACATAGCCTACTATAAGTCTTCTAATCCCAATGGTAAGTCCTTAAATGCAAGCATTTATACCCTTTAATGGTGGAATCCCTTTAAACCTTAACTTATTTGATGATATCCCAATTTATACCAAGAAATTATACCATACTTCATAAGGGAAAATCCCACCACTCCTATGGAACACATAGCTGATATAGCCAACTTGTGCTCATTACATAACATCACCCAAGAAAATGTATCCATAAGACTCTTGAAAACCTCCTTGAGAAGAAAATCACTTCAGTGGTATAGGGGTCACACTCTTACCTCCATAAAAACATGAGATGAATTTGGTGAGTGTATTTTAAAACATTTTTAAGATAGAAGTGATCATGTTTCATTAGTTGAGAAACTCACCTCAATTAAGAGGATACCTCAAGAATCCATGGTTGACTTTAACTACATATTTCAAAAAAAATATGATAAGATCCCTATAATTATCAATCCTACACATAATTATGCCTTATTATACTACCTAAGGGCCTTTAATTTTGATTTTTGTATAATGATATAGTCTATGGGTGGAACCACATTGCCTTTGGCACATATATCTCTATAAAAGGATAAAATTTATTGATTCAAGAAATAAAGATGACTCCTATGCCTCTTATTCCCCTATTTCTAGAGATCCACACCACTTTCCCCACCATTATTCCATTACCATCTCCAAATAATCAAAACCAATCTAATGGCATCCAAGTATATAGGATTGGTAAGATTGAGGGGTTACTTAAGGCCGAAAACAATAAATTGGTAGCATTATAAAGGTAACAACATGATTCCTATAGACATTATCAATCCCCTTATCAGGATCCATACCCATCTTATCCTTAAAATATACCCCCTTATCCACCCAAAAAATAAGGCCAAGGGTAGATCATAAAGGCTAAACCTTACAATAGTTACAACCCTATTATTTTTAGTAGTTCAAGGGCATTATTGCCAACACAAAATAACCTTGCATAAGAAGGCAATGGTCTACTCCATAGGGGTAATCAAGTGAGATGTTGATGGCTATAAAGTGGGTAAGTATGTCAAAAATATTATATTTAATAGGGTCTTAAATTTTAAGTATATGACACCATGCCTCTTCGAAAATAAGGTCCTATAGTGCCTCATGGTGATATTCCTTTCATGACACCATATAAAGTGCTAAGCCAGCAAGGAGGTAATGTAATTAAAGCACCTAATAATACCACCTTTATAAAATTTCAAGAAGGTGAACATACTTTAGATCAAGTGGCAGTAAACTTGGGGAAGAATATACTCAAGTCAGATGATTCAGTTTAAACCCACATAAGGGATAAGAGGAGAATGGTTGATGTTAACTAGGGTAGTTTAAAGCCACTTAAACATATCCCAAATTAACTCATTATCTTTCCTCTCAAATTAAGTTCAATAAAACATATCTAACACAATAGACACATGGGAAACAATAGAAGAATCCCTTCATTTGATAACTTACACAAGTGAAAAGTGATGCCTCTACTTCTAAGTTACATCCCAAGATTGTCAATTATCCATTCAACATTATAGATTACATGAATAAGTCTAATGTTAGCATTCATATGTGGAGTTCTCTACTCATTCTAGGGTAAAAATATATTCTTCAATAAGAACTCTCCAAGCTTTCTCTCATGAACAAGCAAGATGATAAGGTGAGTGCAGTTTATGTTAATAGCATTCAACCTAATGAATATAAGATCCCAAGGTAGTTAATCGACTTCCATTCTTCTTATAAATCATAATAAGATATTGTCTTTTCCATAGTTACATGATAGATAGTGGTGTTTCTACCTTAGTCATGACAAATCCATAGTTGATAAGATAAAACTAAAGTATGAACCCAATGAGAAAGGAGTTTTCATATTATATGGGTCTCCCAAAAAGATAGTAGGTGTCATAAAATATCTCAAAATTATATTATCATCCTTCCCCAATTGTAATATCCCATACGATGCAATGGTAGTTAATATCCATCCATATTTTTCCCTATTCCTATCTAGGGATTTCAATACAAAGATTAGGGGATACCTTTCGTCTGACTAGTCATACATTTTATTTAGGATTAGATATGGAACAAGGGTCACTATTATTTTTTAACCTATATCTATTTTTCACTTATAACCCTATATTCCCAACCTATCTAATGTAAATCTCACTATCTTAGATGAGGATGAGAATATCAGTGATCAAGAACCCAAGGATCACCTTGAAGGTATATTAGATCTTCTCCTTGATGAATGGGAAGTTAACAACCATGTTTTTCACCCCTATAAGACCATTGAGGAGGTAGGCCTAGGTGTATATTTCTTACATGAGGAAGGAGTTGTTGTACCTAGCCTAACAAACTAAACTAAAGATCATTATGGCATATGGAATTTGTCATTTGATGGATCAAGGTCAAAGAACAAGAATGGGGTTGGAGTAATTCTTATTTACCCTTATAATTATAGATACTATTTTGTAATAAGGTTTCAATTTAGTTTTACTTTAAACACTATATAATATGAATCCCTTATACATGTACTACAATGGGAAAGGATAAGAGGCATCTAGATTTTGAAAATCAAAGCTGATAGTGATCTAGTAGTATAGCAAATGAGGATTTTTAGTGTAGTTAAGAACCATGTTTTGAAGTCATACTTTCACCAATTTCGAGATCGCTTAGAGGAATTCTTAGTATTTGACTTCCATTCTATATCAAGGGAATCCAATCACCCTGTAGATATAATTGCAGCCATTGATGCCCAGTATGACATTGATGATAGAGTTAAAGGCACTAAAGGATAGTCAAAATAAATGTTATATTTAGTCCACTTATACCTGATATTGAGGTAATTTGGTATGTCTTTGATAGTGATGATCAAATTTGTTGTTTTCTCATGCATGATGGAAAATTCTATCATAAGAATTAAAGTAGATTGTAATATCAATTTGATGATAAAATAGTACAACTATGGAATAATAAATTTTCAAAGGGATTAGTGAAATTAGAGATCATCTTCAATTACTTTTGTCAATTGATCAAGGATAAGGTGATTATCTCAAATACATAAGAACATTATGAGATTGTAGTCCATTTTAGGATAAATTACTTAAGTTGGGAAAGGTGAACACAACAAAAGAGAAATCTAAATTCATATCCTAGTGATAAGAGTATGAAGATGTGTTTATATGGTAATACCATTGTCTATAATTCTTTGACCCCAAGTTAACCCAAAAAACCATAGAGTTAGAAGATAATGCAAAAATAGTAAGGCAAAAGTAAAAACAAGTCAACCCTAAGGTTCAAGAGCTCATGAGAAGGGAATTATTTAAATTTATTAAATCTAAGATCATATTCCCCATTAGGCATTTCTCATGGGTAGAAATCTTTGTGCCTGTGAGGAATAAGAATGGAGAGATATGCCTATATTTTGATTTTAGAGACCTCAATAAGGTGTCTTTGAGAGACCATTGTCTACTACTCTCCATGGATAAAATCATTTAGAATGTTGAAAGCTCTCATATTTTTTATATTCTTGATGATTACTCCTAATACAATCAAATATTTGTTATGAAGGAGGATAGACATAAGACTACCTTCACTATAAAGTGGGTCACCCATGCATACATGAAAATGCCCTTTGGACTATCAAATGTATAGGTAACTTTCCAAAGGGTAATGGATATTGAATTTTAAGGGATAATTAATGAGATGGTACTGATTTATATTGATGAAATAAATATGTTTTCAAAGGACCCAATAGATCACATGACATATAGAAGTTATTCTTTGATAGGTTCAGGCTATTTGGAATTTATATAAACCTAAAGAAATGTATCTTTTTAGTCCATGAGGGCTGATTATTGGGCACGTGGTGTCAAAGTATGGCCTCTCCATAGATAATAAGAGGGTTTAATTAATATTATCCTTACCCCCACCCATGAATTAAAAAGGTTTCTAGAGCTTCTTGCGGAAGATCAAATTCATAATTAGGTTTATTTTGAGTTTTGTAGGGTCAATTAAGCCTCTTATTCACATGCTTAATATTTAAAAGAGTTCATATGGATTAAGGAAGGAAAGATGATATTTGAGGCCATAAAAAAATCCATCTATCAAGTCCCCACACTCTTTAACATTAAATTTAAAAGATATATTTTCTTGTATGAATTCTCCACAGCTGATGTAATTTTTGTTATGCTCATGCAACAAAATGATAAAGTCCCATAAAAACCAATTGATTTATTTATTAAATCCTTATAAGGATATGAATAATGGTATACATTTTTTGAGAATTATGTAATTACTATTATGAGAGGATTTAATAAGTTTAAAAACATGGTGTCTAAAAATAAGTTCATAGTGATGGTAGTGCACCCAAGCATTAAAGAGTTTATACGTAACAAATATTTGAGTAGAAGAGATATAGGTGGGTAATAAATTGTATTTAATATGAAATTGAGGTGATATTTACAAATATAATTATAGATATGGGTCTATTAAATAATATTGTAGTATAAGTGAAGGAAGATAAAGAGATAGTGTTGGTAGTCTATGATAGTCAACAATTAACTACCAATACCACTCCTATCAACTGGACCAATGATGTGGTCAAGTTTTTCCAAATAGGCCAATACATTATGGGATTAGATAAGACAAAAAGGGGAAAATTTAGGATATATACCAAACCCTATGCATTTATATATGGAGATATATTTAATAAGGATGTAGGAGGTATGCTTATAAGATATGTTGAATCAATCAAAGTTGATAAGCTAATTAAGCAGTTTCATGATGGACATGCTAGTGGACAATTTTTTGCCAAAACCATAGACTCAAAAATAATTAGAGTATGTTAATTTTGTCCTTCCTTATTTATGTATTCATATTCTTGGCTCATAAAGTGTTCAAAGTATGTCATGTTCATCGATAAATAAAGGTTAGCTACCCTTCCCTTTAACCCATTCAAGTTGAACAACCCTTTATGTAGTGGGGATTAGAATTCATAGGCATGATCCACCCCCATTATATTTTTGATTATAAATGGGTCATAATATATATTAACTACTTCACAAGTTGTGTGGAGGTAGCTACACTCAAGGACACCAATGATAACTCAGTCTTGGAGTTTTATGATGATCTTGTGACTAGGTTTGGTGTATCTTCAATAATAATGTTTGATAATGCCTTAGCCTTCAGTATTTATAAGGTATGTGAGTAGGACCTTAGCCATGACATATACCTCAAATATTCCACCAGCTATTAACCATAATGTAATGGAATACCATAGTCCACAATTATGAACTTGATAGGGATCATCAAAAGGACCATGTAGGATAGTTAAAGATAATGGAATACAAGGTTGAGGACTATCTGATGGGAAGACAGAGTCACACATAATAGGTGTAATAGATAATCTGCATACCTCCTTGTCTATGGTAGATAGGTAGGACTATCTATTTACCTTGAACTACCAGCTTTAGAGATTGATCACCAACTTTAACTCTTATAAGATGATGCAATGCAAGTGAGAATGAGTAAGATGAGATAGTTAGAGGAGACAAGGGAAAATGTCATGCATACCATGTGGTATAATTATCACCAAGTCAATAGGTAATTTTATAAAAGATATTCACTCAAGACATTTCAATAGGGAGTCAGTTCTTAAATGGGATGAAGACCATGTAAATCCATGGAAACACTTCAAGTTTGACAACCTTTAGAGTGCACCTTACATCGTCACCACCTTTAAGGAATTAAATTCCTTTAAACTATCTAATTTGAATGGAGAGTAACTTCCCATATTTCTCAATGGAATGTTATTCAAATTTTTATACTAATCTTCATCATGTTCCTCTCTTACATAAGTAGTTAGTATTTGTCTTTCCCCTCTAAGTGCTTCTACACATGCTTAGTATTTGTTTTATTGTCTTGTTATTGTCTTGTTATGTGTTATATTTCCTTGTATATTTTTTATTTATTTGTTGTGTTTCATTATTTAAAATTTTTAAAGTATAGGTAAGAGTTCATGTGTAGTAAAAGTTCCATTTGTTAAGTCATCAATTTCAAGTTCAAGAAATTTTGAGTTCTTTGACTAGCAGTTTGGTTAAGGTAGTTAAGTCATCAAAAATGTTGACCATTTTAAAATCCTAGACCTAAAAAGGGTTAAAAATAATTTACTTTATTCTTAACACATCATTAGTCTCATGGTTTTATTAATCTTATGAGTTTAGAGGGTGTTTAAATAGTTCACCATTTGGTCATGTTATAACTTTACTTTGTGAACCTTATATCTCCTTTCCAAATTAAATCAAGTGTTGTCATGGTGGTTGATAAAAAAATGTTTAAAGGTCCTTGGTAATTTTTATGGAGCTATAATAGGTGATAAATTCCATAGTGGAAGTGAATTAAGAAGGCATTTTAATGAAGACTCATAAATACCTTTGTTTTGATCAGTCACATGAGGTATGTTCACTTTCAATATTTCAATAACATCATGAAAAGTGTATTAAAGTTGAATTTATGTATCTAATAGGTCAAAAAGGTTTATTTATAATATAATAACATAATATTTATTTGATATGCCTCATAAGGTCATATATGTGTGCCAAAGTCAATGTTTTTTTATCATAATAAGGCCTAATGTGACCTTGATGATCCTCTAAGTCATATCCCATGCCTCCAATAGACTCAATAAGCTTCATCATTACATTAATAGACTATTAAATACCTCCTTGAGCCCATTACCACCTTGATCAATGCTAAAATCATCCCTAATAGACCCCACATGTGCTAGATTATGACTTTTCAAGTCCTCCATTTTGTACCTTTAGATTCAAAATATCACATGACCCCTATTTTCCCTCCATAACACCTAATAATGATGTATTTTGGATTTAAATAAGAATAAATTTAGAGATTTTATAGGTTGTAGAGGTTTCATAGATGGTAAATATTTGTACAATATGGACTAGCTCAAGTGGAGTCATGGTTTTATAGAGGGAGGTCTGTAATTTCAAATGAAGAATAAATACGTGTTTTTAAGTGCCAAGGAAGCTCAAAACCAACCTAACTTATCCTCTATCACATTGTTAAACTCAAATAGATCCTTGGGTTTATGATTATACTATATATAGGAGAGAGAATGGAGGTTTAAGCTCGTAACCAAAGGAAAAATATTAAATAAGATTTAAGCCATGAGAATTATCTTAGGATTGGTCTCATGATATATATTAACATTCCTTAACAACTTCAAGAATCTTTATGACATCCTCATGTGCATAGACCAAGTTAGATAGAATGGTTTTCATCGATTCTTGGATTGCCTTCTCAAAATTATGATTGATGTTATTTCCTCAAGTATTGAAGGAGCCTATCATAGAATTTTTAACACTTGAATCACATGTGTGATATCATGGAACCACCATAAATTCAAGATTGGCATAATGTTCAATCTACAAAAAGCTATGTATAATGGACAAATGTTGAATATTCTCATCAGAAGTTATTGGCTGAGTTAGAGTTGGTGTAGTGTTTCAAGTTTCCTCATGCCTCCTTGTTTAGGATGGAATTCCAATATTATATTGTCACTTTAATATATACTAAAGAATAAGGGGTATATACATACTCTAGGGTCACTATGTGGTGAACACTATGTGTGGTTTAATGGCACCTATAGAGCCTTATAATACAACTCATGAATGTGGAAATAGTGTTGAAGTCAAGGTGGGTTGTCATCATATCATTATGAATAACGTTTCCAACCTCCATAGTGGCCTCATAGACCTAAAACCACCCATCCTTTTTCCTATAAACACATAATAAATTTTAGTAGAGTTTAAGGTTTTTTGTAAAGATTAAGAATCCTCAAAGATTCTTAGGTTCCATATTTTGGTTGTGTATGCTTCATTTCTACCTCCAAAGTGCCATATTTACTTAGGTATATGTGTGAGGGTATAAAATATTCATGAGGTTTGTCTTAGAAGGGTTAAAACACTCCATCTCATGCCATTTTCATATATATATCATTTCACATGGTTTTTACTACCATTCATATTGTGTTAACCCTATTTTCATGTCCCACACTCCTTATATCTTCACTGTCACCCTCCTCCATTAATCCACCCTTTATTCCAATTTTAAATCATGTGAATAGACCTAAGTTACCATTGAAACCTCAAGGACCATGATATCATGTAAATTTAACATATATGAAGATCATGTACCCTACTAGAGCAACAAATGACCACATACAAGAAACTACCTTGAGCCTACTATGTGAAATTCTCTACGAACATTATTTGGTTTATTCATTGGTATGAAAATGGTGTGAATATGAAAATAGATACCTCAAAGTGATATAAGATTATGTAAGGTAATTCATGACAGGTTTTAGATGGCTCAAAACATCCTAATCCCTCAAAATCTCATCTCCTAGGCCCCTACAGATATTTTATAGGCACATGAATGCATATAGTCATACTATTGCACACTAAAGTAACACATCTTGCATGTGATGAGGGGAAGTTTTAATTAAATGTAAAACTAATATCCATACTAAAAAGGAGGGAAAACATGATGGTCATCACATTTAAGGAGTCAAAATAACATCAACACAAGATTGAGAACACACATGCATACTCAAACATGAGCCTTAAGCTTAAGAAGCTTAGTGTATGCACTCAAAGAGTGAGTTGGAAAGTCACCATATGATAGTATATTCATCCATAATACATTTTATGGATAGTTAATTATCACAAAAACAACAAGAAATACTAGAGAGGGCCATACTCATAATTTTCATGCTCAAACACATAGTCAACATGTAGTTCACGGCTAGCCTGAGCCAAAATTATGGTTTTGGGCCCTTATAGGAATGCATAAGCATCCAAATTTATTAAAAATGGTAATAATGACTATTTTAATGTATACATGTCTCCATTTGGCCCAAAAACATAGTGGGTATTATTGTCCAAATTTGACTTCAAGGTCAAATTTGGACCCTTATAAGTTAAAAATTAATTTTTAAATGTTTTAGTGGTATACTATTTTGTCATGGATTATGTTATATTATATTTGATGTGATTTGATGCCTTTTTAGCCTTATTCATTGTCCAATTAGTCATATGTCATTTTGAGTCACTTAGTGGGCTTTTAGGGGTCATAAATGCAAGTTGAATAGTTTTAAAGGTGTTCAAGTGTCCTAAGTCCCTTTCAAATATCCAATAATATATATTCCATATCAAAAATGTTATTCCCATTTGAATCTTTTATTTTATCTAACTAAAAATTAATAAATTAATTAAAAGGGAGGATTTTGGCACTTGTATGGTCCATGAGGGAAGGTAGCACATGGGATAAGGTCATGGAACATCTATTCATCTTCCTTAGACTAATATTAGTTCTTGATATTATTTATAAGTTCTAAAAAAGTCCCAAAACCATTTTGCTCCTTCTTCATGCTTTTAGACACACAAAAATGGTTAGGAGGTTCATTCTTGGTATGGCTATTAGAAGAGGTTAAAATTCAAACACATTTTTGATATGGTAGTAAACATAGAGAGATTAATTTCCATAATTATATTTTAAGGATTGTTCAACCATGATTTATGAACCATCTCTAACAAGTTGACTGTGTTTTTTTGCTCATTATTTCCTATACGCAATAGGTTTTCCTCTATTTTGGACAAGTCCATAAAATCTAGTTGTTAATTTTTAATCCTAAGGGTTTTTTTATCTCTTCTAAAATTATATTTATGTTTGGTTTCATTTTTCATGGTGTATTTATGATTATGACATCTCATGTTGTTGAAAGGTGTGACTATGTGAGGTCTCAGTCAAAGTTTTCCTTGTTTGTAGAATGTCATTTCTCTATAGATGTCTTATATATATGGAATATGATGTTACACATGTCATAATTCCATAATATTTCCATAATTCCATTATTGGTTTCATAACATCATGCTTTGATCAACTTTTAGTCTTGATGTTCATAGTCAACTCCTTTCTCATTCTCATTTGCAGTCATAAGGAATCATGTGTATGGAGCCTATTGAGCATGATTCATGGAAGTTTAATGAGAATATCAATATGTGGAATACACTATCATACCATAAACATTAATTATAAACCTTCACTTGTTAATAAGAATAAAATATGATAGTTAACAAGTGACTCATGCAGTCATACAATAGGCAGATACAACTTCAGGCACTTATAAGAAGTGAAGCCATCAAAATGAAGTGTGTTAAATTATTTGGAGAAAACCTATCCAATTTTATACTTTAATTTATCTTGAATAAATAAATAGTTGAATTTTCCTACTTATATACTACATATTTGAGTTTGGTTACAAATCTTGTTGATGTTTTCTAGTAAAAGATAGCCTTTTCTAGCATGTTATCTTTGATTGTCCACCAAGTATGAAAAAGAGTAATTTTTTATGTAATTTTTAGTGTTACTTATTAGTGTATGAGAGTTTTATAAGTGTTTTATGATAATATTCTCTAAAGGATCATTCATTATCCCTCTAAAACATCAAATATACATTTTGAACCTAGCATATGAAACATTGATGTAACAATCTATCTTGAGTTATGAGTTGTGTGTGAAAGAACCTTTGATTTTATCTAAGTAGTATAAGTTTAGTCAATAGGATGAAAATAATTATTAGTTCATCATCATTTAGCTATTTTAGTTTGTCTTCTTAACCATTTTCATGCAAAGTTGATAAGTAGGAAAGTACTTCAAAGAGTGGATCAAGGGAACTAGCCCTTCTAGAGATTCATCTCACATATTGGTTACTCATATCTTGTGAGATGTTTCCATTTTTACACTTAGATGAGGAGAGATGATACATCTCCTCAAGGGGTGAAAATCTAAGTGACAATAGTTTTTGTCTTGCCCATTGGGACTCTAAGTTATAGAGGATTATCTAAGATTAGTGTTAATCTTGGCATATTTGTAGTTGCAAGAAAATATAAATTAAGTACCGAGAGATTGCACTTAATTTTCAAATTTTTTGTTGTTGATAAATCCTTATTTTCCATGCCAAAGGTGACTAGTAGGTCTTCTACTAAAGGTATAATTTTTGAGTTTGTGAAATTACTTTGTTATTCTATCAAAAGGACCAAATTTGTGAATTCTCATCCTTATTCAAGGGAGTTTGTTTTCAAAAAGTCCAAATTTATACTTGGTTCAACCCCTAACACTTATAATTTTCTTTCAAATATGGCTAGAAACCTTCCTTTTATAGCCTTCACTAGATCATATCCTTTGATTCTTTCCTAATATGACTAAATTCTTGGAGAAGCCCTTAAAAGTGTTCCATATTTTAGTGGAGAAGGTCTTATTACTCCCATTGAACATATTAGAAACATGTAAAACTACTAAAACATACATAATACCACCCAATAAAATATATCCATCAATTTATTAGCATTATCTTTTAAAGGGAAAGCTTTAGATTGGTATTGAACTCTACCTCATATTTTCATTGCTTCATGGGATGAACTAGGAAATCTATTGTCAAAGAGGTTTGAAGAGAATAATGATCATTTTTCACTAGCTAAGAAATTGAATAATATCAAGAGGTTTCTTCAAGATTTCATTCAATATTTTAACTCTAGTTTTCAAAAGACATGGGATAGGATCCCAACGCTTGTAAGACCCACTCCAAATTATGCCTCCTTATATTACCTAAAAGAACTGAATAATGATGTAGCCATGATGATCTAATGAATGGGTGTGAATACACTACCTAGTTCTTATGAGATAGATATTAATGCTAATAATTATCTTTTTCAAGTAGGGACAATTTCTCCTAGACCACCAATGCCATTATTTCTTTATTTGCATCCTCTTAGTCAAATTACATTACCTACCTTGGCTCCTTTGCCTAATATTAAAGATAAGTCTACCCTTTCCACTATGAATGAGATTCATTAACTCAATATTTTTCTTCAAATTTTTACTAATGAATTGGTTTCTCTCAAAAGGCAACAAGCTCATAATTATAGACCTTATCGGTCCTACAATTAGTTTGGGCAAGTAAGTAGGCCTCTTTTTCAAGGTAATGCTCAATGAAAAGGTCAAATAAATAAATATAGACCTAACCAAAGTTTCAATACTAATGACCCATAATATTATATATCTCTTATTCCTAATCAAAATAATTTTGTTAAATAAAAATCATGGTATCCCTCAAATTACCAAAATCAAGGGCATGTTGCATATGCCAATGAAATTTTTAGTCAAGCCATGACAATACAAGGTAGTTAAGTACTTCAATTTCCCACTTTCGAGGTGAAAATGAAAAAATTAATGGAAAATGTACAAACACAATCTAATTATACTGTTACGAATCATTTAGAGGGAGAATTTTATGCCAAGAATCATTTGGGAAGTTCAAGTAATGTGAATACTAGTGTATCCTCTAACACTAGATCTAAGAAGAGGGATGCATAAGAGACACAAGGGAAAAATAAAGGACATATTTTGAATCCTCCATCACCTCTAATGGTATGTGGGTATAATTAATCTACTAAGGTGTAAGAAAATTAGATATCTTATAATTCAAAACCAGCTCTTATACATCCATCTTTGCATTCTACACCACAAGGTATTAGTGCTTTCAAAGATCCATTTAAGATGAGCACTCATATAAATTTTGTGGATAATATTAATAATTAAAACATTAATATTTAATTATTTTACTCATTAAAATTACAAATACAAAAGGAATTTCTTAGACAAGGTAAACCAGTTGGATCAGTAAGGACTGAAAATGTTGTTTTGGTGAATGTAACTCATCCCATTGATGGAAAATTAAATAAAATTGATAGGAATCCTCATTTTTATATATTATTAATCATTTTTTATTATTTAATTCATAATTTAATCATATATAGTGGAGCTATTACTTCATTTATGCCCATGTCAATAGTGGATAAACTAGGCCTCAAGTATGAACCAATTGCTAAAGGAGTTCTACAATTAGATGGGTCACCAAATAAGACCTTAGGAGTAGTCAATGATTTAAATTTGATTTTAAATTATTTTCATAATTTTCCCATTCCTCATGATGTGGTTTTTGAATATTTACCCTAATACTTTTATCTTTGTTTGTCAAGAGAGTTTGCAGCCATGATAGGTGGATACTTGGTAGAAAATTGGTCATATATGGTTTTTATGATGTTGTATGGTACAAAGGTAAATATTGAATCAAAAAATATTCATCAAAATAATTTGGATACATACATTCATAAAGTTTTAAATTTAAATAATGTTATTCTTGATGAGGAGGAACTTCAGATGGATCAATCTCTAACTTTTTCTCTTGAAAGAGTTTCCAATTTATATTTAGATGAATGAGGAGCTAAACACTATGAACATGATCCTTAAAAATTCATAGAGGAAGCTAGTCTAAGAGTGTATTTCCTTCATGAAAAATACTTTTTCATGCCAAATTTAATGAAACTAAATGAAACTATGGATGGTTTATGGCATCTATTTTTTGATGGATCAAGAATTAAGGTTGGATCAGGTGGTGGAGCAATGTTAGTTTCTCCATCCAAGGAAAGGTATTACTCTACTTTTATATTTAATTTAAATTTAAATTTTTATGTATCATAATATGAGTCCCTCATTCATATCAATAAGTGGGATAGAAAGAGAGGGGTGAAGGAGTTATAAGTGTATGGTGATAGTGAGTTATTTTTGAATCAAGTAAGAGGTCAAAATATGACTAAGAACTCTTTACTTAGGTCATATAATCATAGAGTGTGGGATCTTCTAGAATATTTCAAATATTTTAACATTTAATATATACCAAGATAATATAACAAACATGCTAATATGCTGGTAGCCATTAGAGCTCAGTTTGATGTTCTAAAGGGGATAAGATATGATAAGAACTAGCCTCACTTTAAAGTGATTGCAAGGCCTTCTATACCTAATAATGTCACTAATTGGAAATTATTTCATATTGATCATCAAATGGATCTCTTTATAAAAGATGAGGTTGAGTTTTCTTTAAAAGACTAGTCTAATCTACAACAATATAGACGGTAGATTATACAATTGAAGACAAACAAGCTTTCTAAAGGCTTAGTCACACTTGAGAGTATTTTCAATGATGATTATCAGTTGAACAAGGAAAAATTAATAATTTATATTAAGTAAGAAAATTATGAGAGAGTGAAAATATTCAAAGATAAGTTGTTTGTTCTTGGGAAAGTATGTACTAGAGAATAATGATATGCTTTCATTGAATTATACAAGGAATTTTTTTGATGTCTTTGCATGGGAATATAGTGATTTAAAAGGATTTGATCCAAACTTAGCTAAACATACCATAGATATATATTATAATGATAATCATATCAAGAAAAGGCAAAGGCAAATCATTCCTAAGATTGAGCCTCTCATGAGAAAATATCTTACAAATTTGATTGAGTCTAGGATCATTTTTCTTATTAAGCATTCATCTTGGTTGGCAAACTTAGTCTTGATAAGGAAGAAGAATGGGGAAATAATGTTATGTTTTGACTTTATATATTTGAATAGATTTTCCTTGAATGAACATTATCCTCTTCCTTCCATGGAGTAAATTTTGGAATTTGTTGTAGGTAGTGAAAGGTTCTCACTTCTTGATGGATATTCAAGGTATAATCATATTTTGGTAAAGGAAAGAGATCAATACAAGATAGAATTTATAAATAAATGGGGCACACATGATTATAGTAAAATTCCTTTTGGTTTATCTAATGTTGGGGTAACATTTCAACATGCAATGGATATGGCTTTTCAAGGCCTAATAAATGATATAGTGCTAGTGTATCTTGATGATATCACAATTGTTTCCAATTATGTAAAGGATCATTTTACTAATCTTTGGAATATATTTCAATCCAAAGAAATATGTATTTATTTCCCATGATAAAAAACTTTTGGGAGACATTGTTTCAAAGAAATGTCTATCCATAGATCTTGAAAGGGTGAGTGTAATCTTAGCATTGACTATACCCAAACATAAGAAAGGTTTGTAAAGCTTCTTTGGAAAAATAAATTTCATATGGAGGTTTATTCCTGATTTTGATAATTTATTCCTACCTCTAACGTATATGATAAGGAAATATGAAGTGTTTACTTGGATAAGGAGAAGGAAAGAGAGTTTTGAAGAGATCAAACAAGCTATTACTCAAGCTCCAACTCTTAAAAGTCTTAATTTATCAAAGTATTTCAACTTGTACACTTTTAAAAATGAATAAGTAATATCTACCATGCTCACTCAATCAAATGAATAAAACTTGGAGTAGTCTATTGGCTTATTTAGTCAAGGATTAGAGAGTTAGGAGGTAAGGTACATCTATGTAGAGAAGAAAGTACTTTCAATTGTTATAAGTGTAAGAAAATTTAGGCGTAAGTTATCTAAAAATAGTATTAATATATTGTTACCTCATCCTAATTTTAAATACTTCATTTTGTTTAGAGATTGAATGAAAAAATGGTTGGTTGGATTACAAAATTAATGGATTATGATGTAGAAATCAAGATAGCCAAACTAGTGAAAGGGAAAGGGCTATGTGATCACCTTGATTCAGATTTGGAGGAAAAAAAGGAAGCTATATTAACCCCTAAAGATGACCCTATGATAGCTGTATTCTCACAAATGAGGACTTAGACATAAGAAATGATCCATTTTATTCAAACTAGTGAGTGTCCACAAGGCTTAGATAAGGTCAAAAGAAGGTACTTAAGATTACAATATATTCCTTATGTACTTGTTGATGGAGTATTATTTAGGAAATATTTATTAGGTATGTTATTTAGATGTGTTGAATTAGATAAATTTGAGAAGATATTGTTATAATTTCATGATGGACCAGTAGGTGGTCACTTTGCTCCAAGGACCATAGCTACCAAGATTATGAAAGTTGGCTATTTTTGGCCTAGTTTTTTATAGATACTCATGTTTTGGTAAGGAAATGTCTAAAATGTGACTTATTTTATGGAAAATAAAATATTTTATCCTTACCTCTTCATCCAATACAAGTAAACCATCCTTTTATGCAATGGGGTCTAGATTTCATAGGCTTATTCAACCCACCTTCTATTACTAGTCACAAGTGGGTGTTAATTTAAAAGATTAGTGGAGGATGTATCTCTTAAGGAACGAAATGAAATTTTATTTTTATAGTTCTATGAAGCTACAGTGACAAGATTTGGGGTTCCTTCAATAATAACTTTAGACAATGCATTGGCTTTCCTTGGAATAAAGACAAGTGAGTGGGCTTTGAAACATGGTATTTATCTTAGTACTTCATAAAAATATTATCTACAAGGGAATATACTATCTAAGTCCACTAATAATAATATAATTAGGATTATCAAGAGGATAATGAAGGAAAACCAAAGAACTTGGCATTGCAAATTGAGGACAATTCTTTGGGTGATAGAATCACCCCCAAAAGAGCTATTGGAAACTCACCATATACACTTGTTTATGGAAGAGAAGATATATTTACTATTTCACTTGAGTTACTAGCTTTGGATCTCACTTAATAGTTGGAGTTGATGGAAAATGAAAGCATGGAGATCAAATTATGTGAGTTGATGGAGCTTTAAGAAGCAAGAGATCAAGCTATGAAAACTATATGAGCTCAACAGGATCAAACAAAGATATATTTTGATAAGAAATCAATGCCAATAACCTTTTAATAAGGAAAAAATGTTCTAAAGTGGGATGAATATATTGCTAATTTTAGAAAACACACAAAGTTTGATGCTTTGTGGAGTGGCCCTTATGTCATCACTCAATACAAATAACACAATGCTTTCTAAATCTTAAAGATTGATGGAGAAGATATTAATTTCTCAGTCAATGGAATCTATCTTAAACATTTCTACTAAGTTTCTCCTCTCTCCTTATACATATCTATGGTTTTTCTTATTTTCCCTAAGTGATTATGCACATGTGTGAGTCTTTTTAGTGTCCTGCTTTGTTTTGTGTGTGTTTTAGGAAATTAATTTCTAGTTGTTTTCAAGATTAATTGACTCCCTTATCCCATGGGTAGATAAGGATACTGATCATTAGTAAACAAGCATATTACCCCTATGAGTCACCATTTTGTTGACCAAATTTTACTTCAAGGTCAAATTTAGACCCATATAGGTAAAAACTTGATTTTTAGATGTTTTAGGGTATAATATTTTGGCATGGAGTATGTTATAGTCTATTTGATTTAATTTTATGCCTTTTTATCCTTAGTTATTATCCAATTAGTTATATGTCATTTTGAATCACTTAATGAGATTTTAGGGGTCATAAATGCAAGTGGCATAGTTTTCAAGGTGTCTAAGTGTCATAGTTCATTTAAAATATCCAATAAGTAAGATTAACTATTAATAATGTCAATCCCATCTAAATCTTGTAGATTATCTAACTAAAAATAAAAAATCAACTAAAAAGGAAGAGTTTGGCACTTATACAGCCCATGAGAGAAGGTGACACTTGATAAAAGGTTATGAAATGTATATTTATCTTATTTAAACTCATATCATCACTTTAAATTATTTATAAGTTCTAAAAATTTCCCAAAACCATTCTTCTCCTTCTTCACCCTTTTAGACACATAAAAATAGTCAGCAGGTTCATGCTTGGTACAATCAACAGAAGATTTTCTAGGTCAAACACCTTTGGGAGGTGGTAGAAAAATTAGATAGATTAATTTAAATAAAAAATTTCAATTATTTGTCAACCATGATTTATGAACCATCTCTAACAAGTTGACTTTATTTTTTTTCTCACTATTTCTTGCACCCTATAGGTTTTTCTCTATTTTAGATTGGTCCATATAATTCAATTCATGATGTTGACTCCTAAGGATGTTGGATATATTTTAAAATTATATTAATTATTTGTTTCATGTTTTATGGTGTTTTTATGAGCAATTCATCTCATGTTATAGGAAGGTGTCACCATATGAGGCCTTAGTCAAAGTTTTCCTTATTTGGAAAATGTTGGTTCTTTGTATAGGTCTCAAGTAGATGGAATATGATGTTACACATCTATTAATGAAATAAAATTTCCCTCATTACATTATTGGTTTCATCAAAGTATGATTTGATCAACTTTTAGTCTTGCTACTCACAATCAACTCCTTGTTCATTCTCACTTGCAGTCATAAGGAATCACATGCATGGAGCCTATTGAGCATGATTCATGGAAGTGTAATGATAATATAAAGATGTGAAACACACTATAATACCAAATAAATAAATTATAAACCTTCACTTATTAATAATAAGAAACTATGATAGTTAACAAGTCACACATGTTGTCATATAATAGAGAGATACACCTTCAAGCACCTACAAGAAGTGAATCCATCAAAATGAAGTGTGTGAACTTGTTTGGAGATTTGAAACATCATAATGTTCCATGTAGATATAGTGAGGAAGAGATCAAGTGATTATGAAGTTAGTTTCTTTGGTACATGGGTCATTTCATGTTCATTACCTGCATATAGCTCATACACACCTACATGAGACTCTCAAGATGATGTCATGATGACATAGGAGCTTTGATAGTTTTTTAAATATTTAATAATGATAGGAGTGAATTTTAACACTTTTATAGGGTTTTAATTGATAATAAACCTTGATATATTTCATATTGCTCAAATTTACTTATTGTCTATATATATGCAAATGCCCACTTATAGGTGGTACTATAGAAAGCCAAAGAGTCATTTAAAGTATTAAAACAAGTGGTAAAGCATTATTTTGAATCATACCATGTGTGTTACTCATGAAAGACCTATTCGAATAGAAAAATGGGTATATGAAAGTGTACATCACTTTTAAAGATGTGATGACTAAGTTCAAGGACATTTTCCCAAAAAAGTGAAAATAGAGGTCTAGAGCATTTTGTGAATATCTTATAGAAAATCTATCAAGAAATTTGAAGCATCTAGATATGTACACCTTGTATCCTCCATTAAATATAAGATCTCTATAAATAAGGGAGTCAAGAAGATTAGTGCAATGTGATCATTAGGGGCCTTGAATTTGCTCATTTAAACATTTAGTTTCTCCATTAATATTTATAGGTTTGGGCTAAAAGAGCCCTTTTAACCTAAAATTACAAAACTAGACCATGCTAACGTGTGTGAATGGTTCCAAATAGTGAAAGTGGAATTTATGATCTAAAATATCATCAAAGGAAGATGATATATAGTGTTTTAGGTCATACATACACCTACAAGTGTCCCATCATGTCAATCACTCACCTATAGTTGATTGAGTGGTGAAAGTGAACAAGAAAAGTGTTTGAAAGGTATGAATATGATTGATAGGGTATATACATGACTTTGTATATTTAAATACACCTTGAGAAGATATTTTTACACTATATCTAAGTCTAAATCAAGCATGACCACCTACAAGATTCACTGTCAATGAAGGAATATGGGTTAATCATGATAGACCTATGTGAAGTTTCAAATGTGAAAATGGAAGCATAAATCACTTTCAAATATGTGATGACTGAGTTTAGGGAGATTTTCCAAAAAACATGAAAATATAAGTTTAGAGTATTCTATGAATATATTATAGAAGACTATCAAGAGATTTGAAGCATATAAATATGTACACCTTATAGCCTTTATGAAATATAATAACTCTAAAAATAATGGATTCAAGAGGATTAGTGAAATGTGATTTTTAGGGGACTTAAATTTTCTCTTTTAAACGTGGAGTTTCTCCAATAATATCTACAAGTTTGAGCCAAAAGAGTCATTTTCACCTAAAATTTCAAAACTAGACCATGCCAACACATGTTAATGATTACAAATAGTTAAAGTGGCATTTATTATATAAAATATCATCAAAATAAGATCAAAATAAGATGATATGTAATTTTTTAGGTCTTACATACACCTAAAGGTGTCCCATCATGCCAAATATTCACCAAGAGCTGACTGAGTAGTGACATTCAACAAGAAAAGTGGTTGGAAGGTATGAACATGACTGATAGGGTATAGACATGAATTTGTATATTTAAATAAACCTTTTAAAGATATTTATACACTATATATAAGTCTCAGTCAAGCATGACCACCTACAAGATTCACTATCAATGAAGGAATGTAGGAAATATAGTCTACACCTTAAGCACTCAACTCAAGGGTATGACTTGAGGAGTTATATAAATGGTTAACAAGCATGATATGCACTTATAAAATGAAAATTTATTCCCCATGGTGAACTAATATCATTTAAAAAGATAAAGATACAACTTCAATCAAGAAATACATATTCAACATCTTAAACCCTGCACTGTCTACCTTCATAGAAGTCTATTTTGGTTTTTGGGAGAGTTAGAAGGTCAAATGGGATGACAAAGAGATAAATTTTTATTTTTAAGGTATTAAAAACTTAGGGAATCTCCTCCACCACTTTATTTATCTAGAAAAATAATGAAAGTGCCCTCTGGTTTATCTTAGAGAAAGGGGACTCCCTTATGACCAAAACCTATTTTTTTGGAGAAGAAAAGTGAAAAGGGTGGATTAGAAGGTAATGGAACATTATTAAAATGTGTGTAAATCTATTTACTACCTAGGAAAACATGATAAATAAATAAAATAAGAGATAATCTCAACTAAATGGTATAGAATCCTAAAGTTGTAGTCACGCCTATAAGGCAGGGTTTTGGCCTAAACCCCAAATAAGGGGTCAATGTCATTTAAAAACTTGGGTGGACATTATAGCCTATTTGATCATGTTTTTGGGGTTACTAAAAATGTGATAAATATTTTTTATTGTATATAAGTCATAAGGAGGCCATTTTTGGCTAAAAGGTAACATTAGGCATGGGCAAATTGAAGGAAAAACTTGATAAGATAACTTTGAGTGCATGTATCTTCTTTGAGGTTGTGAATAGAAGTATAAGGAGCTTGTGGAGTTTTATACAGGTATTTAAACTTGTATTTTTTGAAATTTTTGGTATTTATAATGTCAGAGCTTTATGAACAAAGCTTAAGGACAAAAGAAACCTAAAACCCTTGGATAAGGACATGGATAATAAAATGAAGATGGAGAGTAATTATAATTGGATTTAATGTCCATGAAAGCAATTAAAGGTTTTATAGGACTCTTCAAGGCTCTTACTTATCAAATTTTGTGCTACCCTATCAATATGGATAGGGTACAAAATGGATTTTATTAACTATTTTGAGCATTGTGTAGGTTATAAAAGGTTTAAAGAAATGAAATAAAATTTAGGATGAAGATAGAGAATTATAATACTCACTATGTTCATTTCATGATTCATAAAAAATACTAAGTGTGCCTACCAAAGCTCCTATCTCAGCCAGTTTAAACTAGCATAGTGAACATGATAGTGAAAAGGGTGAAAAACATCAAGTGGGTTGATTTTAAGGTGTTCCTAATGAATCTAATTGCATGGATGGTATTGAAACATGTCTTTCACCCTTGTATAGGGATTTTAATGGTGAAATAAAGATAAATTTGAGGCCCAGTGTGCAAGGTGTGTGAAAGAAGAGTCTCTTTGACTACAAATAGTGATGGCTCATTTCCAAAATATTCCAGATGATTATGAATGAAACCATTACATGGAAAATCATGTATGAAATACATCCCTCTAAATCAAAAAATTATACCTATCCTTATTAGTTTTTGGATGTTCCAATAGAGCTAGATTATGAAGGTATTTTTTTAAGGCAACATAAATAATTTTATGCCACATTCCAAAAGTTTCATGCCTTGAATTGATAATTTTACTCTCTAACCTTGCATGGTAAATTTTAAATACTTTTATCATGCACATTTAACCCCTTATCTAAACATTACAAGTTTCGAAGTGACCTTTGGACTTCCCTTTTCTCACTCCTCTCCAAAATGCTATAAGTAGTCAATTTTTGGGCCCTTTTGAGCAACCTCCATTGGTTAATGGTGAAAGCCTTGCAAATTTTTTAATCTCATGTCTCTATAAGAAATAAAATATTTAATTTTCTTACTTACATTATCCATAATTTATTCTAGTTGCAAATCTTACTGATCTTGTCTAGTAAAGGATAGTCTTTTCTAGCATGATGTCTTTGATTGTCGACCAAGTATGTAGAAGAGTAATTATTGTAGGTGTTTTTTTAGTAATACTTAGTTTATTAAAGTTGTATTAGTGGTTTATTACTATATTCTCCAAATTATCATTCATTATACCTCCTAAACAATAAATATACCTCTTGAACTTAGCATATGAAACATTGATGTAACAATCTATCTTGAGTTATGAGTTATGTGTGAAAGAAGATTTGATTTGATCTAAGAAGTATAAGTTCAATAAATAGGAGGAAAATAATTATTAGTGAATCACATTTTATATTTTATATTTTTTCTTATTAACCCTTTTCATTTAAAGTTGATAAGTAGGAAAGTACTTTAAAGAGTGCATCAAGGGAACTAGCCTTTTTAGAGATTCATATCACCTATTGGTTACCCATAGTTTGTGAGATGTTTAAATTATTACAATTAGATGAGGAGAGATAATAAATATCCTCAAGGGGTTTATATCCAAGTGAAAATAATTATACCCACTTGTTTATCTTAGAAGAAGCCCCATCTGTGATAATCAATCCTAGGGGCTAGATGGGCAAATCATGCCTTGGAAGGTTTGAAAATAGATTTAGATTCAAAAATGGTTTTTTATTAGTAAAAAATGAGGATAATGGTCTTAATAACTCATCAAAAGGGATTATAATTCATATTTACATTAGGTTCCCTTACAGATAGACCAATGTAGACAAACACACAAGCCTCCTCATAGACCCTACTATCATCTTAAGGTTCCTTCAAGATATTAATTTTGATGGTCAATGAGGGGTGTGTGAAGATGTTTAATACCATGATAATGAAATTTCAATCAAAAATAAGTGGGGAATAGGTTAAAGTGTCTTCAAAACCTTGCTTGAGCCACTCACCCTAGACACAATCAACTTGAGAGCCAACTTCAAAAGTTTACATAACTTATCACATATATGATCAAAGTCAAAGCTATTAGGGAAGTTTAAGTATACCTATGGAATAATTATTAATTAAATATTATTTAGAATTGGGGGGATAACCTTTATAAATTATCCTTAATAAAACAACTAGTCATAATTGGTTTATAGACAACCTTAGTGTCACCTTCTAATGTTATTATCTCAACACACCCTTTGCATGGAAACCCAGGTTATTCATAGAAGATGAGGAGGTCAATACACTATAAATCCATGGAATTTGTTCTTGGTTTGGATTTATTTATGTTATGAACCATTTTTAATATGGTTGATGTCTCAAACCCTATATAAACCCCATAAGTGACCCAATGGTGGATTTTATCCTCAAAAACCATCAAGGTGAAGTGTTTGACCATGCAATGACATTTAAGGTCTCTTCAAGTCTTTTGACCATCATAGTAACTCACTAGTTGGCATGTGTAGGAGTCAAATTATATGAAATAGGATTAGAAGTGTTCTTTTAAGATTAAGAACAAGGAGATGAGGAGTGTTTGTTTAAAAAATGAAATTAAGGAAATAAAATGAGTCTTGAATAATCTAAACAATTCCTTTAGTAGTCATCAAAGGGACCTCCATGACTGGTTCTATAGTGAAAGAAAGCACAAGTATTAGAAATGATGGTTATGTGCATCCAAGGGAGGTCAAGATTCTTGATCAAGGTAGTGTTGTTGATTCTTGAGGTTTATGAGATAATATTTAGGTTGGAATGCAAGGGTGCCTTGCAACCCTAGGTTTTAAACCAAAGTTCATGGTTTAGGTTTGTATACTAACTAGCTTATCATCTCCACTATAATTTTATCACCATAAAGTGGAGAAGGGAGAAAATTGGGAAGTAAGAATGCTTATAACCTTATTATGGAAAGCCATCATAGTTTTTGAAATCCCTTTGGTTGACTTGGACACTAGAAGAAGCCACTATAATTGACCATTTTACCTACAAACATCCATAACTTGCTCAAAAGGAATGTTTCTTACATAAAGAGCATATTAAAATGCTCACCACATTTTGGATTCTATGCATGGGGAACCCATAAATTTTGGAAAGGCATGGGGTTCTATTGGAATTATTTTGGTATAATTTCAAAGAATCAAAACTTAGCCTATATGAACCATCCCTAAGAACCCCAAGCACTCTTAAACCCTAATAAGAACCTGAGTAGAAATGTTTAGTAAAAAGTGAATCCATAAGCTCAATAATTACTTGACCAACACCTGGTACATGTTTCCATCTCAGAGGGACTTGTTTCCATTATACCAAATGGTATAGAGGTTGTACAAACACCTCCTAAAAGTGTAAGTTTGTAGGGTTTTGAGTATAAAATGTGTTTCAAGGACTAAGACTTACAAACTATGGGAAAGGTAGGTTAAAGGCTTATTATACTTATATAATATCCCAATTATGCATGAATGTGATTACAATTATCTCTAATATATTATTCTAAATAACCAATCAATGTAATAGGTCTAAGAGGCCTAGTCTGGCAAGTTCAATATATGTGCAGGTGGAAGATAGTTGATAAAATACCTAAGTATTAATAAAGAGAGTTAATAAAGGAGATATAGAGTATGATTAGATGTTTTAATATCCTAGTTTATTTACCTTAATCATTCAAATAGTGATTATTTATAAAATTAAGAACTTACAAATAGGCCTACTTAACTTACAAATGTAAGGCTCTAGTGGGCATAAAACAACATTATGTAATTGATGAATCACATTGAGGCATTGGGAAATATCATTTAGGTGATAATATCCAAAATTAAATACCATTATGATAGGGTATAGGTAGTTTTAAGTAAAATTCTATATTCAAAATGAAGGAAAGGCTACTCAATGCCTCTTGGAGGCTTATCACACCCAATTTGCATTATGTAACTATCATTATGTTAATGCATGAGAGGAATGAATATTCTTGTTATAACTTCCATATGTCATATTGGACTCATTCTTGGCCTATACCATGCTTATAATATTTCTTCTTATCTATAAAAAAAATCTATTTAATCAAGCATTGAGTTTTTTTTTAGCATCCCTCAACTAGGTGTATAAAAACTCTACCAAAATTGCCTTGTACTCTTTGAATCAATAGAATAATACTTGAATATTTATTAGTTAAATTCTAGTGTGATTTATGAGAGTTTATTTGTAGAATTTATGTGTTCTATTATCATCTTTAGGTCCTTTCATGTACCTAACTTTAGGTTACTATTCTATGTAGGTTGTATGAAGTGTTGGTAAGTAGAGATGTTCTTTAAGTCCCAATAAGCTAATAGTGTTTTTTGTATATCTAGGTCTCTATCCTTTAAGTTTAATAACTATAATTTAACCTTAATATGATATATTAATGATTATAACATATTTAAGAGGTTTGATCAGTTGTAGTCTTCATTAGGTTCATTAGTGGGTTTCAAAGAATAGACTAAAAGAGGATCTTTAATCATTGATGTATCAAAAATTTAGTGTAGGTTCTTTTATCGATTTTCATCTCTTTTACCTTTTCATTGTAACATGTTTAGGTCTTATAGAGAGTATTTAAGTGACAAATTAGGGTAGCTAGCCCATTAAAACTAGATGTTTGACTTGCATATTAGGTAACCCACAACCTATAGGTCACTCTAATGTTAGTCTAGGTTTGAAGTGGATGTGAAAATTCTTCCTTAAGAATAGTGAAACCTATTTGACTAATATATATTATAGTGGACTCTCCCAGGTACCTCCATGGGGTCTTAGTTAGAGATAAGAGAGAGAAAAAGATTAGTTATAGGCCTATTTCTAATGAAGTTATTGTAAAATTCAAATTTATCATTATACTTAGTAAGAAAATGGATGGAAGAAGAAGGTAGAGACTCATTTTTCATGTCCATTAAGTTTTTTAGACATGTCCTATTCCTAAAATGTGCTAAATTGGTCATCTAATTTAGCTAGTCACTAATAGGTCTAATGGTGCAAATAGTGAAAAACCCAAACAATAGTGAGAAGATGATTAGGAATATGTTTCATGATAGAGTGACGTAACCAAGTGAATTAAGTTTTTTTGGGGACTAGTATGTCATACTCATGATTTTTATAAATATTTTAATTCAATTATAGTGGTGAAATGATGAATCCAAAATGGCTTATCTGACTCATTAATTTCTGTGTAGTTAGATCAAGAAATTGGTCTATAAAACCAATAGTTTCCACTATAAAATATGATTTTAATATTAAATATGGCTTGTATATGTCATATGTTTTTATAAATGAATAATTAATATTTGAAATTGGTCATACAGGTTTTGAAATTCAATGTCACCATGACTATGCTTTTAGGTAAATTGACAATTCTAGGTAAGTTGTAGTGATGAGCTTAAGAGTATATACCTTGAGTTGAGGTATATAATATATATGGTTTTGTTTTTTGAGACATTAAATTATTATTCATTCTTTTTAAAATCTTTTAATTTAGTGTAAGAGGTTGAAAATTTAACGTCAAAATGGCTTGTCTAGTTCATGCAAGATTATGTGTGATAAGGTTAGAAGATTGGTCATGTTTGAAATTAAATATTATGGTTGTTATGATTGAAGTTATTTTTAATGTTTTATTAAATATTTTTAATATATTTATAATCAATTAAATTTTTATTATAGGTGTTGAATGTCAATTAGTTTCATGACTGGCTTTTGATAGTCTTGGGAGTTCTGAGTGAGCAACTAAAGAGATGAGCTTAAACCTATTTGCCTTAAATTTAAAGTGTTTAAATAATATGGTGATGAACCTAAGATAATAAATACTCTATATATTAACATGGTTGATCATGTTTGAATGTATTAAGTGAGTTTGAGGTTTGGTATTAAAAGATAATTTTTTAGTGTACACAGGCCTAGTAGGACTGAGTACTAATGAGGGGTTTTAAGCAGTGATTTATTACAAAATATATTTTTTATATTAGAATTAATTATTGGGGGTATATTTTATTATATTTTATTTCAATTTTTGTATTTTTAAATTTTTATAAAAAAGGAAAAGTGTAATGTGTCCTTAAGTAGACCTAATAGAATTAGGTCTCCATGACAACTAAAAGTGAAATTAGGTCTAATACAGTTATGATAGACCAAAAGGGACTCAATATAAATTTTAATCATGTTTATGAGATGTAATAATACCTATTACATGGAATAACTAATAGTTTAAGGATTATTATATGACTAAGTGACATATGAACAAGGAATGCTATAGATACAAGGTAGTTTTAGGCATACTTGAGGATGCAGATTATACTTGAATGATATAACATATTGCTGAGAAGAAGGAGGTATTTTAGAATATAAAATGAGTGTATAGGATTTATAATTTATATTTTAAAGTGTGTCTAAATATTAATATCAAGGACATATGACCTAATCAGTCTTAAAGAGACCTAATTAAGTGAAGAAGCCTATAAGGTAGTTTAAGAGAGTTAGAGAGTGTGATGAGATAAAGAAGTTAATAATCATATTTTTTTGATAAACATATTTTTTTGAAGGTGATCAAATAAATTAGGTTTTTGAGTTTTTTTTGAGTCATCTAAGGGGTTGGTGCCTCCTTGCAGGTTGGTGCTTACTAAAGCCTAGTTGAGTGGGTGCTTGACTAGTTGGGGATGGTACTCCATGTTGAGTTGGTTTTTATCTTATAGGAATGTAATACATTTTCATATATCAGTGTTTTTTATTCCCCTTGAGGGTTTCCCACATATAGAATGTGTTATCTTGTTTCATGATTTTGTATGGTTACTTATGCTTTGTTAGATGTTCTTATTTGTATGAATGGCTCATGTATGCTTAAGTGGAATTAACTAATTATTTTGAAGACACTAATTCACCCCCCACCCCACCTCTTAGTGATTGTGCTTCCAACATGGATAAATAAAAAATTTATTAATAACCAAATGCATATGTAGGATTGATAATTTTCTACATTTATTCTTTAAATTCTCCAATTATGATCTCAATTGAAATCATATTCCCCTATTGATCCTTGTTATTGATAAAATGACAATCTAAATTCTTAACTTTCCACCATTATGTCACTTTCAAGTGACCTTTCATCATTGAGTTTATGAATACATTTTTGATTATAATTGATTATAAATTTAGTGCCCAAAATAAATTCAATTTGATAGATAATTTCATCCATATTGATTACTCCTTTTTCAACAATATCTACATAAGGAAATTTTGAGAATTTGACCAACCTAGGAATGAGTTCCTCCAAATTGTTTTCTCCTAAGAATATTCATTTTCCTTTTTCTCTATATGTTTATATTATAATTTAATTTTAGATAACACCATCGCTATGGTGATAATTGTTTAGGCCCCTTAATTAGTAACTTTTAAAATCTAGTATTTCACTATATTACCCATTTGGCCTACCTCTCTTACTTTGTACAATGTCTCAGTATGAAGGCTCAATGAAGTGATACATATTTAAATTGTCCAAATAAATCTCTATATTATTCTATTTAATTATTCCACTTTCTCTTTCATTGCATCTTTTATCACCTTGTCTTTGTCTATTTTTCAAATATGGTGCCAATTGCCAACTATACATCTCCTTTCATCCTTTCTCTAGTTGAAGTTTTAAAATTAACCCTTCATACCTTGTATTTTTTAACCTTAATTTATGATTTATCTATTTAAACCAAAATAATAACCACTTTTGCATATTTTTCTCCCTTTTCATCTAACACCATTCATGAAATTGTCCTCAATTTATTTGGCCTCTTTGAGAAAGGAATTGTTAATGTTCTAAAATCTATCTCTTCAAGTTCAACATTTTTTCTTGTTCTCTTCACTATTATATACAACCAATTTGAAGTTTTCATGATTGAGTAATATAATGGGACATAATTTGAAACATGTGGAACAAGCCTAACTAAAGTTGAAGAAGATGTTTTCTTAATTAGGACACCTTGAAAATATTTTTCAATTTGCTCATGTATTGATTATATCAAAAGTAATTTTTGGAGAGGGGGTAGTAGGTAACTTAGGATTAGATGGAGAAGGTGAATAGATATCAATAACCTCTTGTAATAATAAACTAGGTGATATAGGGAATATTGTGTCATCTGAAGCTAAGAATTATTAAGCGATGATCTCTACTAGTTCTTGAGAAAATGGGAAACTATCAACTAGAACCTCTTGAGTAATTGAAATCTTAGGATAAGAAGAAACAATTTCCCCAAACATTGTTATTTTTAGATTGATAATATTCCATGGTTAAATGTCTTGTTGATTAGCTTTAAGTTCATGCATGTCTTCTGTCAATGGGGGTTCTCCACTAGGGCCTACCTCATCTATATTTTATGGCTCATACTATTTCTTATAAAAGCTACCAAATTCATCTTCCCTAGGATGTGTAGGGAAATCAACATTTGTAATTTTAACTCCCTTACCTTTCAACCACCTGAGAGTTATATCAAGTATAACTCTTGTTCTAATTTTGAGAGAAGTAGATTCTCTTTTCTCCCAATGTACTCTAGGAAATGAATTTGTCTCAAGGTTCTCTTTTTCAAATATTGATTCCAATGTGACCTTATCATTCACTAGCTACTTTTAAACTTTTAGTATGCCAAATTTTACTATTTGTCTCATGGTAAACTAAGAATAGTCCTTGATTCTCACTACTTTCTTATTATCACAATCCATATAAGTCTTAAAAATGTGAAATATATTAAAATAAAGATCCAATATTGTGTTAAATTATGCCCTTATTATCAAATAAAAACCTACTTTAAAGCATCCTAAGATTATAACAAGACATGCATTTCTCAACTATATTATCCTTCATTAATAAAAGAAATTATACTTTCCAATTGAGATAGGAAATTTGATCGCTATTTTGTATCAACTTACTAGGAACTTGTGTGTTTCAACAAGTTATCTCACTAATTCCGTCAATGCCCACTTATTTCTGACATATCATGGGAACATATAATGAGTGAATTCACAACCATTTATTCTCAAATAATTGAAGTTTGAGAATTTCATGAACCAAGCTCCCCATCTTTCTATTTTTGTAGTTACCACAACTAATATTCTTATGTTGAAGAGTTCCTTTTCAAACAATGACATGAAAATATGAATGAATCAATCATTTACTCTTCTGAAGTGATAAATATTCTTCTTAAATGCTATCTGAGGATAGAAGTAATACACCATTACTTTCCCAAAATCACCCACTATATGTAATCCATCAAAACACCTTCAAATTGTTACAATGTAAATAAAATATGAATCAATATAGAATTTTGATGTGACTTTTAACTGTATGAGTTATTTGTGAATGGCATCACTAATTAAATGACACTAGTTGATATATTACTTATTTCTAAGGATCATCCAAATGAATCTATAGTTCCATGTTTTAAAGTTATTTATCATTTGATTTCCCACTATCCTTTGAAATAATGTGATCATGTCACTTATCTCATCTTTGAAATTGGATATTTTAATATTTTGTGGAATTTGAGTGGAGGAATGTTTTAGCATAGTCAACCATGCTTTGTTGACTTGTTTAGAACATGCCATATTATTTTCATCCCAAAAGATTTGGGAGGACTTAGTGGTTATATGTATAAAGGATTCATGATCTATAAGGCAAAAAATGCTATTAATTTTCTTAGGAGAAAAAGTCACTTCCAACTCCCCCTGGGGATATCTTACCTCCCTTATATCTAAGTTATAATTATTTCCCATGACCAAAATTAACTTAGGAGACTATAATAAAATTAGGAATGTTTTTACATATGCCAATCCACTATCATAAATACTTTGACCAAAATTTGTCTTATGTACTGCATTCATTCTTTCCCAAAACTCATCTAAGTTGATGTGGCTGAGATTGATGTCAATGATATTTTTAACATTGAACTCTAGTGGTGGAGGAAGTGTCAGACCTTGAAATTAATACTTTATGATTTCTTTTCCTTTACTCATAATCTCGTTTTCCATAGTAAGAGATGAAGACATAAATTTGATAATAAAATTGATAAATTTGAAAATTTATTAAAAATCTTTTTGTTTACAAAAAATGACTGAAATGCAAATTGAAGTAGGTACTCACAAGTTTATCGTGAAAATTACCCCAATGTTTTTTTAATGCTCCCTATATGGTTTTCAATTTCCATTTGATCAATTTCTCTAATTTCAAATGCACTTGCAAAATAATCCTCTATATTTTTTATTATTAACTTTTGTATCCAATAGAAATGAATTAAAGAAATTTTATTAATAATTTATTTTCAATTTAATAAAAAATATTTCCCTATTTTGTGTGATTTTTTAAAACTTATGCAATTTAAAAATATGTAAAAATATATATTTTTAATCAATGCTCAACATTTTCTAGGGAATATCATGACCATGAAATCTTCAATTTATGAACCAAAATGATCAAAAAATTTACATTACCAATTCTATCTCCAACTTTTACCAGTTCAATGAAACCAAAACTTTTACCAAAAAACATGTCAACTTTTTTAGCATCTTCCTCCAAGCTGAAATCACACCAATTCACAAACATGTAAATTGAAGATTTTAAAATTTGTAAATAAAAAATATTTATGCCAAAATTTGCATGCTCCTGTTTTATTTTATTTCTTTCCATTTGTTTTAATTTTCTCGCCCTCTCACATAGGCATATGGCCTTCTGTATGACATCCATACTATTTGATGCTAAGTAGAGAAGATAAAAAAAATTAAATTTTTTGCCCAAAATTTGCTAATAATGGGTTATACGATATAGTATTGGCAGAGAAATCCAAAAAAAAAAAAATCTATTTTCCAAGGATAACCTACTGAGTAGGTCATACAACTTGTATGTTGAGGAGAGATAAAAAATTAAAAAAAATATGATCCTTATTGTAGGTCATATGGCTTGGTATCACCCTTTTTATAGCTAAAAAAAAGAAATAAAATTGTCTTTCCACAAATTTATTTTTTTTATTTGAGTTTGTATAGCCTATTTAGAACTCAAGAGGAAGCTTAAAAAATTTTAAATGAAATTTACATTTGCCTAAAATCTGCTTATGCATATGTAGTGCCTAGCTTAGTTTTGGAAATATTTATAAAATCTTGCATATTTTGGTTTGAAAACTACTCAGAGGTGGGAGACATTTGGACTTTATAGTGCCTCTTGGAAGAAATTAAAAATCCAAATAAAACTCTTCAAACTTTCCAAAATACCTTTAATGCAAGTTGCATTATGTGACTAGTAGGAGAGAGGAAGAAATAATTGAAACGTTTGGTATACCTTTCCCTTTATTTTGTGAGTAAAACATTCTTCCATCATCTATAAAATAATTTTAAAACCTATATGAACTTGCACAACAAAAAATCCTTTATTTTTCTTCAATTTTATTCCCTTTCATGAACTTCAAAAATATTATTTTCAGCATTTGTTGGCTAAAACACAGATGTAAATTCAATTTTTAAAACATTAAGAAATTACCAAAATGGACATGCAAATTGAAAAGATAGATTTGAATGGAATGTAAAATTATTTTAAAACTACCTAAGGAAGCAATGGTATTTTCCTAATTTTTGAAAAAATTACGAGTTTGCATGTAGGCTTGAAAAATAAATGAAACTTACATTTGCATGATTTGGGGAAGCATGATTTATATTTTCACAACTTGCAAAAAGAGAATTTTGAGTTAAATAGAAAAGGAAAATTTAAAACATTTTTGAGATTACATGAATTTTTAAAATGTTTTTTCAAATTCCATGGGAAGTGAAAACTTTTTTGCAATTTTCATGAAAACCAAATATATTTTCATAATTTACATGGGAACCAAAAACAAAATCACAAATTGCATAGAAACACAAAATAAAAATGCAAATTACACCAAAGCCAAAAAATATTTTGTAATTTTTATGGATGCTGAAAAAGTTTTCACAATTTTCATAACTCATGAAAAAGTCACATGTGTTTGCATAACTTATGAAAAGCAAAATTATTTTTGCAAATTATGGGGAATGCCAATAACTTTTTGTATGGGACATTCAAATTTGATTTTAAATGGTTCGGGATAAAATTCAAATTAGTCATAAATTTTTAATTAGTCAATTTTTAATCAAGTCATTAATTAAATATTTTTATTTTTTCAAAATTTTGATGTTTTTGGGTGAAAATCAATAAATTTTAGCCGTTTATTAAAAATTATATTTTCCACCAATTTTTTACCATTTTAAAAATCTATGAAAACAAGTGATTAATCTATTAAAACATCAAATTTAATCTATTAAATCATGAAATATATCCTATGAAAGTAGGAAATATACTCTTACGAAAATAGGAAATACTCTAATGAAAGCAAGAAATATTATCTAACCCTATTACTAAGTTAGGACTCGCTGTCACTCTAAGATGTCTCTAATCAGAACAACTATGAAATAGTGTTTCATAAATTTCCCATAAAATAGAAAAACTAAATCATTATCTTCAAGGTATTTTAAGTGAAAAACATTGTTACAAAAAAATTCAGAGATCTAATATGATCCACTCCATAGAGGAGTCAAGTTGTCATGTTTCCCCTTGTTTTCATGTGCTTTATCCCATAATAACACTAGGTCTAAAATTATGAAAACCTTAAATTTTGATATTTTATTGAGCCACATCTTACTGACATCCTAATGTTTTCTAAAGTTATGAAAAACTTATGTTCGTGCATCTTCTATTTAGACAATGTCTAGTAATCATGATTGAATTCTTTCATCTTCTCTCATATACTCATGCATGAATTAGTATGTTAATACCTTGAGGGTAATGTGAAACATGGGATGTTATCCATAAACCATCAAGAAGGTTATGCTTTAAGATCCTATTTGTGTCTTTATTTTTCTACCCATATTATATACTTTAACAATAGATGTCATTCTCTTGGTTTGTCTTCTACTAACTTATTTATGGCATCCATAAATTTTTTATTTGTAGTTTCTACCACTCCATTTAATTATGAGTAGTAGTTATAATATAAATTAATAGATAATGTACTTTTTATATTCCCACTTTATTAAATCAATAGATTTTAAATTTGGACCATTATCTCATACCAACAAAATTTGTTTACCAAATTTTCTCAAGATGTTTTCTTCAAGAAATTTTATTACATCTTGGGCTCTAATTTTTTTCTACTATCACACTCCATGCATTATAGTATTTTATTATATTCAACATGATATTATGTCATGCTTAAGAAATGGGACTGACTAATTTCATGAAATCTAGATCCCATTATGGAAAGAGATTCCCTTCAATTACAAGTTGTAAAGACACTATTGCATGTATTTCTATTTTGAAAAATACTTGAAATTGGTGATAGTTTCTAATATGGATATGGGAATATTTAAAAATGGTAGGATATTAATCATCCCTCCTAAAAATATTGTGTGTAGTAACATTACCTAAAGGGTGTCCACTTCTAATATTATGGTGAAACTTGTTTAGGATATTTATATCTTCCTCTCTATAAACACATCAAAAATAAATCCATTCATAATTTTTTGGTATAGAACTCACTTATTTATCATTTGGTGTGATGAATTTATCATGATGATTGTATTTTTTCTCTATTTAATTCAAGAGGGCATGCAACTATGAGTAAATAAATAATAATCTAAGTTTACTAGTCACCTCCAACTACTTAACATTGGTTTATTTGTTCAATTTATATTCATAGATCAATATTATCCATTAATTTAATGAAACCTTCCCCCTTCCAATTATATCAAGTATTATCTCTAGGTCAATAGGAAAAATGTGAAGCCATTAAGAATCTAGGTCTTTTGCAGCTTTTATCCATCCCTAGTTAGAGGTGGGAAGAGGTTTTTCATGGATTTCATTATTGGGTTATTGTGGTCTTAGGTAAAAATGTTATCATGATAATTATGGATTACCTCATTAATTATGCTCATTTTTTCCTTATCATAACCTTTTTTCACTAGTACAATAGCTTCTACTTTTCTCAATACAATTTAAAAATTGCATGGTACTCCAAATATCATTATAAGTAACTGAGATCCCATATTTACTAGTAATGTTTTGGCTGAATTATTTGCATGTTTGGGCACCCAATTGGCTCATAATTAATCCTATCATTCTTAAAATTATGTAAAAATAGATGTAGTTAAAAAAATTATATAAGAGTATCTTCATTATTTTATTTCTTATAAATAAGACAAATGGGTTAATTGGTTGCACTTGTTGAATGGTGGTATAACAATTATTTTCACACTTATTTCAAAATTTATCCCTTTGTGTCAATGTATGGGTATCACCGCCATAAATAACTTAAGGTTTTAAGGTTCATCCCAATGTTTAAGCTATTTTAGAAAAAAATTAACCATCAATAGGATGTAGTCATTAGTTTGTGAGAGAATTTAATAATGACACAAAATAAAAGGAATTATCAAGTGGAACAACACTGTAGTTAATAAAATTTTGACATATGTGATTAGGTATTTGTGAATTTGTATCCATATAATAATATGTCTCTAAATCAATATAAAAAGGATTAAAAATTATCCCCTAAGTATTATGGCTTTTATTAGATTTTATAAATTATTAGTAGGATGGCTTACAATCTAGAATTCACCTCTACTTGCATACACCTAGTATTCCATGTCTCATCCCTAAAGAAGGTAATTAGAAACATAGTTTCTATTTAAGATGAGTTACCTAAATTGGATAAAGAAGATTGAGTCATTATATATCCTGAAGACATCCTTCACAAGCACATTGATAAACTATGGACTAGAGCAATTAAGGAGTATTAGATCAAATGAAAGAATTTTCATTTTAAATATGCAACATGGGAGAATTAAGTGTTCATAAAAAAACATCTTAGTTTTATTTAGCATTAAGGGAAACATTGTTCTAAAGGGGAGGGGAATGATACACCCTTAACCTATGGTGTTTCTATTGATATGTGTGGCTAACTTATGGCTTACATAACTCTTATATCATCTTTTCACATCTCTATATGTTCTAAGTAAGGTCAAAGTATAGAATAACTATGGTAAAGTAGAGTATATATTGGAGGTAGTGGTTATTATTTTAATATCATATTATGAATTTTAATCTTATTTAATTATTTTATAGGTTCCCCTCGAATTATCTAATTTATATTTATCAATTATTATTCTCTTCTATCAATTATTATTATGGATCCACATATTCTACTCTTATTTTTATGATATAATATGATATTGTGCAAACATCTAAGAAATTTAAATATAAACCCATCATTTAGTGCTTTATGATTTCTTTGGATTAGCATTAATTGAAACATGTTTAGTTTGTATAGATAGATGAGTAAGCTAAGTAGGGCTAGATGAGCATTATGTGGAAGCCACTATATATATCTAGTGTAATTGTCTCTCAATTATGGGCCACCTAGGAATGTGGATTTCATGTTACTTACCCTTTCATAGAGGATTAACTTAGTATGTTTTATTATTAGATATATTGGAATAAAATTCTCTTGTTAAAGTGTATTTTCATATGGAATTACAAAAAATATGACTACTATATTTCTATGATTGTATTTACTACACTAATACACTATGTAAGGTATTGTGCAAAGTTTATGTATCCAATATTATCCAAATAACATATAAAAAACTCATGTATATGGTATAAATGAAATAAAAGTTACCATATGTGTTACACTAACCTATACAAGTAAATAAATATCACTAATAAGGTGTTATAATACCAAATTGAATGTTTGGACCATGTTGTTTGAAGCATATAAATCATCATGTGCACATCCTAAGTGTGTAATAAATGTCATGGTACATATTTTCTCACTAGCACCATTATCAATTATAAAAATATGTATAAGTTGATGCTCAAGGTGTTGGTGTAGGTTTTATGCACACCACAACCATAATGACATAGCCTATAACATTTTAGGATATAAATAGAGGTAAAATCCACTCCAAGGAATGAGTTACAGGTATGTAGTTTATTTCAACCTATTGATGGAATAGTAGGTAGGGCATGCATGTTGTTAGCAAGGTTTTTGGATGGAGGTGTGGTTTTAATAGGGGTAGTGAATCTCTATGTGAGTTGGCTAGGTGGATGGTTTTTAATCTAGAGTGGGTAGATATTAGAACAAACTAAAAATAAAGAGGGAAGGGTAAGGTAAAAAAGGAAGCTTCTATGGTTCTCAGGAACTACTTCCCTAGCTAGTTTCTAAAAGGATAGGTTCTCTCAAAACCTATGACTATTGCTAGCAGCAATTACACACACATAGTTAGACATGGGTAGGAAATCTAAGGAAATAATGATACATGAATTTCAAAGGCCTCAAAGAAATATTTACTGTTTTAGGGTAGCTATTGTACACCCTTAATCAAAATAATATGGTTCATCATAGTGAAGTATCTAAGGTAGCTATTGCACACACATAGAAAACTACATCTAATAAAGCACTCATGCACAATAAAAATTATGAATTAATTTAAATTTGAATATCTTAACCAATATCTTTACCAATATTTTAGTAGCTATTTCACACCTAAAAATTAGTATATCAAACAAAACAATCAAGAATCTATTCACAAATTTTGCACATAAAATATTAATGAAACATACAAACAATGAAAGTAATAACTAATTAGACAAAGATTGGAAATAAAATATACAAACACATTTGATGATGATCAAAATTAATGTTTCTCCTATATTCAAAAATTATCTATCCCAAATCTGAGTTAGATTACAATTGTTTATATAGACTTGGGGAAGGGGTCACCTCATCCTCCAAGTTCATGAAAGTGATTACATGTGATGATTAGAACATGTAGTTCTAACGGTGGTCTAAAACTTTATAATATTCTATTTTTAGTTGTCAAATTAAAATATCCTTTGCCAAAGCTATTCAATATATGCATGTGCATAAAGATAGAGGCAATTTTATACAATTATAACTAAAACTATAAATATATGCACCATTTACCAAAACAACACATGCCTCTTTTTATAGGTTGTGAGAACAACCTGTCAACCTTTTAGATTAGTTTCCTCCAAATGGAACTCATATATATGCATGAAATATAAAAAACCACTTTACTAATGTTTTTAGAACCAACAACACTACTATTAGCTATGATTAATCTGAAGTATGCATTACATGCTCGCATGTGCTTTTTATAGAATTTGGATCTTCACTTTTATAATCATTATTTAAGACATATGTGCTCATACTACTTATCTTAACTATAAGTCTTAATGTTTATTTATAGACACAATCTAAAGATATAGGTATTCTACCCATAATTACCTACTATCTTTTAAAATGTGATTCATGTTAACACATGATTGAGTCTAAAATGTTTGAAAAGTCCATCTAGGACTTGCGCCAATAATTTTTTTGCATGATGGAATGTGAGCATGCCACTTGAAATATATTTTTTGGTTATGAGACCTTTGAAAAGTCAATATTGATCTCACACCATCGATACTTATGTACTAATTTAACATGGTTTGCTAAATCTATGCACTAGGCTCTTGCGATGGTGACACTTGTCACTCTCTCAGAGCTTTGACATTTCAACTCACTCTCACATCATTCAATAAAATGGGCTCGACTAGATGCACATTGTAGAATCATGATTTTAATCCAAATGAATACTTTATGAGATTAAATTTGATGTTTTTATGACCATCAAATGATAACTTTATGATCGTCAAATGATGTCTGCATGACTGTCAAATTTAATTTCATAAATTAGTCATTGTTGAAGTTAAATTTGGCATTTAAATGACCATCAATTGATGTCATTGAAAAATTCAAATGACATCCATGAAACTATAAAATTTAATCTTAGAAGTTTAACACATTATTGATGTTAAATTTGACATTTGCATGACCATAAAATGACATCATTGTGGCTTTTAAATGACATTTGCATGACTATAAAATTTAGTCTTGGAAGTTTAACACATTATCAATGTTAAATCTGACATTCATGAAATCATCAAATGATGTCTTCATGACCATCAAATGACATCTATGTCAATGTCAAATTTAATCTCACTAACTTGACATGTGCCATTTCTTTAGGGCTCCATACTTCTACAAGTATAAATGAAAAGAAGACATAGAACACTTTTGAGGTTGCTAAAGTCCACACATAATATTATCTCACTACTCTTCTTTATTATTGGGATAAAATTGTCTACCTAGGTATAATGTCAGATTGGGAAGATGATTTTTTCACTTAAACATTTCTCCATTTCTCTCTGAATGAGAGGTTCTAAAATAGGATTGACTAGATTTTTCCTCTATCTGAATGGTTTATGATCTAGCTTTAAAGGAATAGTGTAAGTGATGACTTGAGGTTCATATAATTTTATACCTTCATATGTCTAGGCAATGAAAACCCTATATTAAGCAATTAAATATTTCACTCACTCCCTTTCTTCTAGGGTGAAAGTAAGACCAATATTAACATAACATGGGTTATGTTCATCTCGTATATTTTCTCTTCTGAAATATTATTCATTAACTTTTAGCTACCTTAGTTTTTGTGCCTGTGTATCTATGTTAAATTATCTCTCCAATAAAACCAAGCCAGCTAAAATCTGATTATCTTTGAGTTGAATAACACCCTCTTTGTCTAATTCTTCTTAGCAAAGGTGATTAATATCCTTGTCATTAATGATTTAGGATTCAAATTCTCTTGAATTGGTTAAAAACTAAATAATTTATCGGTCATCATCAAAGACCTATAAATTTTATATGTTATCTAGAATAGAGGGGCATGGTACTAACTCAATGGAGAAATTATTTAGCTTAAATTCTTGTAGTGGCTCCAGATTAGTAGTGGTAATTGCTTATGAATAAGAAATATGATTTTACTTTCTAACAAGTGCTATGATGTTAAAAGATTCAAAGATTTCAATTAGGTCTTATGATATATGCTTGTATATCTTTAAATAAGATAACTTGCATTGCTATTTATTTATGATCTATTTGATGACCAACTTTGAGTCACTAAACACTGATATCTACTTCACATTATTCTTGAGTGTAAACTATAATCTCAGAATTAAAGCCTCATACTCATCTCTATTATTAGTACATACAAACTATAATCTGTATGTTTCTAAGAATTTATTACCTTATGGGTGAATCAGTTCAATTCCCACACTTGATCCTTACTTAGATATAGCACCATCAAAATGTAGAGTCTATAGCTGATTGGAACCTTCAAGTTTTGGATTTTGCACTTAATTATTTGTAGTAAAAGTATAAATACCAAGGTTGGGTGAGTCATACTTAACCTCTTCATTCTTGATGTTATACTTTGTAATAAGATACTTAATTCTCAACTCTCTATCAATTTTCATTTTATTTGTAACTCATCTCCATGGTAGCCATATATGATAGAAGTCCATAAAGAGATATTTGTTACATGTCTTGGAACAATCCCTAATTAGTAGCAAACTGTATCCTTCAGGTATGTATACCAATAGAATATCAATGGTCATCTAGACTCATAGTTCAAATCCCACATGAATGCATACATTATTCAGTTCTCCAAACACTAAGACCATGATATTTTTTAATTATGAAACTATCCTCTTTGAAGTTTTTGGCATCAAACCAATATTTTGACATATGGATGTAGGCATGACAGTTGTAGATTCTCTCGAAACAACTAAAATAGTTATGAGTTTTCTTATTGAATGCTGAGATAATTAGTAAAAAAGGTGAAACTTTTGTATTTTTCTTATAGATGACATTGGTATTAGATGCTTTCAATTGATCTATAGCTACTTTCACTTTCCCATAGGTGCCTTTCTAATAATGGATGTATAGATTAGATCTTTTTGTTTAGTGATCTAAGCTAACTCATAGAGACTTATATTTTGTTTGATCTTCTTCATATCCTCAATAATATTGTATCCTCCTTTACTTAGTTCTTCCTTGCTCTATTGTTGATCATTCCCCTTTAGACAAGGTGGATTATTATCTACTTTGGGATTAGGAAGAATTTTCATGGTATTTAGAGGAGTCAATGTTATGAGTGGTTTCTTATTCCTTAGATTGTATGCACCTCTCTAAAGCTTATAGAAAGCATGAACTTTATCAATGTTTTCCTTTGACTCATTGTCATTTTCACCCAAAAAGGATGTTTGTGAGTTTTGAAGAATATGAAACTACTAGAAGAGCTAGGATCTAGGTGATACTTAGGTAGATTATGCATTTGATCTTGTCTAACCACCTTTCTTTGGAATATTTCAAATGTGGTACAAAATTTAACATAATTGAAATCACCATGCTTAGAAGTATTATGAATTCTACACCAATTGGGAAGGATCATCTATATAAGTTGATTTATAGAAGTGTGTTAGGTTATTTAGGCCTATTGAATGGTCTATTATATCTATAAAATTAATTATTCTAATTTCTAGTTGGGCCATTTACATTTCCCATCTTCCTTTGCATATTCAAGAAATCATTTCTCTACTTTTAAACCATCTTCTGAATAGAATCTAGTTCTAATTTTGTGGAATCCATAGTTTGTAACATTAGTAAATGGGAGTATAGCTACTTGTTGGTTTTATTGATAACCATTTCCCATTTCATGATTGTTAAAGTAGCCAAAATTTTGTTGTGTTTCCTATATCAATGGAGGTAGTGTATATAATTGTTTCTAATTGAATGCTAGGACATTCTACCTTGCATGTGGAACTCTATTTAGTGATAGAAAACCATTTTGAACATTAGCTACTCTAGGTGTCTAAGGATTAAGTTTATTATCTATGGTGATATCCTCTTTGAATGATAATGCCAAAGTGTTAGCCATAATTTCCCTTCTCATGAACACGATAGTGATAGGGTTGAAGGCATTCTTGTACATCTCCAACACTATCACTACCTTTGGTTTATATCTTGGGGTCAATTAATTGTACATCTTTTTCCATCTTATGTTGAAATCACAGATGGAATCATTAAGTTCCCTATTTATGCTTGTGAAGTGTTGGTATACTAAACTAAAATTGGTGACCTATCTAAACTGCATAAGAAAAGTTAACTGACATTCATCCCAAGAAGTGATAGAAATTTTAGTTAGATTGAAATACGAATCAAAGCAACATCCATCGAAGTAAAAGGGAATAATCTACATGTAATATCCTCATCTATGATTTTCATTAATCTTAGAGAAACTTTGATTGATTTGATATGTTCTTCTACTATCCTTGCTCCTAAGGGAGAAAAGGATGGAAAATAATTTTTAGGATTTCAAGGAAAATCATGCACATCTCCTAGGATGGTGATGGTAGTTTCAACTAACTAGGGTTTTTATTGAGCCATTGGTTGATTAATAGGTAAAGGGTTCCTTACAAGTAAGGGGTTCCCTACATGAGGAGGATTGTTTTAGACTAAAGATATTAGCAAAATTCTAGGTCTCCTATGATTTGTTAGGTGTGATACTAATAAACAAGCCAAGGAATTAGATCTGGTCACTCTCTTAGGTGACTCTAGTATAACTCTATATAAAGGATAACTACTACTATTAGTGGTGCGACCCCTCCCTCTAGCGCTAGTTAAACTATTGGTATAATTTTTATGCACACCATAACCATAACAAGGTAGCTTCTAATGTTTTAGGATATCAATAAAGGTAAAATCCACTCCATAGAATGAATTATAGGTATGCAGTTTGTTTCATCTTATTGATGAAATAATAGGTAGGGTATGCAGATTGTTGACAAGGTTTTTAGATGGAGGTATGGCTATAATATGGGTAGTGAATCTTTATGTGAGCTGGATAAGTGAACTATTTCTAATCTATAGTGGGTAGATCTTAAAACAAACTCAAAAAATGGAGTGAAGGATAAGGAAAAAAAGAAATCTTATATGGTTCTTAGGAACTACTTCCCTAGTTAGTTTCTAAAAGGACAAGTGCTCTCAAAACCTATGCCTATTGCTAGCATCAATTACACACACAGAGTCAAACATGACTAAGAAGTCTAAGGAAATAAAAATTCAAGAAATTCAAAAGCCTTAGACAAAGGTTACTTCTTTTAGGGTAGCTATTACACACCATTAATCAGAAGATTATGGTTTAGGTTAGTGATTATCTGAGGTAGCTATTGTACACACATATAAAAATACATCCAAGAAGGCACTCATGTACAATCAAAATTATGAATCAATTTGAATTTGACTATCTTAACCAATATCTTTACCAATCTTTTAGTAGCTTTTACACACCTATATATTAGTATATAACTCAAAATAATCAAGAATCTATTTGTAGATTTTGTACACTAAAAATTATTGAAACATACAACCAAGGAAAGTAAAAACTAATTACACAAATATTGGAAAGAAAATATACAAATGCATTTACTGACAATCAAAACTAATGTTGCTCTTATATTTAAAAATTCTTTGACCAAAATCCAAGATGGATTACAATTATTTATATAGACTTGGGGAAGGGGTCACCTCATCATCTAAGTTCTTGAAAGTGATTACATGTGATAATTAGAACATGTAGTTCTAACCATTATCTAAAACCATATACTATTCTATTTTCATTTACCAAATTAAAATAGCCTTTGCCAAAGCTATGTAACATCTGCATGTAAATAAAGATAAAGGCAATTTTCTAAAATTATAGCTTAAATTATATGCAAACTATAAATGGATACATCATTTACCAAAACTACACATACCTCTATTTATAGGTTGTGAGAACAACCTATTGATATTTTAGTTTATACACCTTCAAATTAAACTTAGATATATGCATGAAAGACATCACTTTACCAATGTTTTTAGAATTAGTGACACTACTGCTAGCTATGACTAATATAAACTATGCATTATATGCTCGCATGTGCTTTTTTTATAAAATCTAGATCTTCACTTTTATATTTGTCATTTAAGACATGCACATTCATACTCCTTGTCTTAACTATGAGTCCCAATGTCTACTAATATAAATAGTCCAAATATATAAGTATTCTTCCCATTATGTGATGCATGTTAACATCTGATTGAGTCTAAAATCTTTGAAAATGTAACCTAGGACTCGCACTATCAATCTAATTTCATGATGGAATGTGAGTATGTCATTTAGAAGTTCTATACTAGTTCTAGGATGTTTCAAGCATCCATATTAATCTCACAACATTGATCCTTATTTACTAATTTAATGTGGTTCATTAGATATATGTAATGGTCTCCCATAATGGTGACACTTATCACTCTTGTAGAGTTTTGACATTTCAAGTCGCTCTCACATCATTAAATCAAATGGGATTGAGAGAATGTGCATCATATGATCATGTTTTGAATCCAAATGGATACTTCATATGATTAAAATTTCCATTTACATGACTATCAAATGACATCTTTCTAATCATTGAATGATGATCATGTAACTATCAAATTTTATTCCATAAATTAATCCATTATTGATGTTAAATTTTACATTCACACAATCATCAACTAGCATCCTCATGATCATTAAATAAAGTTTTAATGACTATAAAATTTAATCTCAAATTTAAACACATTACTGATGTTAAATTTAACATTATGTGACTATCAAATGATGTTATTATTATCATCAAATGACATCTGCATGACTATCAAATTTAATATAGATAGTTAAACACATTATTGGTTAAATTTTATGTTTGTATGATCCTTAAATGATGTTAGTGAGACTATCAAATTTAATGTTACAAACTTGACACATGCCATTTCCTTAGGGCTCCCTACTCCTATAAGTATAAACAAAAAGAAGACTTAGCGTAATACTTTTGGTAAGAATGTAAAAGGACCCTACTTGAATATTTTTACTAAGGTCTTATTATTAATAAAATATGATTTGAGCCTAGGATAAAATATTGAATTAATCTCAAAACATAATGAAAATTCTTTCTTAAGTAAATGTGCCACTTGGTAGTCTATTATTTCTTTTAGGGAAATTGTTGCAAGCTTTTGTGTGAAGAAATTATTTTAGGGGAATTATTTTAGAAAAAATATCCACAACAATTCTCCTAAAAGGTCTTAATCTCTCAAACAAAATGTCCAAATGAATTGGCTGAAGGGAAAGATTCCCATGAGAAAAGTCCCAAAGGGAAATTTTAGGAGTGGAAAGGGAATAGGAAAAAGTCCTAAATTCTAAGTGGTCACTTCAAAAGGACTGAAGGGTCCTTTTTCAAAATTTTTGAAGGGTAGGTTAAGGAATTATGAAAGGCATGTGTCCTTCGAGAGAACTATTTAGAACAAAAGTGCAGGAAAAAAGGCCTAAAGGGCATGATTAAAAGGGCTTAAGGAGCTACTTAATAATGAAAATTCTCTAAGGGTTTATTTCATAGGGTATATTTCAATCAGAAAGGGCCTTTAAAAAATTATTGAAGGAATTCCATAAGGGGAATTATTTCAAATAAAATGTCAGTAAAAATTCTCTTGAAAGGTCATTTGTCTCAAAAAAATGTTTGAAGGAATGTTTGGCTTAGAGAAAGTGTCTCAAATAAAATGTCTAAAACAAAGGCTCAAAAGTCAAGGGAGCAAGACAAAAGTCCCAAAGGATTAGTATGAAGGGGCCAAAGGGAAATTGTAAAAGTCTTAAAGGAATTTAGTTATGAAATATGGCCATAATAAAAAAGTCAAAGGACACTTTGAACAAATCTTGAAGGGTAGGTTGAAAATAAAATAGGGAATTTCAAAAGTCTATAAGGGCAATTCAAAAATACTGAAGGGAAATTCCAAAATGCCAAATGATACATTCAAATGGGGTGACAATCTGAAGGGTCTACTTCATAAGACATTTACCCATGATAAAATTCCTGAAGGATCTACTTTGTAAAGGCTAAAGGGTAGGCTCAAAGTAGACTAAGGGCAATGTCAATTATGCCAGGAAAAATTCCCATTAAAAAAATCTTTCAAACCAATTACATCAATGGAATTATTTTGGATAAAATGTCCACAATAATTTCTTGAATAAAGATAAGTCCACAAGAATTCATACTTGGAAAAAATCCTGACAAAGACAAATAGGATAAGTTCAATTCAATAAGTCCAAAAAGATAATTTACGTAAGCCCCAAAAGAATAATTCCCAAAAGGATAGAAAATATAGTCCATGAAAACATAAGTCCACAATAATTATCTTAAAGTAACAAAATTAATAGGAAAAAAGATCTAGTCTATGGAAACCAAATACCAATGCCATCTTGCCAAAGTTTGAAAGACCAAATAATGATATTTTCTCTAAATTTGCATAAACATATAGAATAAGGGGCTCAAAATCAAGACAATAATCTGAAAAAAGTGTCCCCATTTTCTTATGGAAAAAGGGGGTTGTTGGGTACAACACAAGGTATGCTTGAATAATTAATGAATAAATTTATAAATCATCACCCACTATTTCATCATCATCAAATGCAATATAAGGTTTATAAAATATAGGAGGTATTTTATTTATATAAGTGCCATTTATCCCATCAAAATTTTTCCCATAATTTTATGGAGAAGGATGTGCATTGTATACCATTTTCACTTTTGGATATTTTTTAGAATGATATTCCAAATTATTGTCAAATATTTTATAATTATGATGACCATCATGTTGTGAACCTAAATCCTTTGGAGGATCATTGGTGGTAATGTTTTTTCATCAATGACGTCTTGGATCTTATGCTTCAAGATTATATATATATATATATATATATATATATATATATATATATATATATATATATATATATATATATGTATGTATGTATATATATATAGAAGTATAGGGACTTGGTGATAATCATAATATTCATTATAATCATATCCTTTGGGTAGATTTCAACTCATGTCAACCTCTATTAGAAGAGGGAGAGCTACAAGATAGCATTCCATAATATTTTTAAGTAAATAAGCTAGAGACTTAGAAAATCCTGTAAGTTGTATCTTAGGTGTGTTAAATTAAATGATTTGATTATGTTGATGTGACATTATCATAAACATTATGTTTTTTTTCTATTTTGGTTATGTAGGTTTTAACATGTAGCTTGGTTTTATATGAAACTTATTATTGGATGTAGTTAGTGTGTTTGCTACATAGTTAAGATTTTTTAATGAAATAAGTTTAATTTCACGATATCAAATAATATGGCATAATTCATCAAAGGATTTGAGATTTTATATATAATAGACTCGTCTAATAGATAAATAAATCTTTTATTTAATATGTCTTAAATTTATTTATGTACCATTGGATTTGTCATTTTGGCCAACATTGTTTTATACCTCAAAACGTATTGATTGATAGGTTCATTAATTCCTTGTTTTATATTTAATATTTGACAATATGACATATTTTTAGTGATGTTGATAAATAAATGTTCTAGGAATTGATGTTATATAGGCTTGAATACTCTCATCAATTATAATGTTCAATCATAAAACCATAATATTTTAGACTAAAAAATAATTTGGTCAAAAGTTTATCATTGGAGGTACAATCAAGACATGCCACATATGAAGATCTAAGATGTTTAATATCACCCTTTCCATCATAAAATGTGAACATAGGTGGTAAAAAACTAGTTAGAAAAGTGTGAAAATATATTTTAGGTGAAAGAGGATTATGTAAAACATATTTTGAATTAATATCATAAGGTGATTTCATATAATTTTGTTCAATGTTGGTAACCTTAGCTTATTTTTTTTTTTATAGTTTGTATAATATCTTACACATTTTTATCACTAAATTTTTAAGTTTGAGAAGTCATGAAAGTAGATGGAAAAATGGTTTGAGTTGATATAGGCATTAAAATTGATAAATATTTTGAAGTGCTAATGCTTCATGTGGAAGATGTAGCAATAGTATTATTTGTTTTAGAGAATAATGGTGCAAACACATAACCCATGCCCCCATTAGATGTATGAAGTTACAATGTGCTCAAGGATAGGTTTGTGGATGGAATTAGTTATAGTATCACCTAATGACTCATAAATACTAGGTCAGGATGCCTTAGCCTTAACATGTTTAATGATCTCATGTATTATAACATAAAAAAAATACATCTAATAAGGTCTTTTTATTTACTATATTATTGACTAGTGTTTCCTTATATTACATTTTGATTTAACTATTTTGTAAATATTGGTGTCTTATTCTTAAATTAGTTAAAGGTCTAGGTTGACTAAATTAGTAAATAATATTGCAATAATTTAATTACTGATTTGTGTAATTTATTTTTATAGTTTACCTTTTTATAGATAGCAATAAATATGGATAAAATAATACTTAGCTTAAAATGAATTGAAATGGATATTGTAGGGTCTGATATTAGCTATGAAAGACTTTGACAGTGTCACAAATCAGGTTCTAGATTTGATTTTGTGAAAGGATAGGACTACCAAAATAGGACACCCAAGAGTTTGACATTGTTATCCTCTTCTACTAATATTGTCCAAAGTACTCATAAAGACCTCTATTTTTTAGGTTTCTTTTAATCCCTATATGAGCTTTCCTATGAAATATCAACTAATAAAATCATACAAACTCATTTTAGAGTTGATTCAATCTTCAAACCTTAGAATTCATTGTGATTTGATAAAACTTATTAAATAAGTTGGGGGTTAGTGTGTGTAATATGCATTAAACGTGTATCCACACCCCTTATGTGGGCACACTACCTACATACCAATACTTTGAAGAGGGATAAATCTATATGTAGTTCTCCCACTTAATGTCCTTTGTGAAATAGTGTAATGTAAATATAAAAGTTCTAAATTAGGTGTGCTTGAGGTGGTTAGGGACTAGTGTAAATATTTGGATATGATTGTAGTTTTATTAGATGACTATATGTAGATAATAGAGAAATTTGTCTCAGTGTTTTTCCTTGTATTCTTACTTGATTTATAATGTTTCATAACCTCTTTCTAAATGAACTTTGAATGGGATTTTATAGAGATCTATTGCTCATGGGTCGAATGTATTCATGCTAGGCCAACAAGATGAAGGATATGAACTAAAAATAAATAACTATTGGAGATAAAACTGTAATTGGATAGGAGAACCCAAATAGGACACCCTAGGATCTAGTGTTATAGTCTAAGTTTGGTGATCCTATCCTATAGGTGCAAGACCTAGGGGGATAGGATTGGCCTAGGAAATGTTGCCTAGTTGAGGTGGAATGACCGTTTAGAAAGCTCAAGATGATTACAAATAATAAAATAGGTATTTAGAAGGGTTATGAGAGCATGTAAGAGGGACCTATAGATTGGGTGTCATAAGCCACACTCAAGCTACCAATTTTGACATTTTATATGACTACATTTGCCCCTCCTTTATTCTAGTGATGCAATGAAGTAAAATACTAGGATAAAGGAAAAGTATAAAGTATATCTAAACTTACCTATAAGGGTGAATCTCATGACGTTGTGTGATGATAGGTATTCATAGAGAAAGCACATCGTGATGTGTAAATCTACAAAAAAATTAGGAGTATAACAATTCTTACTAGACATGTTATGTCTAAAGTAAAAACCTACAAAAAATTGGGTAAAAGAGAGAGGAAAAGAAAGGAATGAATACACCTCACCATGTATGTGAATGAATTAAAAACATATTATGATGTTGAGTGATGTTGGGTATGTGCTAAATTATGCTTCACCAAAATTTATATCATGAATGGAGTTGAGTGTTTAATTCTGTAAGAGTGGCTCAAGAATGAAAAGGTTAGCCCTTTAGCTTCATCATCACCCAATAAGTGAAGATATATGATTATACATGTGTTAATTTATGTTTAGAATATGTTTTTAATCCATCTGAGTAGGTGGATTAAGAATACAAAGGCTAACTAGTCCTTTGGGTCCATCATTACACTGTGAAGTGAAGCTATGAACTAATACTGGTATGAAATGTGTATCATATGAAATGGATCCTAAAGGTTATGCATGTTATATAATATGACAATATGGCATGGATAGCTGAATGTGTGATATAAACTAAGCCACTCTTAGCCACTCAAAAAATGTAGGGATTAGGATTGTATGAAAGGCACTTTAAAATTGGGCAATAGGCTTATGTGGAAGCCATTTAGGAATGATGCCAACCTCCTCCAAATGGAATAATGCATGTAACTACTAAGAATTTTTGGGTAATGCCATAAACTATAAATAAGAGTAAGTAAATGAATGACACACCCTACCCCTAATCATTGATGTTTGTAACATGAATTTTGATTTAGAAGTTAAACAAACTATTGTATTTGAAACTAGAAGTTAGATCCATCATTCAGTGTATGATTCCACCTATATCTATATTCTCTAAGAAAAATTGTACTAAAACTACTGATTCTAAACTGAACTATTATTGACAAAACTATAATTGGTCTTACCCTTTTGTTTATTTCTAAAAAATCTATTTTTTTTGCTATTTAGATATGAGTGTCGAAATAGGACACCTTGTTATCCAATGTTGTAGTCCAAACTTGGTGCACTTGTCGTACGATAATTTCAAAGACTATTCTATAGTTGTCACTATCTATCTAGTTTTTCCTACCTAGTTTGAACTTTGGTTGGTGTTCTAAGTGTTTTGAAAGCTGATTTTTGACTGGTTAGAGACTCTGATCTCTATGATGAAAACCCTTATTTATTTCCCCCTTTTTTGAGGGTAGGAAGACCAACCCTATATTGAATATCCTCAAAATAAATATCCCTTCAAGTGTGTTATGCTATAAAAATACATGATATAGAAATGATAATTGATAAAATATCTCAAGATATAACATGGTTTGTATGAGAGATTATTAGATTAATAGGGGTATGCCTAGATAGATATTATAATGTAATAATATGTGCATATAATGAATTGGAACTAAAATTCTAGCTAGTTGTTAGTTATTATTTGTCAAGGAGGGATGGAGTATGATGTCAATCATGGCATCTAAGAAATCAAGATAATACATGATGTGGATCATGGCATTACAAACAATTGATAAGTAAACAAGCACACAAGGTAATAAGCATACAAAAGTGGCCAAGGGGACGAACAAACAAGGGAAATGGGAACAAGTCACTCAAATTAGAAAGAAAGAGTACAAGACATGTTCAAATTCCACATATAAATATAAATTAAACAAGTAAGGTTTGCATAAGGGTCATAAACACATAGAAGAGTACAAGTAAAGGACACTGGAAAGTGTTCTAAGGCACACACAACATGTAGAATAGGAACTAACAAATGCAATCATATATAGCTATGTAAATCAAGAAATTAAAGGATGTAAATCCTAGAAATAAAATATCATATAAATAATAAAATAAATAAGTGAAAGTACACAAGACATGTATTAAAAGACTAGGTATATGCTAAGAAATACATAAGTGTTATATACTAGTGAGTGTCGATAGAGTAATCTATGTAAGCTAGTAAGTAATGTACATCATCATGATAACTAGAGTTTGTAGTATAGGAATGACATAACATAGATGGTGTAGTCATGTATAGTATGTCCCCAGTGGGTAGGTATATCAATGTGTGTCTTGAATGTAGAAGTAAGATTCTCCCTTAATGGATAGAGTGAAGCAATCAAGGATCTAGATGTCACTGCACACACTCAAAGAATATCAAGTGAAGCATGGTAATGTAGATAAATCAACAAATAATATCATATAATAATAAATGTATGCCTAACATGGTAGTATAAATATAAAGCATGTATAATACATAAAATTGAAAGATTTTTGGTATTTTGAGTGATTTTAATGTTTTTGGTATTTTTGGATATTTGAGATATGCAAAAGTAATCATAAATAAACTATGTACAAGTAATTGAAAATAAGATATGTATAAAATTTTTAAAATAAGTGACACTAACCAATGAGTCTCATGAGAGACTCCCTATTGTGGTGTCTTGTATCAAGGAGAGGGATCATGCATGATCATGAATCATGATGGAAGAGTTGAGATTGTGGATCTAAAAGTTGTGTATGATGTAAATACTCAAAAATATCTATAGTGGAATCTAATTATAGGGTATCTCTATAACTCTAAGAAGTGGATGTAACTATGGGGTTCTTAGGGACCCACCTTATGGTAGGAGAAGCTCTCTAAACATGTGATCTATGTGTAGATGTATGTGACCTCAACAATATTATATTGTGTGTGAACACTATAACTGAAAGCTATCTAGAATTCTAAAACTATGGTTTCTCTATAAGAGGCCTATGTGAAAGTATATGAACTCTCTATGTTTGTGATGGAGGCCTTAACTATGAATGAATCTAAACTAGAGGAAGAATTTTAATAGGTGGAGAAACTAAACTGGTGACTACAAAGTAGTAGATGGATCTGAAGTGGGGAATGGTAACTCATATGGAACTACACCAACTATAACAACCTAATTAGCATGAATTAATTTCATACATATATGAACTATACAAGGTATTTCTCAAAGTTTATGAATCCATGGTAAGCCAAGAAATATATCAAAGACTCCTACACTAGGAACTATAGTAATTGGTGTGGCCACATGTGTTGGACCAACCTATAAAGGAATTATAATCTCACCTAACAAAAAATTTATGTGCCCACTGAATCTAATGATAAGTATGTCCATCAAGGTAATATCCTACCTTGAATATCCCAAATGATGAAATAATGTCATAGTGCACATGTTCACACTAGATCCATTGTCTATGAGAACACTATGAATAGAATGATTATGAATGTAAGCTCTGATAAAGAGTGCATGATAATAAAATCATCCTCAACTATCTCTTGCTCTGAGAAGGAGATTTAATGTCTAGATAAAACTCTAGAATTGTACAAACTAATTATGTTACTCAAAGGATGTGACTCAACTGAAGGTTTCCTATATGTAGCTAGTGGTAGATGTGCATGATATGCATTGTGAACACTTGATGTGTCTCTTTTCTTCTAATTATAATGCTTGGAAAAGGATTTGAGAAAAATTTTAGAGCCTTGTCTTATTTTTACTTTATGTGAAAAGACTCAATTGGAGTGCCAAGATCAATAAGATTGCCATCTATCAAGTCCTATATCTTATGTTTCAAATTGATGCATCTATTTTTTTGTGGCCTAGTGCCTTTTTAAATTTTTAAAATACATTTTGATCATATGCCCATGGAAGTGGATTTGTTGGATCAACTTCCTGAATAAGAGGGAGAGATATGATATTACATTCGAAAAGCTACTGTAAAACTCTAGCTAGAGAAAGTGGTAGATTGGTAAAGGTTCACCAAGGAGGTGATGATAAAACTACTCACTAAGGGGGCTCTAAAGATACATTAACTGTAGATTGATTTTAAATTTTTTTATTATTGACATGACTTTGTATGGGACTTTGTTGTTACTCTTGTTTTTTGTTTTTGATATACTTGTGTTTTTGATTTTGCCGATTAAAATTAATTTGACTTCCCTTTCCTTTAGTGTATGACATAAATCAATGAAGAAAGATAACCTTTTTAACATTATTGACTCATACAAATTTAGTTGAAGACTCTATGTGAAGAGATCTTGTAACTCTTGATCATCCATGGGGATGGTAATCTTAGCCAATATAGTCCTATATCAGAGAACATAATTTATGAGATTCTCATTTGATCTTTGTTTATATTATGAAACTTGGTCATAGGAAACTTTATCACCAATGTTAATACTAAAATGAGCTAGGAACATGTTAGCTAAAGGATTGAATGCATTGAATGACTAATTTGGTAGACTATAGAACCATTGTAAAGCATAATACTTTAGAATTTATGGAAATAAATTGGTTAGTATATAGTCATTTGGCACATAGTCTAAGCATGCTACATGAAAATATCTTAAATGTGTCTCTAGATCACCCTTGCCATCATATAAAGTGAGATTAGGTTGAACAAAACCTGGTGGCAAGGGTGTAGAAGCAATATCTCATGCTAATGGTTTATGCACTAGAGCAAAAGAATCCAAAGAATGTGTTGGTCTAGAATCACCTTGCTCAAGATGTAGACCTTGGATTGAAGAGATTTTATCTCTTACACAATGGCTGCTACATCAAAATAAAAAGATGTATTAGCCATAACTAGTGGTGCCTCATAGGAAGGTTGGACTTCTATAGGGGGTTGTTGAGATATAGTTTCCCTTGTAGTGTCATTTACAAATAGTTTCTCTATGGTTTGAGAGGATTGACCATTGTTTGATTTTTTTTGCTCTTCTTGTAGTATTTTAAGTGTATCATCTTGCATGTCAGGGTGTTTAGTTAAAATTTCTTAAAGTTGCCTTTTATTAGTTTTGTCAAAACTAGTATATTGGGCCATTGTTAAAGTATAAAAAAAAATTGATTTTTTTATAATAATTTGTAATAAGAAAATTGATATGAAAAAAAAGTACTGAATATAGGAAATGCAAATTCCTAACAATAGAAAACTTGAAAATGCATAAAAAGGATACAAAACTTATAAACATGTAAGGTGATATCTCAAAATTAATGAGACCTAGTAAATTCAACTAGGGTTTTGAAAAATGATAATTTTTTAAAATATTATTATGGAATTTTAAAAATTAATTTGAATTTATGATTTAAATATGTAGGTAAAAAATTAGATATTTTTTGGAAAAAAATCTTGATTTAAATGGACCTAGTATATGCAACTAGGGTTTGGAAGAAAAATATAGATTTTTTGTTTTAAAATTACTATGAAATTGTTAAAAAAATCAATTTGAATTTTTTTATTTAAATATGCAGGTAAAAAATAAGGAAAATATTGGAAAAACTCTTGATTTAAAAGGGCCTAGTATATGCAACTAAGATTTGGAATAAAATGATTTTTTTCTAAAATTACTATGGAATTTTAAATATTAATGTGATTTTTTTATTTAAATATGCAGGTAAAAAATTAAAAAAATATTGAAAAAACTAGGAAGGAATTTTCCCTAGGGTTTCTAGGATTTTTATGCACAAATGAAGTAAGTCAAGTTCACCAAATGATTTAACTATTTTAGAAATATTCATGTCTTATTCCTAATTTATTTAAAGAATAAATCATTAAATAATATTATATTAATTTAACTACTAATTTGTATAATTTATTTGTATTTTTAACCTTTCTATAAATAGCAATAAATATGGAGAAAATACGACTTGGCTTAAAATGAATTGAAATTGCTATTGTAAGGTCTAATATTAGTTGTGTAGGATTAGGATAGTGTGAAAAATTAAGATCTAGATTTTGTTTTATGAAAGGATAGGACCATCAAAACAGGACACCCTAGAGTCCAACATTGTTGTCCTCTTTTGTCATTATTATCCAAACTACTCATAGAGACCTAAGTTTTTTGGGTTTTGTTCATTGTCCCTATGTGAGCCTACCTATGAATTCTTAACTAATAAAATTCTATGAAACTCCTTGTATATCTAATTTAATCTTCAAATCTAAAACTTCATTGTGCTTTGATAAAACCTGAGAAATAAGTGGGGGGGTTTAATGTGTGTAAGATTCACTGAACGTATATCTACACCCCTTATGTGGGCATCTTTCCTACATACCAATACTTTGAAGAGGGATCAATCAATATGTAGTTTTATTATTTAATGTGGTTTGTGTAATAGTGTAATGTAGATGCAAAACTGCTAAACTATGTGTGCTTGATGTGGGTAGGGACTGGTGTAAAGATTTGGATATACTTATAGTTATATTAGATGATTGTATGTAGAGAATAGGTAAATTTGCCTAAGTGGTTTTGTTTGTATTCTTTATTTCTTTGTAATATTTTCCAACCTCTATATAAATGAACTTTAAATGGGATTTTATAGAGATCTATTAGTCATGGGTCAAATGTATGTGTGCTAAGTCAAGAAGATGAATGATAAGAACTAAAAGGAAAATAATTATTGGAGGTTAAAATGCAATTGGAAAAGAGTACCCAAAGAGGACACCATAGGGTCCAATGCTATAGTCCAAGTTGGGCACTCCTATTATATACGTGTAAGACCTAGGGAAATAGGATTGGCCTAGAAAATACTACTTGGCTAAGGTGGAATGACCATTTAGAAATATTAGGATGATTAGGAATAAGAAAAAAGGTGTATATAAGGGTCATGATAGCATGAAAGAGAGACATATGGGTTATGTGTCACAAACCACACTCAATATACCAATTTTGACATTTTATATGACTATATTTACCCCTCATTTATTCTAGTGATGCAACAGAGCAAATTACTAGAATAAAGGAAAAGTAGAAATCGTACCTAAACTTACCTACAAGGGTGAAGCTCATGAAGCTATGTGATGTTGGGTATGCATAGAGAGTACATCATGATGTGTAAATCTATAACAAAAAATCAAGAGTTTATCAGTTCTTACTAGACACATTATGTGTAAAGTAAAAATGTACAAAAATCTGGGTAAAAGAGAAAGGAAGATAAAGGAATGAATACACCTCATCAGGTATGTGAACCAATACAAAACCTATTTTGATGTTGATTGATTCTAGGTATGTGGTAAATGATGATTTACCAAGAGTAATATCACTAATAGAGCTGAGTGCTCAATTCCTTAAGAGTGGCCCAAGAATGAAAAGGATGGCCCTTTGGCTCCATCATCACCTACTAAGTGAAGCTATGTGATCATGTTTATGTTAATTAATGTTTAAAATATGTGTCTAATCCCTCTGAGTAAGTGGCTCAAGAATACAAAGGCTATTTAGTCCTTTGGGTCCATCATTGCACTATGAAGTAACACTATGAATTGATACTGGTATGAAATGTGTGTCATATGAGATGGCTCTTAAAGCCCATGAATGTTCTATAATTTGACAATGTGGCTTGGATAGATGGATGTGTGCTAGAAACTAGGCCACACTTGGCAACTTGAAAAAGGTAGAGATTAGTTTTTTATGAAATCCACTCTTAAACTAGGCAATAGGATTTTGTGGAATCCACTCAAGAATGATGCTAAACACCTAAAAATGTAATAAGGCACCCAAATACTAAGAATTCCTAGGTAATGCCATAAATTGTAAAGAAGAGAAAGAAAACATGTTGCACACTTTGCCCATAATCATTGGTGTTTGTAACATAGATTATGATATATAAGTTATACCAACTATCATATCTAAAACTAGAAGTGAGATCCATATTTTGATGCATGATTCCCCTTATATATAGAATCTCTAAGAAAAATTTCATTGAAACTACTAATTCTAAATTAAACTGTTACTGACAAAACTATAACTGATCTTACCTTTCTATCTATTTTTGGAAAATCTAGTTTTTTTTGTTTGAATGGGAGTGCCAAAATAGGACACCTTTTTATCTAATATTTTAGTCCAAACTTGGTACTCTTATCTTGTGTTGATTCTAAAGACTATTTTCTAATTGTCACTATTTTTTTGGTTTGTTCTACTTGGTTTGAACTCTTGTTGTTGTTATAGGTGTTTTTAAAGCTAATTTTTGACTAGTTAGAGGCTCTGATCTCTGACATAAAAACCCTTGTTTGTTACCCCTTATTTTTAGGGTAGGAATGAAGAACCTACAATGACTATCCTCTGAAGAATGAGCCCTACAGTGTGTTATGCTACAAAAATACATGATATATCAATTATAATAAAAAATATATTACAAGATATAACATTATTTGTATGAGAGATTGTTAGATCAATAGGGGTATGCCTAGATAGATATAATAATGTAATAATATGAGTAATATAGTCAACTAGAAATGGAAGTATGGTTAGTTATTAGTAACTAGTTATTAGTTGACAAGGACAGATGGAGTATGATGTCCATCATGACATCCAAGAAAGCAAGAGAATGCATGATTTAGATCATGGTATTGTAAATAATTGAGAAGAAAATAATAAAATAAGCATGCAAGGCAATAATCATACAAAAGTATCCAAGGGGCCCAAAAAAACAAGGGACATAGGCACATGTCACTCAAATTGGAAAGCAAACATACAAGTCATGTTCAAATGCCACATATACATACAAATGAAACAAGCAAGGTTGGAATAAGGGCCACATGCACATAGAAGAGTACAAGTAAAGGACATTGGAAAATGTGCTAAGGCACACACAAGACATAAAATAAGAACTAAGAAATATAATCATATTTAGCTACGCAAAGCAAGAAAGGAAAGCATGTAAATAATGGAAATACAATTTCATCTTACTAATTAAAAAAATAAACGAAAGTATGTAAGACATGTAATAAAAGACTAGGTATATTATAAGAAATACACAAGTTTTATATACTAGTGAGTGTTGATAGAATAATCTATGTGAGATAGTAAGTGATGTACATCATCATGATAACTATAGTGTGTAGTGTAGGAATGACATAACCTAGATGGTGTAGTCATGTAGAAGATTCCCCCTATGGGTAGTATGTCGATGTGTTTCTCAAATGTAGAGGTAGGATTCCCCTTCAATTGGTAGAGTGAATCAATCAAGGATCTAGATGTCACTGCACACAATCAAAGAAGATCAACTGCAGCATGGTAATGTAGATAAATTGATAATAATAGTATAGAATAATAAATGTAAGTCTATCATGGTAGTAGAAATGTAAAGCATGGATAATGCATATAATTGAAATATTTTTGGTATTTTAAGTTATTTGAATGTTTTTGGCATTTTAGAAATTTGTATTATTTTTTGTAATTTTTAGATATGTAAAAGAAATCATAAAGAAACTATGTACAAGTAATTTAAAATAAGCTACGTAAAAATAATTGAAAAGAAGTGATACTAATCGATGAGTCTCATGAGAGACTCCCTATCATGGTGTCCTATATCAAGGAAGGAGACCATGCATAATCATGAAGCATGATGGAAGGGTTTAGATTATGACTTTGAAAGTTGTGTATGTTATAAATTCTCTAAAATAGATATATTGAAAATTAGCTGTGGGGTCCCTCTATAACTTTAAGAATTGCATAAAATTGTGGAGTTCTTAGGGACCCATCTAGTGGTAAGAGAATCTCTCTGAATATGTGCTCTGTGTGTAGAGGTATGGGACATCAATGATACTACCTTGGGTGTAAACACTATAGTTAGAAGCTATCTAAACTTTTTAAGCTATGGTTTCTCTAAAATAGACCACTTTGAAATTTTATGAAATCTCTATGCTGGCGATGGAGGCTTCGATGTTGTCTAAATCTAAATTAGGGGAAGAATTATAATGGGTGGAGAAACTAAAACTAATGACTAAAAATTAGTAGATGGCTCTAAAATGGGGACTGCTAACTCATACAAAACTCCACCAACTATAACAACTTGATTAGCATGAATAAATTTCATGCATCTATGAACTGTAGAAGGTACTGTTCAAACTTTTTGAATCCATGATCAACCAAATTACATATCAATGACTCATATACTTAAAATTATAGTAAATGGTGTGGCCATGTGTATTGGACCATCCTATAAAGGAAGTAAAATATCATGTAATAAACTCTATATATGCCCACTAAATCCATTCATAACTATATCTATCAAGGTAATATCCTACTCTAAATATCCCAATGCTGTAATAATGTCATAGTGCACATGTTCACACTAGATCTATTGTCTATGAGAACACTATGAATAAGATGGTTATGAATGTAATATTTGATAAATAGTGCACTATAATATGAGTCATCCTCAGCTATCTCTTTCTTTACGAAGGAGATCAAAGGTCTAGCTAGAACTCTAGAATTGTACACATGAATCATGTTACTCAAGGGATGTGACTCAATTAAAGGTGCCATGTATGTAGCTAGTGATGGATGTGCATGATATACATTGTGAACAACTGATGTGTCTCTTGTCTCTTATTTAGAATGATATGGAAAAGGATTTTAGAAAATCTTTAGAGCCTTGTCTTGTGTTTGCTTTACCTGTGGAGACTCAATTAGAGTGCCAAGATCAATAAGATTACCATCTATCAAATCTTATATCTTATGTTTAAAACTAATGCATCTATTTTTTGTGTGGCCTAGTGCCCTATGAAATTAACCAAATTCATTCTAATCATAATCCCATGGAAGAGGCTTTGTTGGATAAACTTTCTAAATATGAGGGACATATATGATATTACATTCCAAAATCTACTGTAAACCTCTAGCTGGAGAAATGGGTAGATTGGTAAAGGTTTACCAAGGAGATGATTATAAAACCACTCATTGAGGGGGATTTAAAGTTACATTGACTATAGGTTGATTCTTACTTTTTTTATCATTAACTTTGACTTTGTATGGGACTTTGATATTACTCTTGTTTGTTGTTTTTGATATATTTATGTATTTGAGTTTGCCCATTGAAATTAATTTGACTTCCCTTTCCTTTAGTGTATGACATAACTTAGTGAAGGAAGAGAACCTTTTGAATATTATTGACTCATGCAAAGATAGTAGAAGACTCTATTTTAAGAGATCTTGTAACTATTGATCGGCCATGGGGATAGTCATCTTAGCCAAGATAGTCTTATATTGAAGAACATAATCTATGAGATGCTCATTTGATATTTTTTTGTTATGTAGTTTGGGCATAAGAAACATTATCACCAATGTTAATGCTAAAATGAGATAATAACATGTTGGCTAAAGGATTGAATGCATTAACCAATTGATTTGGTAAACTATAAAAACATTGTAAAGCATAATTATTTAGACTTAGTGGAAATAGTTTGGCTAGTAGCCAATCATTTGGCACATAGTCCAAGCATGTTGCATGAAAATATCTCAAATATGTCTCTAGATCACCCTTGTTATCATATAGAGTGATTTTAGGTTGAACAAAACTTGGTGGCAAGGGTGTAGAAGTAATATGGCATGTTAATGGTCTATGTAGTAGAGAAAAAGAATCCAAGGCCTGTGTTTGTCTAGAAGCACCATGCTCAAGATGTAGAACCTTGGATTGAAAATATTTTATCTATTTCATAAGGGCTACTACATTAGGAGACAAAGTTGTACTAGCCATAACTAGTGGTTCCTTATAAGAAGGTCGGTTTACTATAAGGGGTTGTTTAGACACAGTTCCCCCTATAGTGTCATATTCAACTGGTTGCTCTATGGGTTGATAGGATTGACCATTATTTCATTTTATTTTTCTTCTTGTAGTATTTCAAACATATCATCTTGCATGTCAGGGTGTTTAGTTAAGAGTTTTTGACATTACCTTTTATCAATTTTATCAAAACCAATATATTAGGCCATTGTTAAAGTAGGAAAACAAATTGAATTTTCATTGAATTTTTTATAATAATTTATAACAAGTGCTATGAAAGGAAGGTACTAAATATAGGAAATGTAAAGTCTTAAAAATAGTAAACTAGAAAATGCATAAAAAGGATATGAAGCTCACAAACATGTATGGTGATACCTCAAAATCAGTGGGACCTAGAAACTAGGGTTTTTTAAAGTGATGAATTGCTTTTTAAATTACCATGAAATTTTAAAAATTAATGTGAATTTCTAATTTAAATATGTAGGTAAAAATTCAAAAAAATATTGGAAAAAACTATTGGCTTAAAGGCACCTAATATATGCAACTAGGGTTTGGAATAAAATGATTGATTTTGTTATTTTAAAATTACTACGGAATTTTTAAAAATTAATGTGAATTTTTTATTTGAATATGCAGGTAAAAAATCAAAAAAATACTGGAAAAACTCTTGATTTAAAGGGACATAATATATACAACTAGGGTTTGGAAGAAAATGATTTTTTTTTCTAAATTACTATGGAATTTTAAATATTAATGCGAATTTCTAATTTAAATATGTATATAAAAAATTAGAAAACTATTGAAAAAACTAGGAAGGAATTTTCCCTAGTATTTCTAGGGTTTTTTTGCACAAACAAATCAAATCAAGTTCACCAAATGATTTAACTATTTTGGAAATATTGGTGTCTTAATCCTAAGTTAGTTAAAGGTCTAGGTTGACTAAGTCAATAAATAATATTTCAATAATTTAACTACTAGTTTGTATAATTTATTTATATTTTTAACCTTTTTATAAATAACAATAAATATGGAGAAAATAAGACTTAGCTTAAAATGAATTGAAATAACTATTGTAGGGTTTGATATAAGATATGCATGACTGGGACAATGTCACAAATTAAGATCTAGATTTTGTTTTATGAAAGGATAGGACCATTGAAATAGGATACCCTAGAGTCTTATGTTGTTGTCCTCTTCTAACATTATTTTTAAAACTTCTTGGAGAGATTCAAGTTTTTTGGCTTTTATTTTTTATCGCTATGTGAGGCTACCTATGAAATATCAACTATTGAAAGTTTATAAAACTCCTTGTAGAGGTGATTTAATATTCAAAACCTAGACTTCATTATGCTTTGATAAAACTTGAGAAATAAGAGGGGGGGAAGTGTGTGTAAGATGCACTGAATATGTATCCATACTCCTTGTATGGGTATACTACCTACACACTAATACTTTGAAGAGGGATCAAGACATATGTATTTCTCCCACTTAATGTGCTTTATATAATAGTGTAATGCAAATGCTAAAATGCTAAAATAGGTGTGTTTGAGGAGGCTAGGGATTGGTGTAAATATTTGTATATGTTTGTAGTTGTATTAGATGAATGTATGAAAAGAATATAGAAATTTTACTCAGTGGTTTTGATTGTATTATTACTTACTTTCTAATGTTTGCCAACCTCTTTCTAAATGCATTTTGATTGGGCTTTTATAGAGATCTATTTGTCATGGGTTGAATGTATTTGTGTTAAGCTAAAAAGATGAAGGATAGGAATAGGAAGGAAATAACCATTAGATCTTAAAATTTAATTAGATAGGAGTACACAAATAGGACACCCTAGAGTTTGGCACTATAGTCCAAGTTGGTTGTTTTTATCCTATAGGTGTAGGACCTAAGGGGATAGGATTGACTTGAGAAATGATAGTTGGCTAAGGTGGAATAACTATTTTCAAAGCTTAGGATGATTAGGAATGATAAAAAAGGTGTCTATAAGGGTCATGAGAGTATGCAAGAGGGACCTATGGTTTGGGTCCCATAATCTACCAATTTTGACAATTTGCATGACTACACATTTGAAAAAAATTTATGATTAAAATTTTCCATTAATTGAATGTGAAATTATTAGAGTTTGAAACAATAAGTTACAAAAATCAAAAATAAGAAAACTGTAGACCAATCTAGGATCTAGAAACCAAAGGCTAGGTTCACCAAATGTTTAACCCTAAAATTTAGAAATATCAGAGTATAGAGTTAAGAATTTATATAAATAGTTAAAACACAAGGGTGATAAACTATTTCAGGTTGAATAACTAAAAACTTAGATAAATGAATATTCTAAATTATAATACTAAGATATGTTAAATATAAAAATTACTGGCTTCAACATATGTTCAATTGATTACAATACTAAATATAAATGATACTTAGTTGGGTTTTACTATGTGCAAGAATATTTGGACTAGAAATAAGAGTATTGTATAAAAGATTAGTATCATGGATCAGTCATCAGATTTAATAAATTGCAATTCTATGGTCATGGACATTACCATCAGATTTGGAGACTACCATCAATTCTTGAATGTGATGCAAGTATCCAACACAAAATAATGATAATATATGGATGCAATTGACTTTTATGTTCTATGTTTTTTGTCACCTTTTTATTAATTTATTAAGATCTAGAACATAGGTTGTCATATTTTGTTAATTGATAAAATCCTAGCTTTTCACCCTTGAAATGAATTTGCTAAAAATGATTTAGTGGGTTCATGGTGTCAAGTTGACTGCAAACAGAGCCCCATGTCACTAGGTGTTTCCTACATAGAAAATACTCCAAGGAGGGCCTCAAAATTATGTAATTCTACCCTATTTTTGGTAAAATGTGTGTACAAGTGTGTGATATACTATATGTTGATGCATGTAGTGATCTACATTATAACTTGAAAAATATCACTCATAGTTTGTCATTTAAATGATTCATACTTGTAATATGATTTATCTTATTCTTAATATGAAAATAGGGATGAATAGGTTAGAATAGATTAGTTGTGCAATTGATTTATTTAACTTTATTAAGTGTTTTATTTATATTTTTTAAAGGAAGAATAAGAAGTTTTAGACTTACATTTATACCACACCTTTTGAAAACATCTTGTGACAGGGTTCAATAAGACTAATAGACCAACCCATAGGTTTCAAAATATTTGCAATTTGGGTGAATTTTGGTAACTAGACACTAGATAAGTATTTGGATACTACTATTGGTGGTAGTGTCCCTCATGGTCAATAGTGTCCAGAAGGATAGAATATAGGCATGAATCTAAAAATTAGAGTCAAGGATGTTTAACAATTTTTAAGCTTTATGCATATTAAAATAGACATGGGTCATTATAATGATATGGATAAAACTAAAATATAAGAGTTTAAGCACAATGAGATGGAAAATACAAACCTTTCAATAATAGGAAGGTCTAAAACTAAAGGGTAGATCTTTGATTGATATTTTTTAAGCATATAAGACTGAGATACTATAAATATCTATATTTAATATTTACAATTATAGATTATATCATTATAAACCCCAATGATCCAAGGCATCATCACTCAATATCCCATATTCTATAAAGTTTGATTTTAAAAAAATATTTCACAGTACTCAAGAGGTAAATTTATTATAAATTATTCACCTCCTCTAGTTATTACAAATTATAAACCCATACCTACATATATTATATAATTTAATTAATATAATGGTATGCATATCATTGGGTAGTGTCGTTTCCTACTTATTATGAGCTTCAACACATACATCATTTGTTGTAAGATAGGTACCTATTTATCATATGTTATGTCACATGCTATTTATAATTTTTCAATAGATGCGACATTAAATTTTGAATTAATTCATATCTATTCATACATTCATTTACATTATACATGTCTTTAGGCCAAACACTCAAAAAATTAAAATTTAAAACATGGATTTCTAAGACATAGATCAACACGTAAGAAACACAAATTTTAAAATATAATCATGTGTGTTTTTTACAAAAATAAATTATATCATACATAGTATAAAAATGTATTTTACATTGAGACTCTTTATGCAAGGCTCTACAGAGTGGTCATCATCACTATCATCCCTATATCTAGTATTATGTTAGAAAATTGAAATGTAAAACATGGATTTCAAAAACATACATCGACATGTAAGAAACACAAATTCAAAAATATAATCATGTGTGTTTGTTACAACAATAAATTATCTCATACATAATATAAAAATCTAGTTATATGATATAAAAATGTATTTTACATCGAGACTCTTTATACAAGGCTCTATAGAGTGGTCATCATCACTATCTCTAGTATTATGTTTACCCATCACACTAATATATATCATGTTTAAAGTCATAGTCATTTATCTACTATTGAAGCTATCCCTATGACATAACGCTATGTCTAATATTTTTTGATATTATGTCAGGTCCATGTGAGTTGCTATATAAATACCATTTCCCATATCATCTCAACCAATAAGGACTATGAAGTACCCTATATAGGTGGGGCCATAATTTATACTACCAATAGTGGTTTCCCACTAATATATATCAACTAAGCCTCCACATTATGAGATCTATCATATTATATAAATTAGTGTACCCTAAACTATGCCATGGGATAAATAAGTATGCATAATTACCCACCTCATAAGTGGACCTATCTATTGGCCCATCAACATCAAGGATGTATTAAGTAAAATTTTTTATAACCACATAAATAATGATAATTAATGTAGTTGACACTAAAAAATACACAAGAATAATTTATAGGGGCATGATACACACATTTCGTTAATTATTTTTTAATCTTACTTTGATGGGGATTTCATTATATTCATCATACAACATAGATAACTCATCACCATTAGGGGAATTATACCTATTTGAGATTTAAGGATTGTTCCATGTATAACATACCTACCATTCATATATTTTTACTATTGACTTTCTTCTCAAGTTTATCATATATATCTTATGCATACAGAGTTTATCATTAGGGGAATACTCTTGATTTCATCACATTACTACACTAGGGAATATTTTTTCCCCTTACTACCTTATTATCATTATATAATGTTCATACTTATTGATAATAACAAATTTTTATCTATTATATATGATTTAGAAATAATAAAACGTTATATTATCTTACCATTTTTAGTGGGGCATGATGTTTACTTCATTATCACCCCCTTGAGATGTATTTGCTATTGATCATACATGAAGATATTTTATAGTTATAAAATATGTCTTAGTAATATTTATATATTATAACCATTTTGGATATATTATGTGATGACACAAGTTTGATATAACTTTGTCTCTTATGAGATGAGCGATTTATATGAATAGGTTCTCTAAACTCTCATCTCAAAATAAGGGTATGTATCAACCACATTTTTCATATTTTAAAGGACTGAGAAAGAATGAATTAAATTGAACAAAATATTTTTTGAGATTGAGTAAAATGCGTGAAATTAATAAAATTGAAGGTGACAAAAATGGATAGAATATATATATATATATATATATATATATATATATATATATATTATATATATATATATATATATATATATATATATCTAATCTAGATACAAAATATAATTTTTGTAGCTTATTAGAACTTGCTATGAAATTTGTAATTGTAATGATCATTAGTAAGTGTTATTTACTAGTTATATAAAAATGGTTTGAATACTAAAGGGTATATTCATTGATATACTCATTTTTCAATTATTATTTTTAAAAATTACTATATTTGCTTGATTTTATGACATTGGCTACTTGTTGGATAATGAATATCCTAGTATGGGTGTAATAATTCAAACATTTCATCCTTCCTCCCATAGGTAATTCAAGGTACATGCTTTAACTTAGTACTTTTATTTTACTTTGATACATGCATGCAATCACACCACATACACACATTAAAGTAGGGGAATTATTTAGACACCTAATTTTGGCATAAGGCTTATTATTACAATGTTTTAACATAATTTTGTACATATAGTTGATAATTTTGGTTCAAATATAAGTTATTGGTGCTTTTATATGTTTTTAAATCTCTATCTTCTTATTTTTTTGGCCTTGTTTCTCTTCTTTCTTATATGTTTAATTTTTTGTGTGTTTTATGATATTTTAAATCCCCTCTTCTTTGCTTTCTCTACTTCCTCCTATTATCTATTATTTTATTTCGTAGCCAAAATTTGTTAGTTCACCAAATATGTCTTATATTAAATCTATGAGCCACAAAATCCATCCCATTAAATTTTCTAGGCCCTTGGCTCTACTTCATTCATTTTACTTGTGTGGGTATATTTTTAGCCTTTTTTATATATTTTTAGACTTTTTTATATTTTCTTATATTTTCTTATGAAGAAATATTCCTATAATTGAATATTATAAATACTATATATACAATGCATCTTGGACGCATTTAAATAACAAGTATCAAGAGGAATTATCAATCATTTCATGTCTAAGCACACTCTACAAATATTTTTTTCTAATTTTAATAATTTTAATCGAGAATTAGATGCATCTTGTACTAAAATAAGTATTATGAAAACTACATGTTGGTTCACTATGCTTAGGGAGAGAAGTAAAATCTATTACTCTCAAATTTTCATTCAGACTACATTGAAAATACATAGGTATGATCCCAAGTATGTGCAATATGTATTTATAACACCTTGAATGTTTCCCAAGGCATCTAACTCTTTTATTTTTCTCCATTTCTTATTGATTTTTTTTTGGTTAATTAGGTAAGGAAAAAAAATAGAAGATAAAATATGACATTATTCCCATAAATTATGGAATACAACTACATAACATTGCAAAACATCTCTCTACACACATGTCTAAAACATTAAATGTATTTAAACTAATTTATTGATATGTTCAATTCCTAAGAACATAATCAATAATTTCAAAAGTAATTATTCACATATTTTTAAATTTATAATAAGCATATTTAGTAGTTACATATGAAGTGCCAAAACTATCCATATGCTTGATGACATTGAATTTTTTTGAGTAGAAAGGCAGTCACTTCTAGAGTCATCTTCTAGTATAAAAATCCTAAAGTTCTACCCAAGTGTGTTTAATTTTAATATTTTTTTTCTTATTTCATTATTTCATCTTGATTAATTATCTTATCATCCCCTTTTTTATTATTAATGGCTATAAGGTAGTTATAAATTTCATTTTGGACTATATATTAAGTGATTTACTTTATGCATCCATTCTAAATTTTTGTGTAAGGAATTTATCCTAATGCCATAATTCATTAAAACATTTATGTGAACATAATAATCATACATAAAACCTATGGTATCTAGATTCATAATCATTAGGGATTTTTATGTTTCATTATTTTTTAGTTTTGATAAGTTTCATTACCCCTATTCCATCCTTAGGGTTTGTTTTCCTTTTTTCTCATATCTTGTCCCTTGTTTAGCTAGCATCATTTTTTAAATTAATGACATGGATATTATGATTTTGATGAATAAAATAATGTTGCATGTAAATTATATTTCTAGTGATAGAGAAAAGGTTAATCATTATATTATGTAAAATTTTTAATTACATCTTATGGAAAATAATACTTTTGTGACTCAAAATATGAATATTGTTCATAATGTATATAATACTCATGATCTCGTATATATCCCCTTAGGGTTTGTACTTGTATTCATTAATATTATATTATTTTTTATCATTAAATGTTTTCCAAACATGTCTCTAATAGTGTTCCCATGTGTAACACCAATGATATGTTTTAACCTTTGAATGGACCCATTGGAAGTCATATTATTCCTTCCTAATGTTTTTGCCTATGTTACATGAAATATGTGCATTAAAAATAAAATTATAATCTTATATATATAATATATTATATTTTATTCATGGGATAACTCTAATGTGGTATATAGATAACCCATAGTGTGTAATAATATTGATTTACCTTTACCGCATGATTTTAAAATGCATATTTTTTTCATTATTTTATAGACATGGTAATACTTATTTACATATTAATTACTTCCTTTCTTCATTTGGGAAATATAATGTGAATGATATAATAATTATTATAACATATCCTATAAGCTTAATATGTCATGCTTTGAATTAGTTTCCAAAAGAGCTCATAGTGGCTCTCTACATACATACCTTGAGTTGGAAAAGGTATTTTTGTCATGATACATTAATAATAAGGGACCACATGCTAAATTTTATCATATTCCCTCTCTTCAGATGGTGAAGCTAAAAATGACCATTATTATATATTTTTTATTTAATTATAGTGTATACCAATTGATATATCAACCAATATACTTAGACAAATAATATTATTTTTCATATTGTTCTTATATAACCACTTAAAGATAAATTTATTTATCATACTTTTGTTTTTTTCAAATTAATTTACTATGAGGATAAGACATTATTAAAGGATCTTGAATATTCTCAAATTATTAATCATAATAAATTCACTCATATTTATACATCACTTAAAATATAAGTTCCTAAAAAAGACACATATTCACCATTGTCTATTAAAAAATGTAACACCTACCATAATCCATATGCCTTTTGTTAGTGGATCACAACATCCTAAGTTATAATATAGTCTAAGTGAATTATTGAGAATGGATCTTGATATGAATTTGAGTACACTCCTTCCTATTAAATATCATGACACATCTCATGTGTCATGCACATACTGATCTAGATATTATTGATCATATTATATAACTCTTGGACATCTAAATAATAGATGTTATGATTTAAAATAAAGATATCATGATTCTATTGATAAATGTGACATTAAAAATCATGGGTATCCTAGTAACACCAATACACATCATAAAGTTGAGAAACATGTTTCACATAAAGTGCCATCTACTAAGAAATAAAAAAACCTTGCCTAGGAAGTAAATACCTAATTAATACTTTCCAAAAAAGAGGCACTCAATAAAATGTTTATTATAATTTTATTTTTATAAAAATTATGGAATAAACTAGTTGTAGTTTAATATATCTAAGAATTATTGAATGAAATTATAGATTCATATTTATATAATATACATAATGAAACCAAGCTAAGCAATGCAAATGATAAATGGATAAAGAATGATCAAACTTGTTCATTATTCTATATATTTGAGAAATTAGACTAACTACAATGACTATATTCAGACTTATATTAAAATATAAAAATATTAAATATTATTAAACATATACATGCATTGTTTTAGTGTGTCAGTACAAACTTAGTTATGAAATCCATTTTTTAGTTGTGTTTATCTCAATGTGATCATGCTTATTCTACTAGGGTTTTTTAGATTGAATTTTCTATCACTTATGTGTTATCACCTTATTATTATTTATATGTCTTTACTTCACTAATATAAAACAAAAATATATAAAAAATAGAATAAATTCTTCCTTGACCTTGATTGACACTAAAACAAATGTAATGTTATCAGCCAATTGCTAAGACAATGTTACAAAAAATATAACACACAAGCACTGAATAAGACCTCCACATAGATTTGTGAGTGTGTGCATAAATATATTGAGGGATTTTTTTAAGCCTCATCTTCCATACAAGTTATAATATAACTAATTTAGTCTATTACCCTCCTTTGGAAAAATATAAATGATGAGAGGCCAAGATATTATGATAATGTTGTAAGTATGAATTATTTAATGTTTTATTTTAGGCTTGATTTTTAAAGTTATATTTTATTTCTTCTATGTGTTATTCCTTGATCTCACATTATCATCATCCTAAATGGTTTGAGAAGACATTATATATATATATATATATATATATATATATGATATAATATTCACACTATTCCACTTTAATATTATATAAAACCAAAGTTAAAGGTGCATGATCTACATAAAAGTGTAAATGATAGATTAGGTAAAATTTTTGGTCATTAGTGTTTTTATAGAGTATACAATTAAAAATAATTATGATAGATTGTAAAGAACAAATTAATATTATTAGTAAATGTGAAAAATGATTACATATAATGGAGGTTAGTCTTGTGTTAGTCCACTAAAATAAATTAAAATAACACACTAAAATCCTAACGCCTCTAGCCTAGACACTAGGGAAAGCATAGGTAACAAACATGTATATGAAAACACAACTAGAACACAAAATAAAACATTATTTTACCTTATTTTGAGATATAAATGGCTTTTTTAAGTGGCTTGCTCATTTTTTGCATCAAAAAGTCTTTGACAATGAAGCTTGGTTTTCTCTTTCTCTCTTTGACACCTTGGCTTGGTTGCTTGGCTTATGAATTTAGAATGGTAACATTGCTTAAAAGGTTTATTTGAATATATTTGAGCATTATAAAATTACACAAATATAAATTAAAAATAAATAGGCATGGACTTGTATTTATAGCCTCAATTATTAACTCTCACCCAAGGTGAGTTAAGGTTGAGTTTAAACATGGAATGAGTTCAAACTAACCCTAGGTGAATTGAGGATAACTCAAGTTGAGTTAAAATTTTACATGTGATTATTATTTTCAATTACTAGGAATGGATCTCAAATTAGATATTTTGAGATAGTTTGGAAGATATTAACAACTCATAAAGGCAATGATGAAAAGGCTTGATATTTTGACTTTTGAAATTTCCATTTTTAGATATTCATTAATTTCAAATCGATAATTCAACTAAGCATTTAATATTAATTAATTAATTAATTAATTAATTAATTAATTCATTTTGATTATCATTTTAGATATTTCAATATTTGATCAAGTGCCCTATTTAATTGGTTAATAGGCCAAATTGCTAATTATTAGGTCACAAGGTGACTGATGATAAATCTATGAGAGGTTATTATTAAATATAGGCTAGTATCCCAAATAAAATTCCTCAAAATGATTTTGAGCATTGATTAATGATGTGCAGCTAAAATTAGGATGTTTAATAATTTGTAGGCTTAATTTGTAATGTTTCATAGGAATTAGTCTAATTTTTTTTCAAAATATAGTTGTGGCCAATTTTGGGTGTCTACAGTTTACCCCTATTTGGGAAGGAGTTGTAAACTATAGGGAAAATAATGTCTTCTCAAATAATGAAAAATTTTGGTATGCCTAATGCCCCAACAAGTGATGGATAATCTCTATATGCCCATCGAGGGAGTGATTATCAAATAAGGTTGGTGATTGGTCCATTCAAAGAAGGAAAATGATGGGACTAAAATGTAAATGGTGTAAAATACTAATTTACCCAAAGGTGGTTATAACTAGTGGCATAGTGAGATGCCCTAGTTGGGTAGATAATAAAGATGATTTTCCAAAATGTGTTTATAATCATTATCATAAGAAGGTTTCAAGATAATGATTTTCCCATAAGTGTTTATAATCATTATCAAAAATAAAAGGTAACATGAGAATGATTTTCATGAAGGTAGTTATAATAATTAGCAAAATGATCTATAAATTCTACACTATTACCATGCATAAAAAGTTTATCTACAAATGATTTTGTCAAATACTCATTTTCAAAAAATACTCAAATGAATTGCAATAATGTTTGACATTTAAAAATTTGTTTAAGGTTGATCAAAAGTGGATTTTGATACTAAATAAATTAAATTTACAAGTTCATTCATTAATCCAATCAACCAATTCTAAACCCAAAAATTCTAATTCCCTATTAAATTGTCATAATTAATTTAATATGCATTAAATAACTAACTAAATCAATTAAAATATATAAAAAGAATACAAAACAAAAAAATACTCACGATAACCAGATTGGTAACAAAGTTCACCCACTGGTCACACTATGTCTCTAAGTGCACTTAAAACATGAACCAATCCATTTCCATGAAAAGTGAGTATATGTCTAACCATAAAAATTGTCTGATGGATCCTCTAAAATTTCATAAAACTCAATAATAGACCTTTAGATAGCCCAAAAGCTCACAAATGGACCTTCCACCTTCCTGTCATGAAAGCAATTTCATATTCGTATGGGTTTTCACCAAGAAGTATCCAAAATGGACTTCCAAACTAGATTTAACAAACTCAACATAGGTAATTAAATATATCATTGAATTGGTTTCATATTCTAGGACATTTACTTAGTTTACGCTAAGAGCTCAAAATGACTCAAAGTCTCTCAAAAACTAGAAAGACTACAAACTAGTCTTTATAAAGCTATTACACTATTTGCTTCTACCTTTAACAAATAAAAATTCATGGTTCTATATACACCTTAAAACCCATGATCAAATTGGTGATGCCTTAATCCTTTTACCCAAGTGGGCAAGGTTTGAATCTCTAAGATAGAAATAAAGCTTGTCTTGGTTCAAATTATCCCACATGCCTCAGGTTGTTTGCACCACTAGTCTTAATATAGCCTTGAAAGGCTATTTTAAAATGATGATAAGGCATTTATCCCACATTTACCATGTGTACTTCAACTTAAGTTTTTAAATAGAATCCCACCTTCATGGTTACTTGGTCTTTAGGTTTTTTGTGTGGGTTGTGGCATCATGGCATGCTATTACTTAAACCATTATTTGGATATCCATTAGTAAACATGGAATATATGTTATGTTTGGCTCACCCAAACCAATATTAGAAGTTGGTTGGAATTTGATTGGAACAATGCACAAACTTAGCTAAATTCAAATATTCTCAAGCATTACATGTATTCAAAATTGGTGAGTTAGAATCCATACTAACAATTGAATTGGAACTTAGGCTCAACAATTTCCCATTCACATTATGAATAAATAATATAAATATAACCAATATTTAACTATGAATGATTACAAAGGTAATATACCCAAATTTGACCATGGAAATAAATTGCAAAATAAGTAATTGGTGACAAGCCATGTGGTGGCTTGAGGACCCATCATGTGTACCACTCCCAATTTAACACATGTCGTCATTAAATTATATGCTCTACTAACTCCATTAGTGGTGGGGTCCCCCTCTAAGACAAAAGTGGACTCCACTAGACATGCTCTCCATAGCTGACCTTTTCATCAACCATCAAAGATCAGAGGTACACAAACACACCCAATTTTTTTACACAAATTGATTTCCATCATCCTACCATGTTTCTCCACATAATTGTTCCACTTGACATGTTAGCATCATGCCACATATACCTATGATACCCATTTTATGCCTATCAAACATGAACTTCAGTGCATAATATCTCACATATATGAGCTCAAAATTGATCCATTTTAGTTTCATTAATAAGCATGCAATGAACATTTTCACCCTAAATAGGTTTTAGGCTGATTTAGGAACTTCTAAAATATGACCTTCAGATCACACCTCCCCACTAAGAAGGATTTTAGTCCCCAAAAGTACAATATTTATTGCAACTGCTAAATGGTCCTCTACAACACATCAAGTATAGAACCCAAATAATAACATAAAGATAAAAATGGCAAAACATGATTCATAACTCAAAACTATAAAAAGCCTAAACAAGGCATGAGTTACACTAAATCTTACAACTACCAATAAGATCATAACATATCAAACTATCTACCCACTATAACATCCTATAAGTGGTGAATTGCCAAACACTAAAATAATCACCAATACAACTACAAGACAAGTTTGTTAATAAAATAAAATACTAGTTGTGACTGTGTCACAATACACTACCTATACATGGGTCTTATAATGCTAAACCACTATGGAAACAACAAATAGTGTATAGTGTCTAGCATTGCAAACATGCCCAATATGGTCTTATAAATGCATCCAAACACACACATGTCAAAAATAGATGCATCCTAAAATAGAAGTTATTTTGTAAAAATTATTGTAGGAAAATTGAATCTAACCTATATACTACTATCAATTCCCCAATCTGATCAATGAGTTAAATTTCTTAATAGGAAACTCATAAATCTAAAACTAGAGATTTCAAGAATAAAGCTTTTCAAAACATGAGTTTGAGAATTAGAAACTCCCCATGATGAACTTATCTCAAAGTGTTCCCACTTTAGTAGGTCCAAAATGCATATATCAAAGTGAGGTAAATTTCCTTTGTCAACTTACAATAGGAATCCAAACAATGCTTTAAAACATTAATCTACTAATCATGAATTCATGAAATTTAGAAATTGTTTACTAACCCTCTGAATTATACTTTCTTATTTAGGGTGTTCAATTTATTTAGTGGATTTATTGATATTTCCATGAATTAATTTAGGATTAACTTCATTAATTACCTTATCAATAGGTTTATATACCATCTTCTTCTTAACATTACCAAGATGGTGGGATGGTTGAAATTTCTAACAATTCTTAACCAAGTGTCCACTCATGTGACAATGCATGTAAATATCCCTATTTTTAGGTGAGGTCACCCATTTAAAATAATATGTGGCAAAATGATTTCTTAAAATATGTGGTATAATGATTAATTACAATCTCATTTTAATAGGATGAGATTGGTCTTTAGCACCTACAAACTTCTTCAATAATAATTTCCTTTTCCAACAATATGTGGTAGAATGATTTCTTACTTCATAAAACATGCAAGCAAAATCATGAAACATCTTTTGAATATTAAAGACAAATTTTTTAAATGGAAAGATTGCATCATAAGTTTTAGGATTAAAATTCCTATTGGTCTTATTTCTAGTGTAATAATAAGGAGGTGGAATCTCAATACCTATTTTCCCTGATTTCTTAAATAGTTCACCATTCCTTCGTAGAGAGGAATTTTGCATTGCTAGTGGCCTTAAATCTTGGCTATCACAAGCTTGTTTTCTTTCAGCAATGGAGGAACTCTCTCCAACTTCCATTTTCTCACTAGCATAACCCAATCCTACATGATGAGATCTATTCTCTACCTATATTGGGTTAGTAATACCTTGGCCATTCCTTCCAAGGCCTGTTCCATCAAATCCTATTTTTAATAATAGTTTAGATCCAATGCCCTTAGTGTGTTTTTCAAAACTACCAAAATAAACATCTAAAACTAAATGAAATGAATTACCAAATGAATAACTTATAGTGCACTCATTAGTCATAGTGCTTGCATCTGTAGTGGAAGGTAATTAGTGAAAATTGTGTCTTTCTCCACTTTGCATCTATGCTAAGAGTTCATCCTTAGCTTCTAGCTCATATTTCAAATGATAAATATCCTCATCCAAGGAGTACAATAGACTTCTCAAGAAAGCATTCTCTTCCTAACTATTAGTTAATTACTTTAAACTCATCAAGCCTCTTTGTTTTCAAGGCTTTGCCCATGGCTTCATATTTCTTTTAAATAACCTAATCCCACATACTACACACTATAAATGGAATATCAATAAGGCCAAAAGTTTTTAATACTATAGAAAACCAAAACTGAAAACAATTGATGTCGAATCCACATAATCAGAAGCTAACCCAACACACTAACTACTCTGATATAAAACTTGATTCATAAACTCTATACTATTATAATACACAAAAAGTTTATCTATGGATATTTTTGTCAAACACTCATTTTCCCAAAATACTCAAAGGAATTGAAAAAAAATTTGACCTTCAAAAATGTGTTTAAGGTTGATCAAAAGAGGATTTCGATATTGAATGAATTAAATTTGTAATTACATTCATTAATCCAATCAACCAATTCTAAACCCAAAGATTTTAATTCCCAATTAAAATGTCATAATTAATTCAATATGTATTCAATAGTTAATTACATCAATTAAAACGTGGAAAAATAATGCACAATATAAAATACTCATGACAACCAAATTAATAATGGATTTCACCCACTTCTTGGGCTACATCTCTAGGTTTACATAGAACATGAACCAATACATTTCCATAAAAAGTGATTACATGGCCAAAACTCAAAATTGTATAATCGATCCTTTAATATTGTATATAACTCAACAATAGACCTTTAAAAAGTCTCAAAACTCACAAATGGACGTTCCACCTTCCTATCATGAAAGTAATCTCGCATTCTTATGGATTTTTATCAAAAAGTCTCCAAAATGGAGTTACAAACTATATTTACAAAATTTTACATAGGTCATTCAACATTTAATTGAATTCATCATGGAGTCTATGAAATTTCCCTATTTTACACTAAGAGCTCAAAATGACTCTAAGTCTTTCAAAAACTAAAAAGACTACAAACTAGTCTCTAAAAAGCTATTACACCATATATTTCTACTTCTAACAAATATAACTTCATGGGTCTATATACATGTTACCACCCATGAATAATTTTGTGAGCCTTAATCCTTTTACCCAAGTGGGCAAGGTTCAAATCTCCAAGATAATAATAAAGCTTAATAAAACTTGTCTTCGTTTAAATTATCCTACATGCCTCAGGTTGTTTGCACCATTCGTATTAATATAGCCTTGAAAGGATATTTTAAAATTTTGATAAGGCATTTATCCCATATTTTCCATGGGCACTTCAATGTAAGTTTTCAAATGGACTCCCACCTTTATGGTTACTTGGTCTTTAGGTCACTTGTGTGGGTCATGGCATAGTGGCATGTTATTGTTGAAACCATTATTTGGATATCCATTGGCAAACATGGACTATATGCTATGTTTGCCTTTTTTAGACAAATATTGAAAGTTTTTTGGAATAATTCATGAGTTCATCTAAATTTGAATGTTCTTGAACATTTCATGCATTTATACTTGGTGTGCTAATAATTGAGTTAGAAATCAAGCTCAATAATTCCCCATTCACATGGTGAATAAATACATAGAAATATAGCCAATATTTGACTATGAATTATTACAAATATAATATACCCAAATTTAACCATGAAAATAAATTGTAAAATAATCAATTGGTGGTAGGCCACGTGGTGACCAGAGGACCCATCATGCACACCACTCCTAATTAGACACATGTCATTATTACATTAGATGATCTACTAACTCCATCAGTGGTAGGGTCTCTGTCTAAGACAAAAGTAGACTCCACTAGCTATGGTCTTTGTATCTGGCCTTTTTTATCAACTATCAAAGATTGGAGGTGCACAAACACACCCAATTTTTTTGCACGTACTGACTACCATCATCCTTCCACATGATTCCACATGATTGGTCCACTTTATGTGCTATATCATGCCACCTCAAACTATGACACCCATTTTGCACTTGTCAAACATGAGATTTAATTTGTAATATCTTGCACATATAGGCTCAAAATTGATATGTTTCAAATGTGTTGAAAAGTGTGCAACAAACACTTTCATGACAAATAGGTTTTAGGCTAATTTAAGAACTAATAGAAAATGACCTTTGGATCACAAAATGAAAATAATGATTTTCCCAAAGGTTGTTAGAATCATTGGCATAATGAAAACATGCCCCAATTGGGTAGATAGAGATAATGATTTGCCTAAAAGTGGTTATAACCATTCACCCAATGAAAATGTGTCCTTGTTAGGTAGAATAATGAGAATGATTTTCCCAAAGGTGGTTATAATTTAGGTATGATAGTTTGGATTGAAACACAATGATGTGCCTAAAGGTGGATATAATAATTGGTATTATAGGTGGAATAATATGGAAAATTGGAGAATGGGGGATTACTTACTAAATTTGCATTGATGGAGTAATATTAAGCTAATACAAAGGAGAAGAATGAATTTTTTTAACCTACATCACAACTAATAAGGATTAAACTTCTTTCATGAGTTAATTACTCTATATTTGGGTAATGATTGGGATAAAGTGAGAAATTTTTAGGTTCCAAGGAGAAGTATCATAGCCTCATTACTTGTAATATTTCCCAAGATAATTTTTTTTGTAGCAAATGATGGTAGGATGCATGAATTAAAACACCAAGAGAACTTAGCTATAATATACATAAGGACTAATACACAGTCTAATAAATAATCAAAATCAATGCATCAATGATAAAAACCATGATGATAATGTTGATGCATGAATATGTATGAACTTAAATATGGTGTGATTTGAATCACCCAATGAACATAGATATACTATATCAAGGAATAATAATGAAATCAGGTAAACAAGTTAAAAAATAAATAAAAAGATAAAACACTAACAAATAAAAGGTGCAAAATAAAAAAAGGAAAAAAATAGATCTATGATTAATCACATTGTAAGTGCAAACAACAAGGCACAAATGAAATAATAAACAATTCCTCTAAGATATAGGAGACAATGACACACATAAAATGGGGGAATAGAAGAAAAATAATGGGTAGATAAGATTACTCTATATGCACTAGGAAAGTAGGTGTTGCCTACATAGTTCCATGGATGCAAGGTCCAATATAACCTTTTATCCAAATATAGTTCTCCCAAGATATGGGATAGAAGAAAAATTATAATCAATAAAACTTGATTGATGATGTAGGAATATGGGAATGGTATCACAAAATAATGAGAGCATGAAAGTAATCCTAGTGGTCATTAATGTGTCAAAGCTAAATACATAATGCATAATATGAAAACTCACAAAATGATGAGAGAATAAGGCTTAGGGGCCAACAAGGATGTGGAAATTAAAGGACAAGTGATGTCTTATGAATTAGCTAGGAGTCTAAGAATCCTTAAGGCAAAGAAGGGGCTGATTAGGTGATTTTTAGGATTTTTTAGATCATATTCAATTTTTTTTGTAATTTTCAAACCATCTCAAATCAATTGAGAATTATGAGATACTAAATGGTCCAACTCATAAAACAACAAGAGAATTCAAATTTTAAATTATTCTCAAAAAGGTGATAGCATGGAAAAGGATGACTAATCTGACCTCAACATTAATTGAGCACTACCTATATGGTCCCATTAGGACCTCAAGTCACTATAGTTATGCCTTATAGTGGATAAATTTGAATCAGTAGCAATAAGTTATCAAATTAGGCAAATGGTACAATATGGCATAAGAATGGAAAGGTGGGAAATCAAGGCATGACAAAGGTGTTGTTCCTAATTTTCCCATAGATAATTATAACTAGGAAATAATGGCATAAGCTAATGAGACTAATTTTTTAAAAAGAAGTTATAATTAGTAACATAGAGGGGAAAACTAATTTGCCCAAAGGTGGTTATAATCAGGAATACTTAGAATGAAATGAAACCAAAAAAGGATATAACTACCAAATTAGTATCATATTGGTCTAAAAGAATGCCTCTAACTAGAATACTGAATCAATTTCTAAAACTTGATCTGAGTCCCCTCACTAAACGTGCCTAAATAACCAATGGAATGAAACCAAGGTCAAAGGTTTTGTTAAGGAGGGTAAAAAAAAAATTGGTTGATAGGAAAGGTATGATCGAATAGTATGGGGTACAACATATAGAATATTATTGGAGGTAAATTTGATATAATGGTGTTAGGGTTCCCCCAAGTGTTAAGATAAGGTAAATGGTAGGGTATGAAATAATGATAAGGTGATTAACAAATGGAAAATGTAAGGTAAATGAAAAGGCAAATATATGGTTCTATTGTTCTTGTTGATGTGGAGATGCACATCCTAATCAACATATGATACAAATAGAATAGTTAATCTTTTAATTTTATATCCCACACCCATATAAATAGATACTCTATCAATAACTTACTATAGATTTGAAATCTAATAATGTTATTTTGATCTTCATTGGTCATTGATTTTGTTTTCTCCAAATGTTGAAACAAGATGTCTTTGTAGGTTTTGTAAAGGAAAGTGCTGCCAATGATGGTAAATAGTGAAAAATATTGGATGATAGGTCTGATTGGAAATATAATATAGGTTTAGAATGAATAAATGGATTATAATGGAATGTATAATCATTAGGAAATACATGAAGAGTGGGAATTTCAGGCACACACAATGTTATTGATTCTAGATTTGACATAATTTTGGTTTTGGTAGGGCTAAATGCTTCTAAATATGCTCTCAATAAGACCACCACATTTTTTATTATTTAGGCTTGAGAGTAGCTACCATCTAATTATGCTATATATTGAAATATGTATTGATGTTATCTTTAAGAATGTCTTCATCAAACAATGAATAACTATTGTGCTCAACTATTGGCACCTCAATGAGGTTCTCACTAATAAAGTTGTCTTGATTGCCACATATCACCTTCAAGAATGTTTCATTGAGGAATGATGAATTTTGATTTTGTTTATCTTCTACACCTCAAACAAGGTTTCACTAGAAGATGCTGAGTTTTGACTTTGATTCCCCCTAGCGCCTCAAAAAAGGGTTCACTATGAAATTATTATTCTTTGACATGAATGTGTTCTTTGTCCCCTTGAAATTATTTAATTGATATGCTTCCATGGATGAAATTCAACAAGTATGATTATATCAATCCCAATCAACACTTGTGGTAGGTGGAATGACAATATAATGGTTATTTTGGGTGGTGGTAATGACATGTAGAATGTGAATGGAATGGGAAGAAGAAACATAATCTATGTAAAATATACTAGGATAACTTATGTCAAAGATAAAGTAATCATCCTTAAAAACTATTAAAGGATCACAAATGTATTAAAATTGATCTACAAGGGATGAGTGACCAATACTATATCATTCATGAACATATTTTGATTTTGAAACTGAGTCTGATTTAAAGGATTGAATCCAATGTTAAGACTAACATTGGATTTTCTTTTGATGTTAAATCTAATGCTGATTCAATAATGAAACCCAACTATAATGTTCATTCTTCAACTAGTGTGGATGCTTCTACAATGATGTGTTGTTTAATGTTCGATATTGGAAAAGTAATGGAATGTGATGTCATAATGGGATCTTCAAAAATAGATTTATAGAAGAAGGGTTTAACATAGACTAGTTCATTTATGTGAAGCCTCTCAAAGAGAGGGAGCATCTCAAGGGGTGACTCCATAGAGACTGGATTGTTAAATTAAGACTCCTTAGTGAAGGTAAAAAGGTCAATAGATAAATTCATAGAGTCTTTCTTGTCAAAGGGATGCTCTTTAAAAATATGAAAATGGTTGAGATAATAATTTACCTAAAGGTGGTTATAATCATTATGAAGTGACTTAACAAAGACTAGATTGTTAGAGTGAGACTCCTCAAGAATAGGGACAATATTAAAATGTGATTCATCATAGGTTGACTCATCACAAATAGGTGTTTTAATATAGATATTATAGATTGGTTGGTTCTCTTGGCCTTGGTTTGTAAGTAGTTTTAAAATACCATTTTTGAACGCATTTTGGTATTTGAATGATTGGCTTATTAGATAGGTACTAATTGGATCTATTGTGGATCAAAGGATAACATCAATTTTATTAAGTAAGGTAAGGTTGGAAATGAAATAAGAATGATATATGGTTGGATAATGATTTATATGTAAATAGGCTCATTTAAGATGGTCTTGAAAATGATTAGTTACTAATCTAGGATGGTAACTATGACTTGTCTAGTCACATTAGTGAAACATTGTTAAGATACTGAGTTGTCATATTTGGTAGGGCATAGAATGGTAAGTGAAGGGCTTTGTGAAGTGTGGTTGTTAATAGAAGCCAACGGATGAGGGTATAAAATAGTAATGGTAAGGAATTGTGAATCTTGGTTACTATTATGAAGCCAAGGATGAGGTCTTGGAATAGTAATGGTAGGACATTATGGATCTTGGTTTCTTGAAAAATCTAAAGGACAAGGTCCTAGAATGTTAATCCTTAGATTCTATAGAGGTTATTTGATCGCACAATCCAAAAGTGGGTTAATGGAATAGGTATGGGATTGGGTACTGTTAGCATTGAAAGGGCAAACTTGGTACATTAATCAACCCAAAGAAGGTGTCACTAAATACTATTCTTGAGGATCCTAGATTTGTTCTCTAGATTGAGTATTATAAGGAGGATAAGGATCTCTCTAAAAAACTACATCGTCATCGTAGGGTCTTGAACAAATTCATCTTATGTGACCATGTTATTATAACTTGGATTGTATATGGCTCTACTTCAAGTGTAATGAGACATATCTAGCTCGATGATGAATGCTTCACAAATAATGACCTAAGGTTCTATAAACTCTTAAAAATAAGGTCCAAATGACAAATGGTTCAAACATGGTCTAATTTGGTCTAAGGATGGAGTTGTATCTCCAAAAAGGTTAATGTTAAAACTTACTAATAATAGTCACATGTCAAACATCTTACACAAAAGGGTCAAGTGGATGAATAAAAACCATAATTCCAAACTTAGGTAAAAAATGTTTCAAACAATTATAATTTATTTCTAAAGAAACAAAATAATTCTAGGTATTTCTGAAAATAAGGCAAAAAAGCTAGGATCAAAACAAGAATTACTAGGTCTTTTTGGAATAAGGCACAAAAGTTAGACTTTAAACAAAACAAGGTCTAAAAGGCAAGATATTTAATCTAAGAAATTTCAGACACTTTGACACAAGCTAGGAATTCAAATTTAAATATAAACTTGATCATTTGACATAAAACATTTAACTTTAGGCATATGGAATATAAAACACTTCCCTAAATTTAGGCACAATAATAGTCTTTAAATTTGATCAAGAAACTAGTCTAAGTTACACAACCCAAAAGTTAAAGGTAAATGTCTAGGCCAAAATTACATTAGGCCTAAATAAAAATATATACTATTTAGATCTCAAATTTTCAAGGCTAAGTTTTAACTTACTTTTGAATACTAGGATTTTTAAAATAGAAAACAACCTAGACAAGAATAAATGGCATGTTGGTACTAGGCATAGACCAAAATAAGCAGGATAACCATGCATTTAAAACAATAAAAGCATAACAAAGGTTAAAAAATTAATTTCAAAAATGACAAGAGATGGGAAAAAATCTTATAATCTAATGATGTCATTTCCAACAAATGACATGGCAAAAGGTTTGGAATAAAAAATCCAAGGCAAATGTTTGAAATGAAACAAGTAGTGTAACGATGCCCCATTTACATAAGTAACACACACACAGACACAGAAGTTTGAAAAATAAACAAGTCAAAATGTGGTGTGTAAATAGATGGCATAATGCCTCTTCAAACAAAGGATTGATGTGTAAACAAGACTCATTTTGTATGTGGTATGACAAACAAATATTTTTGACTCAAGATCATGCTAGTAAAAAGAATAAAATGTTAAAAATGACCTAAGTGTAACATCCTATATTTTAAAATTGAAAAGGTTACATCATAATGTCAAATTCATCTTTATACTTGCTCTTGAGAATATTTTTAGTTGATAATACAAAAATTATAAGTGTATGAAAAGTATGGTTTTTAAGCACCCTCTTTTCTCAAGAGTTTTTATGATAACATGGAACTTTGCACTACTCATCCTACATCAATAGTATGTTTGTGGCATGTGGGGTTGTCTAAATTATTAATTTTAAATCATCTTTAAATTATCCCATATATGTGGTAAACCCTAGGGAACAATCACATTATTTGGCTCCATATCAACTAGCTTGTTGTGAAAATGTCTTGTCCTTTTCACAACCACTATACCCATCAATTTCTCAGTGTAGTGCAACATCTGAGTTACTCTTATGTTCTAAGGCTGAGTAACACTCACAGAGCTTATTTTAACCACTCAAAATAAGTGTGCTAATGGATCACCCTAAATTTATATACCCCACCATGGAGTGGGGTTGAAACGATGCTAGGAGATAAATTATTGGGTCAGTGCTTCCCTAAAGAACCCATGAAAGGTGATGAACTCCCACTCACAATCAACAATGCATGAAATAAAGACAAGTGGAAGGATTTTAAGGTCATTATGGGGTCACCCAAATCATGCATATTTGGTGAGTGCCTTCATGACTTACCTTCCACACTTTTAGACCATAGTGACAAATGTAAATATTGAGTACTTTTTATCACCCGAGATCCCTAAAGGGGATGAGGGGATAACATACACACAACACCCATTTTTCTAAACAAACACTTCAACAAAAAAGCATGAAAATAAAAAATCTTATCAGTATTGAACTAAAGTGAGAGTTCATTTTTGTAACACCAAAATGAAGTATGTAATGAAGTTTGGCCCCTTGTTTTTGTTGTTGATAATTGAAAAAACATAAAAAATAACTAAAATATGAAAACAACTAAGTACATTTTAAGCACCAAATACAATGTGTAATATTTAAACATGATTAAACATTTATCTTTCCACCTTATGGCCTTCAAATTTCTAGAGGGTTTGCTTTCTTAGAAACCCAAAATCAAGCGAGAAAATGACATTTTAAATTTACCTCTTAGGTTTTTGAGTTTTTGTCTCAAATACCAATCATTACTGATCTAAAGACATCAATGTCATTTATATAAATCAACATAAATTATGGAATATAATTAATGTTTCTTGAAAACCCATTAAAACTAAGTTCTCTTTTATGTAAAATAGTTAATAAATGAGCTTAAAACACAAACATCTCATGTATTATGCAGGAAATGGGTTATACAAACAATATGTAAATCACCAAACACAAAATGGAGGCAATAAAAATCAAATAAAATTATTGTTATCCATGTTACCTACCTTATTCTATTTTTACATAGAGATTATGGTCAATTATTATAATCAACAATAATCTAGAAAATTGGCATCGATCCCTGAAACTTGTAACTTGCTTAAAATAATAAGACATAAAAAATGAAGCTAAAACTTGAAACTTGAAGATTTTTATGCATCCATTAGGAAAAATAAATATATCATATCAATCTCCTTATCCATACAGGATGATTTTTCCCACTAGGAATTCCATTATGTGAACAAGGATTATGTAGAGGGGAGGTTAGTCTTATGTTAGTTCAATAAAAAAGTCAAAATAACAGACTAAAATCCTAACACTTCTATCCTAAACACTAGGGAAAGCATCAGTAACAAAAATGCATATGAAAGCACAACTAAAAGTCAAAATAAAACATTCTTTTACCTTATTTAGAGGTCTAAATGGCTTCTTAAAGTGGCTTGCTCAGTTTGTTCATCAAGAATTCTTTGACAATGAAGCTTGCTTTGCTCCTTCTCTCCTTGGCACCTTGGTTTGGCTTCTTAGATTAAGAATTTGTCATGTTAAAATTAGTTAAAAAGTCTATTTTCATATATTTGAGAATTATAACATTGTACCAAGATATATTAAAAATAAATAGGCATGGCCTTGTATTTATAGCCTCAAGAATTAACTCTCACCTAAGGTGAGTTAAGGTTGAGTTTAAACATGGAATGGTTTAAAACTAACCCTAGGTGAGTTGAGGCTAACTAAATTTGAGTTAAAAATTTTCATATAATTATGATTTTTAATTATTAGACATGGCTCTAAAATTAGATATTTTGGGATATTTTGGAAGAGCTTGACAACTCATAACGGTAATGTTGAAAATGCTTGATATTTGCATTTTTGGAATTTTGATTTTTAGATATTCATTAATTTCAAATGGATAATTAAAATAAGCATTTTATCTTGTTTAACTATTTAGTTTATTTTGATTAACATTTTATCTCTGTCAAGATTTCATCAAGTGCCTTGCTTAATGGGCCCATAGTCCAAACTACTAGTTGTTAGGTCACAAGGTGACTGAGGATGAATCTGTGAGAGGCTATTGTTGCATATGGGCTAGTATCCAAAAGAGGTATGCCTCAAAAATTATTATGAGTTTTATGAATATTTCATGGAAAAAATCAATATGTTTATAAATTCTTAGGCTTATTTTGTAGTTTTTGGTAAGAATCAGTTTGAAGTCTAGTCGAAAGATAGTTGTGGCTAGTTTTGGGTGTCTACAGTATGCCTTTCTTTAAGACACTATGATATGATGTTGTATATTTGAATAATAATTATTTTTTATAACATTTTACAATGGGATATATTCAATTATCTATATTATATCAATCCCTAAATGTGTCTTACTATATTTCATGCCATGTTGGGCTACTATTTTTTTAAATATAATGCTAAATTAGGTAATCCTTAATGACAATAAAAAAACATAACACTTTATGAGGCTCATTATCACATGCATTTTTATTTATAAGGTAAAAAAAATTTAATCTCACTAAATAGAATAACTAAAAATAAATTAGAACAATCCATGGTCAATAATGTTATCTCTAAAAAACTTATCTTGGTTCAAAAGTAAAAGTCTATTACTGATTATATCATTAAAAATATATAAATAAACTAAGGCATCATCAAATATCATCCCATATTCTTTTTAGTTTTTATTTCAATTAAATAATTCATTGTAATCAATATGAGGGTTTATTAGAAAATTATTCATCTCCTCTAGTTAGTACAAGTTGTTGACCCATGCTTACATGTATTATATACTTTTGTGAATCTAATTATACACATATAATTGGGTAATTTTATTTCTTACTTATTATGACCTTCAACACATATGTCATTATTTTAATATAGGTACCTCTTTAACATATGTTAAATCACATATTTTTACTTTTTCATTACACACTACTTACATTTTTGCATTACATGTTATGTTTTCATACATTAATTTACATAATACATGTATTTAGTTTAAAATATTATAAAATAAAAGTGAAAAAATTCTATATCAAAGATAAACATTAAAATATAATAATAACAAGTCAAAAATATCATTGTGTGTGTATGTGTGGGTGTGCGCATGTACACACATGCATGTGTATTACAAAAATAGAATATGTATGGTCATATGTACCAAATATGTTACACACACACACCCACACACATGTCACAAAAATAGATTATATAGGAGAATATTACCCAAATATGTCCCATACATAGAGACACATTCTATGATACTCTATAGATAATTCATCATCACTCTAATCCCTATATATAACCCTATGTTAGGACATCGTAATAATATGTGTGCTTGTTTTAATTTTTAATCCTTGTTCTACTAATGTTTTTCCCATTACAAACCATATTTATATTTTAATTTATTAAAATAAGATACTTAAAGTATCCAAAAAATCTTAAAAATCCAACACCTAGTCAAGCTCAAGCATGTTGGCATATTATTTGATCTTAATATTAATCAATCACCTAATGCATATAAGAGACACCATGACCCGCTACCATTAATAAGGTTATAATAATTAAAGGTAACATATAATATAACTAATAATCAAATATAAATCTCAATTATTAATATATAATTAGTACAAAGTATACACCTAAAATATATAATTATTTATCTTCATTACTAATCAATGAACATATAAAAGTTAATATATTTGATCTATACATACATATAATTTTGCCTAGTAGACCAAACCTTTAAATTTATTATTAAATAGAATTAAAAGATTTAAAAAACATACAATAGGTTGAAATATATAAAATTACTAATATTAAATATGTACAAAATTAGTTGATAAGGGTCCTATTTATATTTTTTTCTCACCAACATACTCATGAAAACAAGATCCAAGTAGACTCCTTATAGAAACTACCATGGATATTTTGAATATATTCATATTTGATTATATTTTAGTTTATCATGTATGTGTGCCTTGTATCTTCTATTAACACATATACTTATACTTAATACCTACATTACCACAAACCATTTAGTTTGTATACTTCCTGAAACCTTTATATCCATATGCATTTATGCACTTTTGTGTATTTACCTCATTTTCATGCACAACCCAACATACATGTATTTTATATGCATATTATTATGAAATTTATGCATACCTCATGTAGTCATTATTCTTATCTAAAATATTCATAATAATTTTATAGACACAATATTGGGGCCAACATATATAATCTTGCTTGATAATAGGCCATTTCCATATAAATTTCTATATAAAGCTCATTTGTTTTCCTCATCTCAAAAAATAAGGAATGTAGTATACTTTGAAAATAATACCATAGTTCCTCTCATTTATTCTATTATCAATGGTGGGTGTTCATTAAAAATTATCAACTATGCATTTGCATTGTTAACTCTTTCCAACTATACAAAGTGACATGACCTCGATTATGCCATGTGTTCAAAAAAGTATACATAATCACCTCCCTCATAGGTATCCCTCTCCAATGGCCCATTATTAATGGGGATATCTTGATTATAATGGTTCATAACTACATAAATAATGATTTTTTATTTAAATGATAGTGAAAAATTTATTCAGTATTAAAAATATTTAAAATAAACTATAATACATAAATGAATAAATATTTACACTACATATTTTCCATCATTTATGGGTATTGCATCAATTATAGAACCTAGTTACATAATAAGTCATGTTACTACACTATCTAATCCTATAAGTACTAATTTTTACATTACATATGGTGCTACCTTAGGTGAAAATACATTTCTCCTATATCACCACCAACCCTCCCACCACCACCACTATCATTGTCTCTCACTACTACTATGGGAAGAAACATGGGAAGAATCTAGGCTCTCGCACACCATGAATTATAGTTATTTTAAAACCTTCCTTATCAAATTTAGGCTTAATAAATGGAAGATATACTTCCCTCAAAATATTATTCTCTACATCATTGGAGCTAAGGACCAGTACCTCATCAAGTCATATTACACATCTTAAAGGACACCTATGAACATAGTATATTGAAGGTTTATCCTAGTATATTCCTAAATGATGAGTAACATATTCAAACTAAAAGGGATATATACCTTTGTGTTGGTCCATATAACATTTAATTACTATAATATAACACATCATATGATCATCCTTAGACAAACCATGATGAAATATATAGGGGTACCACACTATATAGTTATCTTGAAATATGTTGAATGTATATATAAAATAATAATGACATGAAAGTCCTTCAAGATTTTTCATGGGTTTTATATTTTCCATCCAACTATAGGTAGCCCTAGTGGTTATATAACTATGATATGTTAGTATGCCCAAACCTATAATAATTTCATGACAAGAAGACCAATTGAGGACCTATTAATATTGAAATGACATAAGTATATATATATATATATATATATATATATGGCTAAGGATATATCAACCCTAACTATAGATATTTCCATTTTCCTCCATGTATTGGATGAAGGACATATGCAATTTTTTTCCCACTAGTATAAAAAAAATGAAGAAGAAAAATAATATACAAAAATTTATATATAAACATGAAGTGATACTTGCAATAATATCAGGTAGCACTAAATTATTTGTATCCCTCTCCAAGCATCCCTGACCATCCCTATAATAATTCTTAGTATAAAATTATGTAGATTAATAAAGTGAACCAACTATAACCTCACAACCCATGATAAATATGTGAAATATGTGCCACAAATCCTCCAATGTCATTATAATATCTCCTATTAGGAAAAGAAATTACATGAATCAAAACCCACCACTCTAAAAGGATTGTGAATATTGAGGAATAAGTGATACTCAATATACATGACCCAAACTATTAGCATCTATAAGTGTCTAATCTAATGTATTAATGAATAACTCTAAAACCAAACCCTAAGCTTTATTTTGCCTCCAATATCATACATGTGCCATATTCCATAATAAAAAACACACATTAGATCCTCAAATAATAAATTAAAATAAAACATACCAAATCATTTGTATATAAAATAAAAATCTAGTCAATATACATTTGATATTGCATAGGACACATTCATAGTTACATAGGACATAATTGGTAGTTCTTAGGAGGAATTTCTAGTTGAAAGGATTGACTCAATGATTCATGGAATGAAATCGAGAGATAGGGGACACTTTTAGTGGTTATGGGGAATATTTGAAAAAGACTCAAAATGCACTTCAAATGCACAAAATAAAACTATGGAGATTTTCAAACAATTAAAATTTGAGAAAAATGATAAAATTGACCATAAAAGGTCCATACCTCCTCCATAGTCTACCTAAAAAACATTAATCCTCACTCAATACAAATGACATGGAGATTAGAAACATGTCCCATCTAACCACCATCATTCATATGTCAAATCTAAAACATAATATAATAGAAAGGCTTGAGAATATAAATTATTTATAAATTTGAAATTTTACGTGATATGTACACTCTAAAAACTTTCTATAGATACTATGACAAAAATTAAATGACATATTTTGCAACCTAATTTTGATATTTGGTTGACCTATTTTATATACCAAGATAAATAAAATGCATTTTCATAGTTATTCACAATATGGGATGGCTCAAATCATTTTTATACTATCAAGGCATATATTACACCTTTTAGGGAATTTATTACTTCTTTTTATCACAATAGTGACCTACAAGACATCATTTCATAACATTTATTTCAATTATTTTATTTAAAATTTCATAATATAAATACACCATGATATATTACATTGAAAATTTCACCCCTCTCATAAGTTACACTTCTTGAATTGTACCCCTTAGGGGGTATACATTGCATTCAATTTTTTACTACCCATTATAACACTTTATCTTGATTTAATGCCTATGATCCCTATGGAGGCATGATACCCATATTTTATCATGTGATTATTGTTATTTACATCTTATGCCAATGATGATGACATAACAGTAATCATACTAAATATATTAATCATTACCACTAGGGGAGTTATACTCATTCAATATTTATGGATTGTTGGATGTACAGCTTTCCATTTAGGTAGGTTTACTAATAAATTTATCCTTGATTTTATAAAACATATTATGCATTAAAAATTTACCATTAGGGGAATACCCTTGTTTTCCATCACATTGACATGTTCATGTATATTGTTTTCCCCTTACTACCTCAATCTCGTATGAATTACTACATAAATCTCACAAGAGAATGCACATACTTAATGAGCTTGACATAATGTTATCTATTATATATTATTTGAAACTAACATGACACTATATTTTCTTACCATTAATACTAGGTCATATTTATTTCTTCATTATCATCCCATTCAATTGTATTTATTATTGAGCATGATGATGATATTTTACAATGATTACATCGATATGTCTTAGTGATTTATAGAGATTATAATATCTTTGGCTATATTATGTGTTGAGAAAATATGTATGAAACTCTATCTTTTGAGATGAGTTATTGTTAGGAATAAGTAATCTAACCCATCACCTCAAATGGGCATGCATATCCTAGATTTTTTCATATTTTAAAAAATTGAGAAATTTAATAAAATATTTTTTAAGATTAAGTAAGAATGAATGAAATTATAATAAATATTTTTCAAGTTTAAGTAATTTAGATCAAAGTTATGGTGCCTCAAATGGATACAAAACATTTATTTGATTATATTATCAGTAAGTGGAATATATTTATCATAGAATTAAAAATTTATAATCATAATGAGGTTTAGAAAGTTTTATTTACCAGTTATGAAGATACAATTTGAATAAAAAATTGTATATTCATTCACATGCTCATTTTTCAATTATTATTTTCAAAATTAACATATTTTCATTTATTGATATGACACTAACTATATATTGGTAAACAAAAATTAATAAAAAGTATAACATAGTTTTGTGAGCATCACAATGTGGGTGGACTCATTCAAATGTTTCACCCTTCCTTACCTAGCTAAGTAAAGGTAAATGCTTCAATATATTATTTTTATTTTACTTTGATACACATATGAATTCACACAACATATGAACATAAAATTAGGGGAATTGGGTAAAGACATAAATTTAGTACAAGCCTTATTGTTTTAATGTTTTTAGTGTCTTTTATGCAACTGGACCATCAGTTTAGTTTTGGTACTTATTGTTTATTTTACATGTTTTGTCTCTATCTTTTCTTCTTCATGTGACCCCATTTTTATTATTTATTATATTTTACCTATTTTATGTTTTTTTATAATAATTTTCATCCCCTAATCTCTCCTCTCTTTGGTCCATATTTATGTTCTCTATTATTTTATTTCCTTAGATGAATTTGATGGTTCATTGAATCTTTATAATATAAATTCAATGACCCACAAAATCCTTCCCTTTTTTTTTTTCCCCGATGGACCCATTTATTTTATTTCAATTTTGTGGGCATATTTCTCCAAATTCTTTATCTTTCCTAATGTCTGATTATGCACCAATAGTTTTATAATTTTAATCTTAGGAATATTATTTATACAAGTTCTTCCAAAGGCATTTACATAATAATTAACAAAAGAATTATCAATCATTTCAAGTCTGGACAACCTCTAAAAAGGTTTAATTATGATTTTAAAGACTTCAATCAATGATTAAGTACATACTGAACTAAAATAAGGATTAATAAAATGATAAATAGTTGGATTGAACTTAGGGAGATAAGATAGAGATCTTAGTCCCATAACTTCATTCACACTACACTAGAAATGAATTGTATATTATTCCAAGAGTGCAAAATATGTAATTATAACTCCCTGAGATTACCTCAAATAGATAAAAATTTTCATGTTTTCCATTTAGTTTTAAAATATTTGTGTAAAATTAGCTCATCAATAAAAGAGAAGATGAAATATGACATTCCACCCATAAATTATATAAAGCAACTACACAACATTATGTGACATCACTTTATGGACCTGTTTATAAAGTTAGAGATTTTAAAGTTGTGTGAAGTATATATTTATTGACTAATAATAGAATCATAAATTACAGAGGTATAAATTTGTGAATATATTATGGGAATGATTTATATTTACTTTCTAAGCATTGAATTGCTCCGTGTGCCTAACTATAGTCAAATTTTTAGGTTGAAAAAAACTCACTTCTAGATTCTTATTCCAATCATAGAATCACAAGTGTGTCTCATTTTATTATTTTAGCTTACTTAGCCATTATATTATTTCATTTTTTTGTGTTTATATGCATAAAGTAGATTTGAATGTTATTTTAGATTGTATATTTAGTGACCTCCTTTGTCCATCCCTTTTAGCTTATTTTCTATAGCTAATTTAATATGGTGTTAAAAATTTTAAAAATAATAACCACATGTCACTATATGTCTACTTACATGATAAAAAATTATGGGTTTTCCCCTTAGTAGTCAAAACCTAGTTTTTTTTTATTATAGTTACAAATTCTAGTTTATAATTTTTAAATTTTAGAAATTATAAGCAACAACATGGTTCATATACCACTAGGTGTATTTTTTCCTTTGCTTATGCCTAGTTTAAATTATTTCATTTACATTGATTATTTATTTACCATTACATTTATATACTTATTATAATTCTTATTTGCTTTCAGATACATTATAGTTGATGATAAAGCATGGGTACACCTAATCCAAAAATCTAGAGTTCATCTTTCATCCCTTAAGCAGTATTCAAGTATCATTTATTCATTTTGTTTTTAATTTGAAATAGATGCACACATGCACACCAAAGTGGGGCATTATGTAAGAACCTACTTTTAGTATAATGTTGATTATTTTCATGTTTCTATCATGCCTTGATCATATATATCATTGGTTTAAATTAATTACTTTTGGATGTTACCTATGTGAATTTTCCCCATCTTTCTCCATTATGTCACATGATTCTCTTTTCTATTTTTTATTTTAAATCTCCTATGTGTTTTTTTGTGCCTAGATATCTCATTTTCTCTTTTCCTTTATTTTTTATGTGTTTTACTTAATTTTTGAATTCCAATTCTATCATAACATAATTGAAACCCACTAATTCTATTCATTTTTATTAGGAGGTCTCATTTCCTTTTCTTCCTCTTTTCTTGATGTGTGGACATGTGTTTTTTAGTTTTTTGTCATTTATTATGTCACATTATTTTCATTAGTTCCTTAATTTGAATTTTAGAAGCCTATATATGCAAAACATCCTAAGGCATTTCAAATTGAAGTAAAAAAAAGTATTAAGGCATTATTCAGGTCTTAGGTGGACTATCATGACTCTATTTTTTCTCTTCAATAATTTCAAGTGATTTTAAAGCTTTCATATTACTACATTCTTACAACATAAGAATGCCTAAGAAAAAGATCATATAGTTGTATTTGATTAAATATGGAAAAGAGGTGAAGTCATTTATATCATTTGAGTTAATGATATTCATAAGCCAAGAAATACATTGACCACTCTATCTACCTATCCAATGTCCTCTACAGATCTATAACCTTATTTACAAATATTGTGGATACATTCGTTATGTGTTCTCTCAATAATATTTATTGGGTAGTTATCACCTATTGTATATATGAAACATATATGCATACAAAATTATTTTAAATCTAAATTAATTTGGGTATTTTATTCACCTTTTTAGTGCCCATGCACATATATGATTTCTAGCTATTAATTCCACTAGAAATAACATCATATTTGTATCATGCTAAGGAATAAAACCATATAGTATATTTTGATATGATGCCTTAGTAAATTATCGCCACATCATTATCATATCTAAAAACCCCATACATAAAAACCACACA